>JASVER010000125.1:1661731-2118394 GCA_030449065.1 Oceanodroma leucorhoa | reverse complement strand
AAAAAATAAAGAAAAGAAAAAAAAAAAGAAGGAAACCAGGAAACCATCTCCAACAGAAGACTCGGCTTTGGAGACAAAATCACAGAACAGAAGAATTTTAGGTCTACCTCTGTCTTGAGTATTTGCTTGTTGGCTTGTGTGGACCTTGACACCTGTCGTTTGCAGTCTACTGGGTGCATAGGCACCTCATAACAGTGGTCTCACGTCCAGGATTCTTCCAACCACCTAACTCATGCAAGGTCCACAAGGTCCCTCAATGGATCTTCCTCTTACTTCCTAACTCCACTTGTTAAAATAAGTGCTCTTTTTGTATATTCAGCTCACTAACTCTAGTGCATTTATACAACCATAAAAAACAACTAGACAATGAAATTGCAGTAATCCCTGCTGACATAAAGTACAGAAATGACATATCTGATCTTCCTGGAACCATTTAGTTACATATGAATTCTTCCAGCCATCCTTCTGTATATTTGTCATGTCTTGACTTTATACTGTCCACATTTAAAAGCATTCATAACAGAAATGAATTATACCATCTGGTCTAGATGACGAAAACCTTTTTAGATAAAAGCATTTGCCATCTAATGGATATTAAAAGACATAACTATGAGACAGTTGTTGTCAGAATGGCACCAAAGTTTACAAAGAATTGAAGGAAATGTGAAAACAAAATGATGTACGTTGTGCAGTTCAAACCCTTTGGTACCTGTGAATGAAATCATATCTTTTTATCCATTCTGAGCAACAAGAGGAACAGACAAATTCAGATGAATTACTGTTCCTAGGGTGCACTTCAGCATAGGGCAGGATCCCTACTGCATTTCTAGAGTTGACTTGAGCTTGTTCCCGAGTCTAAACTTTCCTCTCAACACATTTTTTGCCAGTCAAAGAGACCAGAGGCATACTCATACTCACCTCCAGGGTGATGGGGCAGATGTCACCCTTTTCTGAAATACAAGAAAACACGTCAGCTCCCAAGGAGTGCTGCTGAGTGTACACATTATCTTCAGTCTGCAAGTCCCTAATGAATCTAACCAGATAATTCCAATGGGAAAGACTACATTTGCATCCTTGTATATCATCTGTCTTGTAAAAATATCATCATACCACTGCATCCCTTCTAGAAGGATTTAATATTTCTGCAAGGATTGCACATGGGATTTCTCAGCAAAGGAGATATACGTAGGTTAAATTTCCTGTAAAGAAAGCTATAAACTAATAAAAGAACATGCTAGTGATGACTTTTCAGTTCTACGTAATGGAAGGAAGATATACTTCAGAAATAAAATATCACATTTGAAATGGCACCAGGAGTTAAAAGGGAGACTATTTTAGTTCATTTCCACTAGCCTCTGCACATGCATTATAAAGTTGATATGTATCATTGGAAAGTCTATGCTGCCTCCTCTCTCCTCAACAGGCCAGTGTGGAAAGTCACAACAAGACTCTGAGATGAATGTCTTATCTCCAAGGCATGCAAGAGTTGTCAGTCTGTCCCACATTCTCCTATTGGACCCAAGGACAATTTCCTATACATAACCCTGACCCAGATTGAATATGTAGTATAACATAGTTTTATTGTTGTCAGACAGCTTTTCCAGTATGTCATTTACACACATATATGGCAGAAGCTGTGAAGGAAAGCAGCTGGAAATAAAAATAAAGCTGTGGTATAGTTTACTTCTTTTCATGTAAACAGTTTTGTCCTTGAATACCTTTAACTGCCCTGAAGGACATACATCCTTGACTGTATTGTTTTATATATCACTTTGACTATACCTGTTCCTAAACCAATACAATTATTGTCATCCCCTGTGCCCCCCTGAAGGACAAATTTCCAATTTGCTATGCTCTTTTAAGCCACCTCCTATGGCTGGGACAGGTTAATGGCTTTTTAAGATCAGCTTCTGTGATCCCAGTCCATTTAGGGCAGCAATCAAATTGGCTCTGACAGCTATCCCAAGCAAGGGAGAGCTAAATGCAAAATATACATATTCTGCCTGGAATTTAAAGGGTTCCGGCACTAACTTCAGTACAGTTTCAAAACTGAAGCTCTAAGGAGAATTTTGGCAGCTTGGGATCACCAACTGCCATTACACAATAAAATGTTGCTAACAAAGCCTCCAGCTAACACTGTAGTCAAGCTATGTGTTGACCTGTTGACCGAATGAGATGAGTGTAAAACCTAAGGCAGCATTTTCCTCTGTGCTTAAAGGTGCAACCCCCTTTGAAGCACACTGCAATGGCTCCCTACCAGTCCTGCCTCCTGCAATCCTTCTTTAAGCCTGCTTTGTAAATGCAGCAAGTCATGTCTTGACTATGGATGGACATACACTGCACAGTGACCAAAGGGAGGAATAATATGCCTTCTGTCCAGCACCTGTATCCCCCTCCTCTCTCTGGCTAGAAAGGTTAGGCTAGAAAGGTCGTTAATCTGATGGTTGCCTGCATTTTGGTTTCATTCATCTCAGGGGAGGTTATCTTTTATTTGTCACAGATATCTTAAACAATGTTCTTTTACTTTCCTTAATTGCATATTAGAATGAGAGGCAAAGAAGGAAGTGGTTACTTGTTTCTTGGTCCAGCTCCTCTAGACATAACCTTTTAAAATCCTTTAGAAATCCTCCAAACTCAAAAGGCTGCATTTTTTCCCTGCATTCACCCTTAACATTAACTTATCCAAGATATGATTTATTTTCCACAAAGGATGATGAAAAATTATACACCCCATCCTCAGACCTGTTACAAAGCTTTGTCCAGAGACATTGCTATAGTCCTCCACAGCAAAACAAGCTTATTCTTATTCCTGCTTTTATTTACTGCAAACTGGACACACCTATCTGAGAAAGATCTGAACCTCTTCATGTCATTGTTTATGAACAATAAAATGGCTTATTCATGCCAAGATTCTGTGTCAGGGTGCCTTTTTCTTTTCTTTCTTTCTTTATCGTTTTTCCCGTCTTTCTTTGAACATCAGCAATCAGATTTTCAAAAATGCAAAAAAAATGGTAGTTGCTTTGTACTGACCACTTGGGAAAACAAGGCCACTCAATTAAGGGACTAAATGAATCCTTGCGGTCTTTAGCTTCAGGATCTCATTTATCAGACCTCATTTTTTCAGCTACTCCACAGTAGCCTTATTAATGACATTATCCTCCCACATCTGAGTACACTGTAGGAAACCAGCAAGGCTCCCTGGCTGACACGAAAAGAACACCACACCCTACAGAAACTTTTTGCAGTTGATGCTGCTGATGCTGATAATAATGAGTAAGCAGGAGAGCTTCCAGCTTATTTTTACTTTTTCTATCTTTAAAGTATTCATTCAAGCACATCTGTGTGTCTCTAAATGCACTACAATGTTGGATGATGAGCCTGTTGCTAGGCTACTAACATGTCCTTTTATATGTCTAAAAATACATTTAACTTCTGTATTTAATGATACTTCCTTTGTATTCTAAAGCACACGATTACTGCAGAGCACCTTGAGGCTTCTGGAAGATGAATGTTTTATTCCCTGTTACACAGCCCTATTGTTAAGATTGTTATGGAATCTGGGATGAGGCATGAGTGCTCCTGTTTCTTAATTCATATATGCTGTTCCTTTCTTGGCAATCATAAGAAATAGAGCTGGAAAGGCTTTAAAGGTCATATTACTTATCTGTCTATATAAGGCAGGATCAACTAAATAACTCCTGGCAGACATTTGTCAAACAAGAGTCTGAAGGTTTCTAGTGATGGAGATTCTTTGACCTCCCTAGGCAACCTAATCCCATGCCTAAACAACCCCACTAGGAGGTATCTCCCCAATATCCAACCTAAATCTCCCACACTGCTCTTTAAATTCATTACTGCTTTTATGAAGTGCAGCTCATGGGTGTTGCCTGACTAGACAGATTGAAAAAACATAGCCAACAACAGCAAAATTAGGCACCAGCCCTTTTTCAGGCTACAAAAAGACAGTTATTTTCAATAAATAGGATAAAGGCAGCTGCTGTTCCTGTTTCAGACTAAGATGCAAGTCTCTAAAACATTTTAAAAGAGGAAACTTCCATATGTTCAGAATTCTGTATCTGGTTTCTTCTCTTCCTGATGGAAAGAAACACCATAGAAGAGTTCTGATATGAGTTTGAGGGATTATTGAGGGAGGTCAACACAGGGGCTATACTGGAAACATGCACAGCCTTATGTTCCCAGTTGTCCAGACTGCTCCACCTAAGTAGAAGTGAGTAAAAGTGAGCATACACTTAATTCTTACAAAGTCAAGGCCTTGACTGTTATGGGCTGGAGGACCGAGTCTTTGATGATGATGGAAGTGGATAGTGGACGGAGTCCTACAGTCCTGTATGAGTAAAAGAGCAGATTTTCCCTGTCATGATGAGGAACACCACAACAATCTGCTTCAAAAGGGTACCTGCACAAAGCCCAGGCACATGCAGGGTGGTGATGGATTTCTTACACTGTCACTGTGCATAGTGTATTTTGAGCAAATAAGGGGTATTTTGGTCTAGCTGCTGAACCAGAAGAGGAAAAGATCAGAAAATAAAGCCAAAAATACACAAGTGGTGGTATCAATGAAGTCTGGTTCCTTATAGATTTGTATCTTAAGGGTGCTCTCAGGTGTGGATTCTCTGCAGCCTATCCATCGGGTATCTCTCCTCTGTCAAGCTACTGACTGTCATGAAACATGGAAGATCTTATCCTGCTTTCAGATTTGGCCAACCAAAAGTTATTTCCATGACAGCCACAGATAGTTCACATGCTCTGATCAGGAAGGCCTCCAAAATTGGGTCAATGTTAAATCAAGTTATTGCTCTGAACTAAACAGTAARAAGCATTTTGAAAATGTCACAATGAAATGGTATGACATTTTAAAAATGAGAGTGACAACCACAGTCTCAGAACATATTAAAAATATTAAACTGAGTCTTTATTAAAAAAAAAAAAAAATTAAGAAAGCAAGCTACCAAGAAAATGGCACTGTCTAGCTCTTGGCAGACTGGCTGCCCTACCCTGGAAAATTATGAAAGAAAGAGAGAGTACCAGGAAACCTGAGAGAGGACAAAAAAATACCACAGAAGAAACCAATATGTTGGAAGATTTGAAGAGGTGAACGRTCCTTTGATGTTACTTACTGGTGTTATTTTTCCTTTTAATAGGGGCTGGATGGAATCTACGCCAGAAAGGGTTCAGGACAAATTGAGGTTTCTACTCAGAAAAGACAGCTCTTCTCAGGAAAAAGATATAAAAAACTCGATGCAGTGATGTCTTCACTCGTAGCAAAGTACAGACCTCATCAGCTTCTCAACGCTCACACTCCCCCACAGCTATGCCTCCCAGGCAGGAAGCACTAAGCAAAACCTCTTCTGTTCGTTAGCTAATTGACCTTCATATAGCTATATGAGCTAGAAATCTACTTGTATTTTACTACAAAAGCACAACCCTCCTACCAGATAGTGATTACCAGAGGTGCCAGAAACAAGAGTACTGGAAAGAAATGAGACTTTGCGGGTTTTTTTGGTATTCTCCAAGGTGCTCATGTCAAAATCCCCTTCCAGGACAACTGGTGCAGTAATTAATTCAGTAATAACAACTTCAGTAACTCTAAAAAAACTTCTAGCAGAGACAGAGATGCGGTCATCCCACTCTAGTTAGTGCCTGTCAGGCTGCACCTGGAGTACTGGGTCCAGTTCTGATCGCCACAATCCAAGAAAGGCCCGGACAGACTGGAGAGGGTCCAAAGAAGGGCCACAGAGATGATCAAAGGGCTGGACAACCTGCCTTATGAGGAAAGACTGAAGAAGTTAGGTCTCTTCTCCCTGGAGAAGAGAAGGCTCAGGGGGGACCTCATCACAATATTCCAGTACTTAAAGGGCAGCTACAAAGAGGATGGAGGCTCTCTCTTCACAAGGAGACACGTGGAGAAGACAAGGTGCAACAGGTACAAGTTGCACCTGGAGAGGTTTCATCTTAATAGAAGAAAGAAACTTTTTACAGTGAGAACAATCATTCAATGGAACAGCCTCCCCAGGGATGTGGTAGAGTCCCCAACACTGGAGGTTTTCAAGGTGTGACAGGGTGCTAGATAATCCCATCTAGGCTCCCTTTCCCACTAGAGGTTGGACCAGATGATCTTCTGAAGTCCGTTCCAAGCTGGGCTGTCCTATGATTCTATGATTCTAGGAAAATATAAGTTTACATTAGAATTCCTCCTGTTACTTTGGCTGAAGACACCAGATATCAGTTGCAGCCTTTTGCACAGGCTACCAAAAGGATGGTGTCACCTGTGAGGTCTCATTTGACCATGATTCAGTCTAACTAAACCAAGAGACTGGAGTCTCCTTCCTTTATTCCAGCAGAAATAGTCAAACATCAGATTAGGAGCTGTAGTGAAGAGGAATATACATGTTCTTCGGGCTGCTATGGCCTCAAGCAGGCAAGGTATTGCAGTTGAATAAATTGCTTTCTCAGAGAAAGAAGTTTGCCAACTCATTTGGTTGATCACGGAAGTAGAGCGACCAAAGAGAAAAGGGAGCAGAATGCCATCTATACATGCATTTGACATACTCGGGAAACCTTCTGTCCCGTGACCTGTTGATGCCGCTATTGTTACAGAAAGATATTGCTTTACTTGTAACAGGAATGTTTAACCTGTCACATCTGACTGCATTTGTGGCTTATTGATTGTAAGAGTGTTCCTTTGCTCAAATCAAAACTGTAATAATAAGCAGTCAAACCAGTGCTTCCAATTTTACAATGTAGTCATGACCAGATGACGTGATAGGGCAAAATACTGCTTCAAAAGGTGAGGTGCCCAGTACAATTCTCTCCAAGGAGAAGAAATACATGTGAAAGATATTCTTCATGCACTGAGCAGCACTATATGCCCACAAAGGTACATTTAAAATAACTTCGATGGTTAAGTATTTGTCATTAGTCAGAGTGATTAAATGATTTTTCTTTTGACTCAACAAATTTCCTCCTAATTTAATTCCTTATCTAAGTTCTCATAATAACGTAACAAATTTTAGAAGAACATGGCAATCAGTGGTAATAGACCAAGCTCGTCAAAGCTGTAAATAAACCAGCAATTTAATCTTTTCAACAACTACCATCATCTCATACGAATTTGCAAAATAAATATTTTTTTTATATTTCCTGAATGTTTCTTTGCTTTACAGAAATTAGATTAACATGAGAGGCATTCAAATAATATTATGGACTTGAAATGTCATAGAAAATCTTATCAAAGGCTTATGAGAATGTAAATTAGTGGTAGCCCAGAACCAAAATCTTGGATAAACCACTTAAGCTTTGGGTAGCTAAAATCTTAATGTTAACTTTTCTATGTCTAATTTTGGGGACCTAAAATTAAAATGCCCCAGAGCTTGGACATCAGGAACAGTTGGTGCAAATAAAAGCAGTTCTTTTTCCTTTTGAATCTGTAAATTAACAGCAGCATTGTTCACCATTGGCTGTGCCTCCAAAAATCACTTATACCTGTGCAGAGCACTGTGGCAATAATTTAGCTGAAGACAATGTCAGGTGCAAATCTCTGAAGAACAACTTCCTATTAGCATTTAATTTTCTTTGATTGCTGCTTTCCACAAATTATAATATCTGCTCAGAAGTACGTTCAAAGACAGATTTCAGATACAATAGAAGGGAACACTGAATGCAAAAAAAAGAAAGGATAAAAAACTATGGTCTCTGGGTTTCATCTCAACCCATCTTTAGATGCATAAGTCTGAACTAGTCATCCCAGGCTCACATTATAATCACTTTAGAATAACAGGGACTTCCAAAGAGGGTTTTGCATAACCCATCATAGACACTTACTTAATGATGAGATGATCCGCCTTCTGGAGATGCCCACTGACTGGAATTGAGACTAAAGGGAATCTGGTTCAATATCTTCGGACTTTTARATGCCCAAATTGGAGTATACATATCACAGCCCTAAGCACATGAAAGAGGATCAAACATCTTACATGTAGGAACTGTCACAACTAACTTGTAAGAATTTATAGGTGGGATCACAGGTGCTCTTTCAATTAAATTACAGCAGTCTAAGAAGCGGATGTCCCCAGATACTAACTTCTGTCCTTGCACTAGAGATTACAGCCCCTACACAGAGGGCACTGGGATGGAGGGTGGATCCACTTCAGTGCACACTCACTGAAATGTGCACGTTTAGTTTGAATCACCTTCAGCAGTGACTTAACATCACTGGAATAGATCAGGTATGTTGATGTTGCCTCTAATAAAGTCTTGTGTTAGTTGGGAAATACTTTCCACCTGAAAGGGGCTATTTCTGGAGCCAGAAGCTGCTACAAAGTGTGCAGGTGAAGCTCGTCAGCCACACAGCCTTGTCACATCACTTGGAGGGTGTGAACTGCACTCAGTAGGGCACGTGATGAGCAGCACTCCCAGACACCCATTCTCCCCAGCACCTCTCAGTAATAAACAGCTGGAGTGTGGGAGCAAGATGTAATATTTTCACATCCCACAGCTGTTTCCGAAGCGATCATTCCTTTACTGTTGTAAAGCACATCAAATTGGGCTTTAAAACTGCGGAGATCCACATTTAAGGAGCATCTTATCATTGAATGGTGCTATTGCACAAATGATGTCAAAACAGTTTCATATGCACAAAGATTTATTAGGGGGATCCAGAGCTGGTGGCATACATCAATTATAAGAGTGCAAGTTACTTCTCAGACAAAATAAAAACTAAAAGAAAGAGAGAGAGAGAGAAAGGGAAGGGGAGGGATAAAGGGAAAGGATGGAGAGGGGAGGGATAAAGGGAGAGGGAGAAGGAGAGGGAGAAAAGGGAAGAGAGGAAGAGGAAGAGGAAAAAGAGAGGGAAAGGGACAGGGAAAGGGAAAGGAAGAGGGAGAGGGGGAGAAAGAGAGAAAAGGAGTTTAACCAAGTATAGGAGAGACATGAACTCTGCAGCTGAGAAACCCTGAGAGTTTAGTGCAGGCGGCACGGAGGGTCTGCTGCCTTTGCACTGTGTTTCCCGGAGCTACGCTGCCTCACCCTACCACATCCTGCAGCTGATGGACGCATGAGGAGACCCACAGGCATGAGGGAGCGGGGCCATTTGCTGCTGAAAGATGGTGACGATTGTACTGAGATGCTGAAGCCATTCAGGACCAGACAAGGGTCAGGGGGGAATCCGGCACCTAGGGCACTGTACGACAGCGCTGGGTACTGACCATCTTCAAAGTAGAGCAGGATTAGCAGAGGCACGATTGCTTTTCAATTTCTTCTGTGAGAAAGTCTCACCTAATAGCATCAACATGGCCCTGGAATACAAATATAAAGTCAGCAAACAGACCTGAACCAAGTCTTTCATTCTCTGATAGTGGAAAAAAAAACCCAATCAAAAAGTAATAATAAATGAACTGACTGACATACATCTGTGGAGTGATGCAGATTAAATAGTGTCTATGAGAAACAGTCATTAATATTTATAAAGAAACTCAGCAGCAGCTGCCAAAGGATGAAGGGAATTTTTGGAAAATTTCAGACTAGCAATAAAACAAGTTAGGGTTTTAAGAATGACAAGTTTGCATATGAAAGCAAAATATATGCATTTACTGAAGGTCTTGTAACATATGTTCCTCCATGGTTCTAGTATTCGTACACTGAGAGAGAGAAAAGACATTTTTTAAATAAACCATGGCACTGAGATCTAACAGGTTTTGGTGACTTGGGAATCTTTAGTCAAGTCCTGCAAAATATATCAAGAAGTTCAACAAAATGCAGTCAAAATGAGTCCGCAGACAAAGCTTTCAAAAGAAAAATTAATCTGGCAGTAAAAAAAAAGTAGAAAAAAAGTTCCATCTTTCCTACAGAACTGCTTCTTTTTACAAACACAGTTGCTGAGTGCTCAGATGAGATTCCCACAAGATAAGCAGCAGAGGAACTATTCCTCTCTATAAATTCCTCCATGCAGTAAATTTTATGTGTAGAAGTTTTATTAACTGAAAGTGCCTAAAAGCTTTCGCTGTGTGAAATGCAGTGGAAAAAAAATGTTCTGGTGTAGAAGTCTGTAAAAGAGCAACAAAGGAAGCAGCTAACACCAAAGCTGAAGAAGGGGTCACTTCCCCTCGCTGCTAGCAGCAGCGTGCGTCCATGCTAATGCTTTACTACACTTGAATCTCAGTGACCCTTTTATTCACAAGAAATTCAACTCTGTGTAAAAGGCTATCCCTTGTCCTATACAAAACTTCCATTTCCATTAAACATGTCATAATAATAACAAGCCGCAAGTCATGTATAGGCTTTTCACCTTGGAAACAAGCTAAGAATACTGACAGAAAAATGTACTTTTATATAGCCTGACATTTTGCCTGCCCTACAAATTTCCATATGCAATGTTCATACTGTCTGCTTCAGGCAACCATGTTTCTGTCAAAGGACGATAGTTCTCGCTTTGCTCTGTAGCTGTGTTTTGCCCCCAGCATATCCCCTCTCCAGACACAGACCGCAGGCTTCTCCAACTGCACATGACTGGGTCCAGAAAGGGAGAATACTGCCAAGAGGTCAGAGCGAATTTCTCATTCCCCTTCAAGCAGTGATGAACGCTATCAAAATTCATGTCTGAGAGGAATAATACAGGGTTATTCTTAAATCACATCGTATTCAGAGCTAGGGTCAAGCAGAAACCAAAATAGATGCATCAATGTTACAAGAACTACTTCAATAATGAGTTGCTGTGACATGATCTTTCCTTCAGAGAGATTTCAAGCAAAAATAATTTTCATGTCTGGCTAAAATGACTGTTCTGGGCAGCGCACAATTGATTTTGTTTCTGGGAGACCATGAACAATGCCTTAAATATCACACAAATGAACAGAAGCAGATCCAGAACAGACGTGCAACTAAGAGATATGAATATAATTAAGCTTTTATGTCCACAAACAAATGATAGGAGATATGGGTTGTAATTGCAGTGGTTTTAGGCAGATGCGATCGATTTGTTTCCCTGTAAATGGCACACCTGAAATACTTGAAAAAGAGAATATAATACCACTCAAGATTTTCCAGGCCACTAGCAAATAGCACCCAATGCATTGACACCCAGATGGATAAATGATTGCATTAATGGCACAGTGACAGAAGCAAAGTAACATGTTAGATTTTGGCAGATGCAATGTCAGAAAACCAAGAAAATGCTGCTCCATTCTTGACAGGCATGAATATGAAAAGATTTATACATCTTTTCAGGATGAAATACACCCAAACAGAGAAGCATTTGACCCCTTTGTTACAGATCTTAAGTTCCAGTTTCATTCATTTCCCCCACCTATAGAGGACATTTTCAAATAAGAGCATGTAAATTCAGGTATGTGTATCCTGTCAGTATCGATGCATACTTTACTGATAAATCCTTCTATGCCATGTGAGAATGGCCACTCCAGTCTCAGTGGCTTAGAATTAACCATATTTGACGAGAAAGAGTATCTCCAAAAGAAGCTACAATAAGTCATATCTCAATACTCATGATTTGGCGATTTTTTAATCTAGTGAGATGGAAATATGCTATGAAAATCTTTGCTACAGCAATAATAATTGAACTAAACATAAATGAAAGATCCATAGCTGATAACAGAAAAGATAAAACAATAGATAAAATACAAACATTACTAGAGGCAGAAAATCATCAGGCTGTGAATATTGTCCTTTGAAGACTAAGCCACATTTGGCCAGGGATTCTGGTAATGATGAGGATAATCTTGAGGAAAGCTGCAAAAATGCAAAAGAGCATCCCATCTGCATGTAGTCACTTATGTACAATGACCTAAATTTTATTCCACTATATACACACAGACATGAACATAAGACTACAAGAATGTTAGGGCTTCAAAATCAAATGGTTAAATGGAATAGCATCAACCATATGCTAATCTGGATAATCAGAAAGCACACCACATCACATATATTGGTAGACAATGTAGAAGCCCATATCTTCCCAGTGCCTATAATAGGGATTAAATTTAATGCCTGATTGCTGCTATTTTTTCTGAGATCTTTGTGTCATTCAGTACATAGACAAACAGAGTTCAAAAACTTTCTCTTATTGTTTGATTATCAGCTTAATACTTTAGGTGTTGCACGCCAATCAAACTTTTCATGGAACATTGGAATTCCTCATGGACTTCCTCTAGACTATTTGTCTTTCCAATATCTGAGCACTGCATACATATAAATGCATTTTCACAGCATCCTGTTGAGATAGTGGGTGTTATGAGTCCTACTTTACAGGTGTGGAGCTGAAGCACAAGGAGAACAAGGCTATAAATAGACACTAATTTTCAGAGCCTGGTTTGAGTGGCACATCACTTGATTTTTCAGAGTATTTATCCTTATACTGAAATTTGTACCTATAAAACACACAGCACACTCCTTTTTATGCCATAGCATACAAAGAGGGAAAGGTGTTTTTACCCTCAAGCTTTTGATGGTATTCCAGATTATCTGGACTTAGACTTTCAAATGTAATGATACAAGAACTGAAACCCTGAGCTCAGCTGTGGCAAGCTAGTGTAAAGAGTTGAATGCAGACCAGAAATGCCCATAGTAGCCTGTGTTGCTGAGGAACACATGGTCACGTTGTGTACTATTTGGAGTTTCCTAACAGTTGTAAATCTCTTGGCTAAATATAACCAAATATACTTTTGTCCTGTGTTTCCCACTGTGCTCTAGTTGGGAAATGATTGAAAATAGACATAAGCATTGAAAGATTGCCAGAGATCTGTATTTGACTGCACTGCTTTCCTGCAGAACTTCTAATGAGAGATAAGTCCTATATAAGTGAGACATATGGCCTCACTAAGGACTGGTGAGAAAGAGGTAAGTCTACAATGATGCATATTCACGTACTACATGAAGAGCTGAAGTCCTGCATTTCATCTGATTTCCTATATCCTAATTAACCAGCTAAACAGCAAATCATCTAAAACAAAACGGTATATTTGTGAACACTTTTCAAACCATCAATAGGTGGTTTTCATCCTGATTTTATATTCTGCAGGACAATCATAGGAGCACCTCTCCTATGAAGGCAAGTTGAGAGAGTTGGGTTGTTCAGCCTGGAGAAGAGAAGGCTCCGGAGAGACCTTAATGCTGCCTTTCAGTACCTGAAGGGGGCCCACAAGAAAGCTGGAGAGGGACTTTTTAGTAGGGCCTGTAGTGACAGGATAAGGGGTAATGGCTTTAAACTGAAAGAGGATAGATTTAGATTAGATACAAGGAAGAAATTCTTCACTGTGAGGGTGGTGAGGTACCGGAACAGGTTACCCAGAGAAGTTGTGGATGCCCCATCCCTGGAAGTGTTCAAGGCCAAGCTGGATGGGGCTTTGAGCAACCTGATCTAGTGGAAGGTGTCCCTGTCCATGGCAGGGGGGTTGGACCTAGATGATCTTTAAGGTCCCTTCCAACCCAAACCGTTCTATGATTCTATGATTCTATAAAGTTGTAAAGCTCTACTTGAAAACACCAGGTTAATAAATTGTCATATTTTTTAACATCTATTGTTAGACACGTTTGCTTAAAAGCTGYAATATCCTGCTTGGTGAGAGAGCAGGTGTTTCTTTAGGCAACAGTTAGGTAATAGGCTCAGATGAGAAGTGCCACAGGCTAATAAATAGTGGGGGTAGTTATTGCTTTGGCCAAGCTAGAAACTTAGTGAAGCTTTAGCCATTCGGCTTCTAGTTAAACATATGAACTTTTTCAGCTATTCATCACCTKTGCAATGGAGATATTAATGGAACGCTTTGTGGAGGATTTTTTCACACGTGCTGTCCATGGAAGGTGCTCTGCTTGATCTGCTACTCAAAAACAAGGAAGGACTGGTCAGGATGTGACAGTCAAGGGCACCTTTGGCTGCAGTGACTGCAATGTGGACCCTGAGGGAAGTGAGAAAGGTAAGTAGCTATCTAGTGTGAGGGTATAGGGAAGATGTAGCCAGACTCTTCTTGAAAGTGCTCAGTGATAGGATGAGAGATAAGGGTCACAGGTTAAAACAAGGCAAATTCTGGGTAGATAGATGTTCGGGTTTTTTTAACCCTGAAAGTAATCAAACACCAAAAGAGATGGCCCAGGAAATGTATGGAACCTCTGTCCGTGGTCCTGAGCAACCCGAGTTAGATCGGACCTACTTTGGGTGTGGGACTGGACCAGATGACTTCCAGAGGTCCCTTCCAACCTAAATTATTCTAAAAACTATGATGAAAGACCCTGGACTTTAGGACAGTGGAGTTAGGTTTGTTCAGGGAATTGTTAAACCGGTCCTCCTGGGAGGCTGTTCTCACAGACAAAAGTGCCCAGGGGAGTTGGCTGATCTCCAAGGACAACCTCCATGATGTGTCAGAACAATTCGTCCCAGTTTGCAAGAAAATGGGCAGGCAGAGCAGAAGGCCAGTTTGGCTAAACAAGAAATTCCTAAATTCCTAACTGAGCTAGATAATGACTGGACTGATGACTAGAAAAAGGCCAATGCTACGCCCATCTTCAAAAAGTGGCAAGAAAGAGTATTTAGGGAACTGTAGGCTGGTCAGTCTAGCCTTATCCCCAGGACAATTCTAGAGCAAATCCGCATGGAAGTCATTCTACATGACACGGAAGTGCTTTATTAAATAATGCACAAACCATACTTTCAAGGAAGCTTAGTGCAGACTTCTTAATGGGCAGCTCTAGACAGCTATTAGATGCAAAAAGAGTGTTGATAAGGTAATACAACAGTTTGGCTATATTATTTAATAGATTAGGTTTTCAGTCTCTAGTTTTTAGTCTGAATGCTATGCTGAATGATCGGTAGCCTAATCACATTTTTTTCCTGTACTGAGGTATTAGCTGTATCACTATGATATTTGTATATTACTGAATTGTCAAGAGGACATGGAAATTCCTTTTTTTTCTTCACCCCCCCACAATCTTGTTGATTGAAGTCATGTTTAGACTGCCCTTTCTCCAGCCTCCCACCACTACTGCTACTTTCCTAGAATCCTACTAAAGCTACTCCTGCTTTCCTACAACAGTGAAATTAATCAGATGATCGAGCTAATTTCACAGAAAGCTAACACATACCCTCCAAAATGTGTCCATCAGTCCTGAGTTTTTTGGGTTTTTTAAATGAGATCAGTTTGTGAATATGAAAGCTAGAACCAACACAAGGCAGGGAAGGATACAGATAGCTAGGAATGAGTGAAAAGTCATGGAGCAGTTTTGTCAATTAATTTTCCTGACCTAGCTCCCATCAGAGTCAGTGTCAGCACAAGGGAGAGGCTGGGGATGTAAGATCATGAGCAGCTGTGGAAAGGAACTGCTCTTCTCAACAGCAGCAACCTGTTAGATTAACTTCACAACCGTACTCTAAGAAAACCCAGACCATATGGAACAACTCTACTTCAGGAGGAGTATATTTATGCACAGAATCACCCATCTAAAATGATTTTTACTTCAAAGATTTGCTGTTATTGTTCATTATTTACCTTACTGTCCTGCTTAAGCTCTGAGATCAGAACCACACTGTGCTAGATGTTGTACCTATTTGAAGAGATAACTCCAGTTTCAACATAGCTATGAGAGATGAGAGGTGAAAGAAAGGAATATGATTATTCCCCATTCACAAAAGGGAAACTGAGGCACCAAGTGGCTAATGATTTTTTTTAAACTTCCTGAGGAGTGTAGATGCTCAGTTCCCATCCATTTTAATAGGAATTGAGTATTCAAAGATGTGAAAAAGCTTTGTAAATCCTACCATGAATGGATTACCAAAAGCCTCCCTGGAATTTAATGTATTTTCTTTTTTATAAGCATTTGAAGTAGCATATGTGTATATGCCGATGTCTGTATATGTTTGTGCACTCTCTGGCTTTCAACAAGCAGCCAACTCAGCATATTTTTGCCTGAGTTGCATTTATTTGTACTGCTCTGTAGAATATCACATAATCCATTTACAGGACAGTGTGTAAATGTTTTGGGTGATATACAGACTGAACAGTTTATCCTTATACACTTACCCAGACGTGGGCCCTGTAAACTGCTCAGCCTGCTCTACTGACTGAATTTTCTAAATGTTGTGGTCAGCTGTTTTAGATTTGTAGGACACCACAGGCAAATTTTCCACACTGCTTCCAGTGGCAATGGTCCCTAAGAAGTTCTCTCTTTGCAAGGTATTGCCATTGCCCAAATTGCAGGCATAGGCAGACTCCAGACTACACAGTCACCCGCTAGCCACATGCTTGGCTACTGCAGCCTCTTCTCTGGCCATCCCAGAAATACTGGATGCCAAAGTTGCCCCCAGCCAGCCAGACTGTCCATCACACATATACGTATATACAGCAGACTTAAAGTAGACACACATGTAATAGACTTGAAATCGCTAGAAATTTTGCCACCTATTTTGGCTGTCCAATCACCCAGTTTCACCCTTTCCTCTCAGTCGAGCCTGCAATCCATAAAAGACATTTCTGCTTAAAATATGACCCATACCTGTGTCCACACAAATCCCAGTGAAGATTTCACGTAACATTGGCAGTGAAATGAAGTATGCATCTTCCTGATGTGTGTGTAGATGAACTGAGAGAAGAGAGGAAGGAGACAGACTGAGAAAAGAGATCTGAAAGACATAAGAGCTTTCTGGAGATGTTATGGGCTTAGCAGCTAAGATTCAGAGTAGGAATTAGAAGGAAGACAAAAATATGGTAAAACTCAAAAACAAAGACAGACAAAATAAGCTGATTGTAACTAGGTTGACCTTAAGCTAATAAACTGAAGAAACTGTGGGTGGAAGGAGAAAGGGAAAATAAGAAGCAGAGCAGCCTCATTCTCCTAAAGAAACATTAGCTGACTGAGGGGGAGGGCCCCGAGCTGGATACCAAAGCCCTGCAGGTAGCCGTCACATAGTTTTYCCTTCCCAGCCTCATCAAGGAGGCACGATTAATACAGCATTAGCTGAAAGCAGACACTCTCATCTTTCTGGAGGATCCCTACTGAAATCACATCACCTCTGAACGCTGCTCGACTAGTATACAGTGACCATGCTATGTCTTGACAGACACCTGTCATGGGGAAAAGATGTTCAATTCACGTAGTTTAAATAAAGTCAAGATCAAAGCTACACATAATTAATTGCCAGTCATTGAGCTCAGGACCAATACCACTCAGAATCAATACCAGCAATACAACAGACATACAACAATACCAGACACTTTAAAAATCTTAACATATATGTACACATTTCTAAACACCTCTCTATGACTAGTATTAAAAAGTTATACTTGCTCTGATACATACCAGCACCCAAACACGCTTGGGTGCACACACATCCCACATGCTCTCACCCATGTGGGTTACATGCACGAGACTCTCTGGGGAGTGAGGGTTCCCCCACTTGCACACCCCTCCCGTTGCAGATGTGGGTGCATGCTGCTCCCTACAGCCCCCTAATTCAAAGCCTTAGAGAGATCATCCTACAAGGTCATATAAGCATGCCCCAGGAGTGGGTCCCCACTTGGTGCACCCAGCACTGTCACTCCAGCTGTTGGATGCAGGCTGCTCATCGCATCCAAAGGGGAAGACATGCCATCAGGCAGAGGCAGAGCTCACGATGCTGGTGAGGCAGCTTCTGATAGTGTCAAACCAGATTTATATTACTGTTCCATTCCCACTCCAAGGTCTCTCCCCACTGTTACAAATTTTCATGCTTATACTGCTTGTCAAGCTGACTCCTTYATCTCAAAAGTCTCTTCATAATTCCCTGGTTCCTGTTTAATCTAGCCAACAGTTATCCTCCTCTTTAGCATTACCAGTTGGGCAGACACCCTCTCATACAGTTTGGGGTATCTTATTCACACACCCCGTCTACACTCACACTCACATCCAACAGCAGTTGTTATTCAGGCTATCCTGCCAAGGGTGGGCTGTGCAGACCCCCCTGCAAGTGCTGCTGACACAGTGCCTGAGCTGCCAGATCATACTCGATAAGCATATGATAGCCTCATAATCACAATCATAACGTCTCTGAAGATGCCAGTAAAACCTCTGGGAAGATACTTCACGTTCCCCGTGGAACCTGAGCCCCAGATGCAGGCAAAGCAGTGCTCCACAGCCTTAGTCCAAAAATCAGGGTACTGGGATCGTCCCCAGGATGCCTGGCTGAACCTTTCATCACACAGATCCCCAGAAACATGACTCTGAGCAAAGAAGACAGAGCCACCAGCTAGGGCTGCAGAGCCACTTCCAGCAGCTTCCTCAAGCAATAGATGCAAAAGAAACCCACTGGTTTCTGCTTGCCTGTTGTTAAGGTACATGCAAAGGTCAGTTGTCAAGTTCGTTGAGCTGTTTATTTCAAATACATCAGAAAGCTATTTTATTACCAGACTTCATTGCAATCAGGTTTTGGTGCTTTATGTAGCAGGTACAATAGAAATACCATAAATAAATGGAGAGGTAGTTCAAAATGATTGTTGGTCCATTACTGTCAAAATAAGTTCTAAAAGTTCCCTGACTATTTTTTATCTGAAGAGTCCATAAAGTTATAATCTTCTTTTCATTTCCTCAAAGTACTAGAAAAAGGAAATGGTTTAAAATGGCAAGGTCTTAACATATAAATCACCAACCCATTAATATTTAATATTTAAATAAAATAAAGGTTTAAAATATTTATCACACTTCCTTCATTCACAAATCTATCTCAAAGAAACAAGGACAAGAAATAATCCGTCCCTTGGTTGTCACAAGAATGTTAGCCATCTTACTACATTTGTAAAAATCTAGCATACTTGTCAGACAGTGAGAAATGAATCAGCTTCTAATGCTGTCTTCTCCACATTAAAGAAAAAAACGGTTCTGTCTATCTACCCTGTCATGACCTTTCCCACTGAACATTTAGTCTTATCCAAACAAGAAGGTCCTGCTATCCAAAGCTCAGTTTTATCACCCACAGTATTAACTTTTCCCACTCAGGGCTTATGTGGACCCCTCAAGGTGCCATGCCTGCTAATTCCTTACCCATTTTGCTGTCATTTTGGACATTTTTGAGACCCCTTTTCAAAGAAATATATCCCTCTGTGTGTGTGGAGCAGAGAAGTAATACAGGGTAGCTTTGGATAACTATATTAGACAGGTAACCTGTGTAGGCTGTCCGAATCGTTAATAGAAGAGTGATTTCTCTGAAGATGATCTCCAAACATTCAAGATAGGCTCCTGCTCTGATCTGCCCTCCATCCTCCTCCAACTACATATGAAACCTCCCAGCTGGGGCTCCTGTGCCGTCCCTGCCGCAGGGCTGGTGCACCCTTACCAGCCTGATTCTCCAGCCATCCAGGCCGGGAAAGCGTTGGAGGGCAGCATGGTCACTTCTCTTATTTGCGGATACAAGGACACCAGTGTGGAGGCAGGAAGGGTGAGGACAGTATGGTGTCCTCCTCCCACTGCCACATTCAGATGTGGCTGGGCTCATACCCRAACCAAAGAGTGAAACCAAAATCAAACATTCCCAGGTTCAAGAGTAGAGCTGTGGCCTAAATTAGATGCTAGCTTCTAAAATACATACCAAGAGCGAGGCAGCATGAGCTTGTTTGGGCCAGGTTCAGACAATCAGACACAAAGGGTGACTCCAGAGGGTTGAGTGGTCTTTTTCACTTTATTCACTAAACCTCCATTGTAGCAGTGTGCTAGTGGCAGGTCAGCACTAATGATGAACTAGCTCTGAGAATGCATACAGACCAATCCTCCCATCCTGTTAAAATCCTTACTGCCAAAAATTAGAAATAAATAGAAATAGCATAAATTGGAATCTGAGAACAACAACAACAACAAAAGATCAATATGTCTGAAGGACCCATAAAATGTTTTCCAATACATTGTCAGAACTTTGCTGTATTCCAAAAATATGTAACTCTAGTTCAGATGCAAAAGTAAAGATTAAGCCATGATGAAATCCAGAATAGAAGCCAACTTCTTGGCTATTTGTGTATTGGCATAACTCAAGTATGCTTGGGAAATATAATATACAAGTATTATGGTCTTAGAAAATTGACCGTGAAAAATAGAATAAATAAGCTTCCTTAAAATCCCCATCAGTAAGTCTTGCCTAGTTACAAACACAGGGCTTTGAGCCAAAAATAGAATTGATGAAGTTTATAATCTATGCAGTATTCTCTGTTGGACAAGCCCCTGATCAACCTGAAGTAATTAGACCTGTTTTGAGCAGGGGGTTGGACTCCATCTCCTCCAGAGATCCTTTCTAACCTAAATAATCATATGATTCTATAATACAATATCTAGACCTTTTTCATTTAAAGTTAATCCCACTATAATTTAGTACAAATTCTCAATTTTTGATGGGCATGTTCTTCATAAAGGAACAATGTCAAATGCGATACTTGAACAAATTTCTGGAGGAAATGATTGAATGTTGCAATGTAGGACTTAACCTCTCAGTGAGGTGCCTTTTCAATGAACTTCTCCTGTAGGATGAATTTCCCGTGGGAAGAATATCAGGTCATTTTCTTTATTATACTGTGAAGTACCCGTGTGCTAAAAATTGCTGGAACCCTCAGTTCATATTGCTGGTGTGCCACTTGGTATGACAAATCTCAAAACATAAAGGCATTATTTATACATGGAGGTTTTTTATATTATTATTCCGTGAGAGATTTATGATTCAACAATCACGTTGCCTGGTTATTACCTCCCTGTTCATTTGCATCTGAGTCCAAGAAGTTTTAGCCCGTAATTCTTTTTCACATAATGCAGGTTTTAATAGCTATTCAGAAGAACACTATATCTAGCAGAAATATACTTCAGCAGCTCAGTTGGCTGTAATACCATAAAGGAGACACAAAACTGACATAGACGCAAGGTTAAAGAGGGGTTATAATTCTATCTATATTTGCTGAGTCCCCACTCATCTCCATGGTCTTTTCAAGGGATGGTATGAGGGCTGAGCAGTGACTACCCCAACAGTGATGTCAGAGCATTCTTCCAAAATCTGTGGCATACCCAGCCCTTTCATACTTGGTAGCACTTTGGGCCAACTATTCTCCCAGAGGCAGAGCTGTTTAAATAATGCATATTTTTTAAGCTAGGACATTGACAACAATATTAAATTGAGATGAATTCAAAATGGAGAGATCCTTCTAATTTATTGAAACAAAAAATTGAAAACAAATCATCTTGTTTCATTGTGCAGATGAATCCCTATTTACTTTTTCATAAATTGATAATTTTTAAATGAAAAACTGATCATTTTGATATTTTGCAATTTTTTTCTTACACTTTTTTAGCTGAATCCTTTCACCCAACTTGAACCAAATTCTCTGATGGATTTGATTCTCAGACAAAACCAGCAGAGTCCTCGCTCATACACACCCTCCTCTAGAATGTCAAATGAGGAATTCCCAGGAACATCCATAAATTCCTTTATTATGATAGCTACAAACAATAATAAATTGAAGTACTTTACACACATTTTTCTGGCAATATTAAAGGAAAGTTAAAAGCAATTCTTATCTCAAATCTGAGGAATAACCCAGTATGGCGGATGGAAGACATCTGCTCTGGCCTCACAAATGCTTACTCAAGCCTACCCATTTTCCTCAAGTAACCATACGCTTGACCACAAATCCGCAGCAAACATTCAGTCCTGCTGCGGGTCTTGTTTGTAACCGTCATCCTGAGTCTGTCTGCTGCCAAGCCCTGCAAACACAGCTGGTTCTTTGCAAGTAAGACACTACTTCCCAGGCCACTGCCTGCCCATCGGGTGGCTCCCAGGCTTCCAGCAGCCTCTGCCCGCCGTCTCTGCCTCCACGGTGCCTAGTGCCCACGCTGCCGCCTTCTTCCCGCTTGGAGCTCTCCTCTGCGGTTGAACTGGGGTGAATATCACTAGCAATCTACCACATTGTTACCAAAAGCAATCTAGCATGTTCACAATCAAATTCGGGGATAACACTACTTTTCACAGTTCACTTCCTTCAAACAAAGATCAGAGACAAGCCCACAATGTGTAATTGGATCCTTATTAGTTTGAGAAGCCTCTGTTCATTTAATTGATGTTCAATAAGTATGGCATGCTTAATGAAAATAGGGATGATATATTGGCACTTTTATTTAACACTCAGTTACTTTGATGTAGGCTGGCTTGTTAGGATATTAAAATTAGAACTGAGACAACCTTACAAGCTTCACACTTGCCGTAGTTCCCATTTAAGAACATTTTATAAAAGAATTAATGTTGTTGCCATATGACAAATTTCTCAGAATAAGCCGCCAACATGCTTTTCCAAATAGACATATACACAAATCATGAGATTTACAAGAAAGCTTATATCTGAAGCTGTTAAGCTAGGTTGAACTTCTGAGGAAGTGCAGTCACTGCTATCCTTGGTACCATTTCTTTTTATTCTCCACGATCATTGTATCCCTGTCTTTAAAGCAAACTTTTAAGGCTCTCACTCCTTTCCTGCCACCTCATTTCTTTCTTTTCTTACCCATTTCAGTCCCATTATTTTCATATTCAGGAGGACAAACACAAGTAGCTGTAATAATGAGAATATAGCATAACCGATTTGTATTTAAAATTATACCTGTAATTAATCTCTGTTGTCCAATAAACAAGCTGTTCTTTTAAAGGCTTACACTTCAAAGGCTGTTTTTTGCTAAGACTGCACATATCTTGGCCTCTTTCTTTAACCACACAACTATGGGTATCTAAAATACACATTGTATATCACACTGCATTGTGACTTGAAGATAGAGGAAACCTT
Source organism: Oceanodroma leucorhoa (assembly GCA_030449065.1). Taxonomy (NCBI): domain Eukaryota; kingdom Metazoa; phylum Chordata; class Aves; order Procellariiformes; genus Oceanodroma; species Oceanodroma leucorhoa. The sequence goes on along the minus strand of JASVER010000125.1, from coordinate 2,095,607 downwards.
TACGGTAGTATTTGTACCACGGGTAGCTGATGAAGGCAGAAAGAGACGCACTTTCATTTACTTGGAAGCGTTAATTCTCAGTGCAGTGTTGCTCTTTGGGAGTCATGGTTTGGTATCTGGGCTGAGACTGCTGAAGGACAGGGCAGGCTGGAAGCCTCTGTGTTCAACAGCTGATGTATATAAAGTGAAAATAAAACAAACTATGTTAGGAAAATATCCACACTTTCAGATTACTGTCCAACTGAAAAGGATTCACAAATTCTATCTTTGGTTGCCTGCTAATGTTGTGTTTAGTCTTAAATAAGAAAGTGAATATTTTATGGAAGGAATAGTTTTTTTCTATCTGTTTATATAGCACTCAGTATAATCATCTTTAAAGGACTATTTTAAAGGTCTTCTTAATAGCATAGACAATAAGGGGAGATAATGAAGAGAATAACTGTTTTATATAATATTCTCTCCCTGTCTGACAAACAAATCAGTGAGGACCAGAAATCCACTTATATGGCCGCATACCCCTTCCTCCAGATATCATGTAGAGCGTGCCAGGGACCAGGGCAGCCCCTGAGGACACTTCACAAGGGTTATTCCAGACCCCTGCATTACCTTGAATCCTGATGTCTTCAGCCAGACCTAAGATTAGGAGCCCCAAAAAGTGACAGGTTGTTGTCACCCACTAGATAGTCACGGGCTTTAACAGTAATTCAGTCATTACAACTTTAATTTCCAACAGAACACTCTCAAACTTCAGAAAAAAAACCAAGGCTTGGTAAGAAAGAGGTGCCAGATTGTTCAAGCAGCAATCAGTTTCAAACCGCAGACATTAAAAAAAAAAATAGTAGTCATACAAGCAGCTTAAAATTTGAACTTTTCATCTGCCAAGGAACAAACTGCAAACTTTAATAGTTATTACGTAATCTGTAGATGTTCTCAGGGGGGGTAGGAAAAAATTAGCACAAATGCCTCTGTAATTGTGTCATACAAATCGGCATTGTTCACTGACCCTCAAACCTGTATTTTCATATCTCTGTTACAATTTGCCGTTCCATAGCATATGTGCTGCAGAAAGCTTACTTAGTAACTGACTGTTTTCTGCAGTCCATGCTTCCTTAAACGTATTTGCTTGGTATTGGGGCAGGCTGCAAATGTGCCCCTCCATTACACAGCTGGAAGCACACACGACCATTGGGTTAACGTTGCATAGCATGGAAATGGTTCGTAAACATAGCTCTGTATGTGACACATTAAGGTGTTTGACAATATTGTTTAAAATACCCAGGGGCAAATTAGCCTCATTTTCTCCACAGACCGCAAAGTAAACCACCGGTTTTCACGTGATGCAGCCTTTTGCCAAACCTCGCTTTAAACCAGATAGATGTGATAAACTTGTTGTTGATAGGGATGTTGTAGGATTGGGCAATAATCGTGTTTGCACTTTGCTGGATTTTGAACCTTGTAGTAAGTGGTCTAGTCCTAAACAGCCTAGGACATGAAGAAGCTTTTTTAGTACCTTCTCCTCTGACTTGCCTTTATGTTAAATGCAGAATTTGTTTGTATGTCTGAAGGTGTATATGTACTTGGTTTCAAACTTTGGTTCAGATAAGGGTTTTTTTTGAACCAAGATAGCTGTCTGATTTATCTTGCCTGTCACCTGTGATACATTAAGCACTTTCATCTCTGGGTGATCGTTCGCATTCTGAGCGTGCAGCGCACCTTGGGGAGCACAACGAAGTGTAAAAGTTTGTGCCACTAATGAACACTCATCTAAATAATTTGCATTACCTTTTACACCAGAGGGATGCGACATTTTGAAATAACTTGAATTAATAAAACTAACTTATTAATTTTTAGTGTTCTGGGGCATTCTGTGAAATGTAGAATTTAAAGAAGCAGAGTTTAAAAGAATTTTCAGAGTAGAATTTGAAGAAGTATTTCCATTCCTATTTTCCCATTCTCATTATTACAAGGTAAATCATCATTTGATAGCAATGTGAAATTATACAATGCTAAAATACTAACTTTGAAGGTTATGGATATTGTGACATAGCATACCCACAATATATTTTCATAATGTTCAGTGTTAACAGAAATGTTGAAATTTCTAGGAAAAATAATATTGTTTGCACAGTATTATTCTCTTACAGATGCAGGAGGTTGATGAACAATTTGAATGCAGTTCAGTTCTGAGATTTTTGTCTGAATCAACTCTACATTTCCCTCCAGGACACAAATGCATGTTTAAACTTGTAATTGGTTGATTTCTTAACCTGAAGGCAGAGAAAATATTTCAGCTTTGGAGAGTAGTATATAAAAAAGACAGAGTATTACAACTTATGCAGTTTGTATCAAATCACAAGATTAAATTTTAACATACAAACACATCTATTTCTGACATGGGTGTTTTTATTACAAAATGATGAACTGACTTACCTTAGAAATTGATTTATACAACAGTATTCGATAGCATTCTAAGGATAGTCCTTTTGTGCCTCCAGTTCTTTTACAGATAATGCACGTAAAATATTGTATTTCTTTTGATCAAAGTCTCAGGTTAACTCTTTGTCTTTTATCAATGAATTAACTCTATCTCACAGTCTCAACATAGCTTAAAATTCAATAGGATTAACCTAATTTTACATTTATTATATTCCTCTCATCTTTTTTGATTCATAGAAAAGAAACTTTATTAACGAAAAACCTGAACCTACTGAATTAATACATAAGTCAGGTATTCAGTCAGTCTGGTTCCTCCATTTCAGTGACTGAAAATGAATTTTTATAGAGTTCCTGGGTAATTAAAAACAAAATTCAACATTTCGCGGCTTAGAGAGAGTCCTTGCTTAAATTGCAAGTAAGACGAGCTTAACTGTCTCATTCTCAGCAGAACAAAACCTCAGAATCATTAGGGAGTTTCTACCAAAAGTATCAGACTAAGGTGACATTGTGGGGAAAAGGAGTCAAAAGATAAAGACGCTTATACGTCTACGTTTATTATGTTGCAGCGATGCAACCACGTCATCTCCTCCTTTTAGTTCCAGTGAATAATGAAGAGGTGGATGTGGGGGGAGTGTTGGGCAGAGCAATTCTGCCCTCTGGGCTCCCGAAATAGCCAGTGGCACCCTGGTAGGAATTGCCTGCACAGTCATCTGTATGCATTACGCACGGATGTCAACTTCCAACGCACTAGTCGCTCGCTTTATTTTGTTCATGCCCAGTTGGATATTCAGTGCACTGTTTCATCACAAAAAAAGCACAAGAAGTAGCTAAGGATATGCCTGTGCTAGTGCCTCCAATATGGACATCACCTGAGATACTGCCTGATCACTTTGCCTGTTTGTGTGCATATGTCCATGGGCAGACAGCCTTGTTAATAACACATGTGGTCCGGTTCTGATCATCTGTTGTCATCACTGTTAGCAATCTAAATAAACACAATATGCTTTAGCCATTTAGTATGCACCTTTAGTGCATGTGCACTTTTAGTGCACTCTGAGGGAACTTTTATATGGCATCTTAGTCCTGTTTGATCTTCCACATCCTCATCGGGGAGACTTCGGCAGGGAAATTTCCCAAAGACTGTGTATATGCCAGTCATGCTCCATCCAGGATCTGCAGGAGCAGCAGCAGAGCCGCCCTATGGCAGCTCCATGTCATTAACTCGTGTGTTAAGCACATGCATACTGACATTCAGGCACTTCTGGAGCTCAAAGTGTATGACTTCCCATCATATCATTCCTTTAATACAGTCTACATGTAAGTGTCATACAATCCACTATTACTCCTCTGTGTGAATGGAAACACAAATCAAGCCCAAATGCTACAGTGGAGTTTTTAATCTCTTCTTTCACAGCAAATGCATTAAACTCCAAGATACCTGGGTGCTGAGGAGAAAATAAGGATTTCTTTCATGAGGTTTTGCTCATATATTTTTTGTGAACAGATAGTTACAGCTGAACACATACCATCTCAGAACATGAGATTGCATCGGTCTTGTCAACAGAGGATCAGCAATATGAATCACATCGCCAGCAGACTGGAATTTATATTAAATATATCAATAAGCAGTGTGTTCACATCATGACTGTGCTTGCCAGAAGGCTTGTATTCTCTGTGATGAAGTACAATTTTTCCCATCAGTAAGTCAAAAGCTGGAGCCACTCAGCATTAAATCATCTGAGGCCAGACATCTATTAACACATTGAGAGACATGGGCAAATATTTCCAATATACTGTGATAGCTAGCAGCTGATTTATTCCTAGTACCTCTTCAAAGGTGGTGATACAGATAATAACTGAACTCAAGAATAAGCTAAGGAATACGAGACCAGCATCTTAAAGCAACAGTTTTGGTTCAATATATACACGCCTAAACGTATGAACATGAAACAAATTTTTAATGTTTTGTGCCAAAATTAATCTTTGGGTAGCTTCATGGAATTCAATGCACAGAACAATAATCTTGGAACCAAAGAACATATCCATATCTCTTTAGCTAAATAAAATAGCAACATCAGAGATAAAAGTTGCATTTGTGATTGAAATCATGCCTTTTATATTATTTCAGCTTCAGAACCGGTCTACATATGTTGCACTGTGCTAATTTTATGTTTTAAAAATTACTGTGGGTTATGTGCTGATTTCATTTAAATAATGATGATGGTGATGACGACAACGATGATGACAATGATGATGATGATGACAATAATATCAAGTCTTTCTTGTATCTGTTTTTGATATCTGTTACTGCATCAATTCTCTTGAAAAGAGGTTACTGGGATGTAAGGTGATGTCTGTCTCTAGTTGTATCCAACTCCCCATCCATAATTAACACAGATTTTCAAGGTCAAATGTTTTTGTTTGGCATTTTTTCAAACTTCTTTCCCAGATGGTATTGAAATGTTTCCTCCACAAGGTCCTACTTATTCCTGTTGTTAATTCAGAATTCAGGAGATTTGTTGCTAAAATTTGGGTAATATACAATTTTAACAATTTTTGGTAAGTATACTGAAATGGATGCAAAAAACATAAATCCACAATTCTGAAGGTCTTTTAGAGTGTCAGTCGTGATACAAAAAAGCATTTGATGAATACAATAGCACTTGACTATGTTTGCACTACATCTCTAGGGCAACATTTGGATGGAAATTCAGTAAGCCTTTGGTTAGAGTTTCATTACCTCCAAAGTTCATTATGGAGCTGGATGATAGAATAGGTTAGTTAAATTAGTTGCTATGACCTACTGGTGGAAAGCATATGCTTTGTTCTGCTGCGTTGGCAAGAAACGGAAGCAAGAGGGAATGGGTATGGCCTACTTAGTTTCACTCAAAGCCTATTCCTTCTTTCGTTCCCAAAAAAGTGAAGCGCAAAGTAATGGAAATTTTACAAAGGGCTTGTAAAGATGCCCAGAATTTGCTTTCTTAATAAGATGACCCTCAGAAAGTCCTCAAGTGGCAATAGCAAGAACATCATATAAGCCCAAGAAAAAGACACAGGTTCTATCCTTTTGTTTCAGAGAGGCAAAGTGAAGACAACCTGGGGTACCTCTGCAAGAGATTCAGGCAGGCAGAGTTTGGGAACTGTATGGCAGATCATGAGAGTCTACCTGGGACCATGAAAACATAGAGGGGCCTGGGGATAGTACACACAGGACTGAAAAGGTGGGGTTTGGGATGGCAGTGGGAATTTTGATGTGGTAACATAAACTACACCAGGTTTTATTTCTGATTTTCTAACAGTGCGATTTCCTTTCAGTTCAAATCTATATGGATCAACTAATACAGTAGTAAATAAATTATTTGTGACTGCCTTACTGTAATACAATTCTCATTTGAATTGTTTTCCTTTGCAATCCTGTTTTGCTGCACGGATGAATCATCTGGTGCACAATCATGGATGTTTCCCGTAGATACCCAGGGCATTCAGGGCCAAATCCCTACCTTGGGAAGACAACAGCAAGTGGCTTGCTTGGTTTGGGGTTTTTAATTTTTTTGGTTTCTTTTAGGAATCCAGCCCAAATTGGTTTTGACTGAAAGAATTGAGTAGCTGGATCATTTTGGTTTGCCTTTGTCTGCTCTTGATACTCTTCAGCCAAGAATAGCTAACACTCGCAAGCTCTTGAGGATACTTTTATCCTGGCCCTGTGTTTGGGAACTGGACAATACAGCCGTGACTGCATGCCATGTCTGCCTCACWTAATAAACTCTGCCAGTTCCAACTGGGGTCTCCACATTACGCTGCCAGTCTTCCCCCAACAACACAGAGACAGGAGCAGTTTATCTGACCCGATAACCCGTTACCATTGTCAGAACTAAGTGACCAAAGTGAAATGGGCAGGACATTAGTTTGGCACCGTCTTTACAATTTGTCAGCATCATTTCATTGAAAGATTAAAAAGAAGTATTATCACCTGACACCTCTGGCTTCAGTATTCACCATTTACAAGTATCTGAACTGGGACTGGCTATGAAAATACAGCAGCAGTTCTGTAGAATRACAGAATTATCAAAATATACTGTAAAGAATACAAAACACATGTTGGGATTTTCCTTTCATTCTACTAGTTTTTGTTTTTTCCTGTAATAAATCCATACAGAATTGATAGATTACATTGTCTTTGATTCTTCTTATCTGTACTGCAAAACATAAACCAATAATTTTTAAGAAAGAACCTAATTCCTTTTACTGAACTGTGCCTTTCCCAAGTGGTAACAAAACACCGGAAAGTCAAAAAAACCCTCAGATAACCAGAAACTATACTGCAGTGCCAGTATCAACAACATAGCCATTCACTTCAAGAATGTGAACTTGTACGCTATGTATTTTTCTGCTCAGAAATTATTTGTGTGAGAAAACAGAATCTAGGAATTGATGAGGAAGGCTTTAATCTGATAATTGGATTTTTTCATCTGCACGTGCTTCCACAGTGCCTCCAGGGACTTGTACGTTCAAGTTTCTGATTCTCCCATATGCATTAAGCACCCTGGCCAGATTAGGGTGATGTCTCACAGTCATCCCTCTTAATGAGACACTGTAATGCCTATTGGAAATCTAAGTGACAGTGAATTGGAAAAGATATAGTCCAGCTGAAGAATCAAAATAGAGAGGAAAACAAGGGCACAAGATGTTCAAACTACAACTCCCAAGAAAACTGATATCCAAATTTACAAAGAGAAAAATTTCATTGTATTTTTGAATGTCTCTCTCTTTAAGAAATAAGAAAAGTCCTGTAAAGGACACTTTATTGGAAAAAAAAGAATTATGAAAATTAATTGAGTGTATTTTGTCAGGGGTCAATGCTGACCATAGGGCAGGCAGGGCACACCATGCGGGATAATGACTTACATCTGGAAAATGCAGCCCAATCCACTTTGCTAGGAAAAAAAGCAGGAATACCTGCGTTCAGATACCTCCTGATGGACTGAAACTAAAAGTGTCCATAGCCTGTAGTTTGACACTAGCACAGTAACCTTTATTTTTCTTCTTAACAGCAGGACTGATCTCAGGGGAAAGAAAATGAAAAAATCAGAAAGCAAGCACTTGAGAGACAAAATATCATTGTTTTGAACATTACAGACAGTGAGCATTCATTACTAAACTTAAGAAGTTCTGGCATTTCATTCATTACATGATCAAAATATCTGAAATATGGACAGTTAATATTGCTCTCAGACTTTTATAGAACACATTGAGCTACTGTTATTTGAGAAATCAAGCTCTACCAAATTATTTATAGAGCCAGTAACAAATAGATGAGCAATGCAAAAATGTAAGTAGTAGAAGTTATACTTTTGAAATATCAGAGGCCAGATCAGGTGGTGTAAAATGGCACAGCTCCACTGTGCTCTCTGAGCAGTACTGTGACTTATGTCAGTTCTGGATCTGGATGACTATTTGCATGCAATTTGAATGCCTGTTTTTCTTGCAAACGTATACCTTTTCATGCTTTCAGTGTGTTTTGCTGCAAATCCAGTAGTACAATGACACAGGTAATGCMTTGAAGCATTTCTATTTACGTATTTTACTATGTAACTAACTGCAATCAAAGTAAGTAAAAAACCAAAAAAAACCCCACCGTTAACCATTGGGAGATGTCATAAGGGAGAACCTAACTGAGAGCTAATTTGACTGAAAATCTTAGAAAGTCAGTGGCTGAATATGACAAATATCCTATCAATAGTATGGATTGTATCTTGGATGTTCATACCCCAGATAAGGACACTGTCATTTGAGTTACAGAATTGCTCTAACTGGGAACATGTTGTGGAGTTGAATTAACAACTATTAATTAAAGAGAGGGGGAAAAAAAAACAGGAAGAAAAAAGTATCATTTGCAATTATAAAAGACTTCATACAGACTCTTCCCATTCCTGTGTGGCTCTGGTACTATCTTCATCCACCTTCTTCCTCTTCCTACTTGCTGGACACCCGTTCTTCTTGCCAGCTGGACTGGGACACTAGCTTTTCCCATCATAAAGAATAGCAATATTCATTCGTACCCCTGTCTGGTCTAATTATACAAGGAACAGAAATGATAGAATATTCAGTCATATCGGCACAAATTAACCTGAAGCATAACTATTCATTGTACAGCAGCACTTCTCACAATTCAATCGGTATTTAGTTTAAGTCAGTATTTCTTTGAGTACAATTTAGACTATTAAAACCCCCCGCTTTTACAGCTTTTCCATTGAAATTTGAGTTTGCTAGCACTCATAAAAATGAAACGTGAATAGCATTGATGAAATGTAGTAAAATGTAGGCAGATGATATGCAAGGATCACCAAGAATCTCTGTGAATGCAGCTCTATTCTCACCTGAAAGAGCCTTACTGATATTCCCTCCATACTCCTCTGATTAGACTGCAGACACTGAAAGGGGAATAAATAGCTACCTGCATAAAGCACCCACAAACTAGCAAGCAAATGGCATTTTGAGATAAAGATATGCAGATTTATTTTTACCACGAAAGGGAAATAATTGAATCTGAGCCTGAAGGGGTTCTAAGCACACTCTGTCAATAAATTGCATGCCAGAAAAAGTAGGTCTGAATACCAAATGACAGTTTACATTCCTAGCACCCATTTTTATTTAAAGTATGTATACGTGTGTGTATGTGTGGGGAGTTTCAGCTAACTGCTTGCACATCAGGGAATGCATGGAAGACCAAATCCCATGGTGTAAAGCCACAAACCTGGACTGCTACTATGCTGCTGACCTCCTGCAATCCACGATGGCATTTGAAACTGAAGTAGGTGTTCAGTGTCACAAGGACACTGAATTATTTTTTTGAAAAATGGTATTAAGCTGCTAGGCATTTTATAAAAGCATACAAGGAGTTAATTTAAAACAGGTATTAATAGTAGCTGGCAATGGATTTTTCAGACTTTCTGCTGCTTTCTCAAGATTTGTCAAACTGTCCCCCAATCACACCAGAATGATGAACAATTCATGGTTCAATGTGAGTATGTATTCAAGTCTAATTATGTCACATTCCTCTCCAATTATGTTTCAATTTGTTGGACCAATTAGTTGTAAAATTTTACTACTTAGAAACCCAGAATCACAGAAGAGAAAGTACTTTAGGACACAAAATATCTAAGATACTTTCATGTATCTTTGTCAGTCTTTACAAGAATTCATTCTGATAACACAGTGGTGATGGAAGTACTGAGTCAGGCTTGCACAACACTGAAACTTCCTGTATATGCATCAGAACTGCAGAGAAATGTATTTATACAACAAAAGACACTTTTCCAGGTTCCTTATCCACAAAACAAGGGACAGTGGTAAAATATCGATATGTCTTGCGAACATAGCAAATGTAACAAAACAACAAAAAGCAGTCAACATTTATGCAGAAGTACTGTTTTCCTCAGGGTCTCTGTCTACGAGATGAATGCTTCCCGTGATCACCGATTCCTCCTGAGCCGAGGTGTTCTCCAGCTGCTTATTYGTGCAATATGTAATGTGGCCACAAAAATACATGTAAATCCATGGGTTGGTGCAACTATTTAAATTGCCAAGGAGCATGATAATGGTGAATGCCGAACCTAGAATGAAATAGTTAAAGGAATAACAGAGTAAATAAAGCACTTGTACAAATAAGTAACACTTTCACAGTCCGATGCTTTCTGGTGTACCTGCTTACATATTAAAGTTAATCTAATAGTAGTAAATTCCCATTTATTCCATGCAATTTGCAATTGTTGAAGGTATGAAGTACACTGTGTTGTATGCATTTCAGAGTTAAATAGTTCCATATAGCTCTTTTTTGATGTAGCTGCATTAAATTTAAAAGCAATTGCTAACCTGCTATACAGATATGGATAAATACAGATATAGGTATTGACATACATATATGTACAGTAAGACTCAAATTTAAACTGACAGAAAGAATTCTTAGAACAAAGATCAGAAGGGGTTTTTTTCATCAGACAGAGCTATTATCTTTTTTTTTCTCCTTTGGTTTATATCTTTGAGTTTAGAACAGGTGAACTTAAATAAAGTCACATCTAGAGTCTCAGAAGAGGCAACAGTGTAAGTTTGACAAGATTAATCTTGTTTACAACATGATGTTCTTTGATATCTCTCTCGGGCTTGCTTTTTTTGCTTTATAAACAGCTGTTTCACAACTTTCAATTGTTGCATAGTGTACTACAGAGATTTCATCACTATGATTTCAATATTTAAAAAAAAAGAGATGTCTTATAACATCACTATTCTATCCAGTAAATAAGAAATCTTTATTTTATTGTTTTCAATAGTTAATTTCTCCTTTTCACCTCAAGAACCCAGAATACTGCTGCTACAATATCTAAAACCTGTAAAAGTCTGAACCCTCGCTGGAGCAGATGATACTTTTCCCTGTGTTGTTTCATTAATAACTCAAAACATACACACACACACAAAATACACACYTATATGACATTTTGATCACAGAACACATGAAGTTCTCTGCACCTAATTAAATACAGTAGATAATCAATCCAGGATTTTCTTTTTAATCATACTCAAATGATCACGTGACTTTTACACAAAAGCAAAGTGCAAATATAAAGCAATATAGCAATGTGCTAGCCTGCTATGAAATTAAGAATGAGGATGGAGAGTATCTTACCTTCAGTCATGACACTGGGGAACCACACAGACCACAGCTGTGCAATGAAGAAAGGTGACCAACAGAGAACATATGCAACAACTGTCACCACTGTCATTTTTACAGTCTTGATCATAGCCTTTGAAATACAGTTCAAACTGCTTGCTCGGGATGGCAGGACTTGCTTCTGATTTGTTACTTCATATTCATTCTGGTTTTTCACATATATATTTCTTTTGATTATTTTGCAAATCTTAACCTGGCACGTGATAAGGATGGCTGAGGGAATGAAGAATATGACTACAAAAATCCAAGTCACATATGCCCTTGGGCCCCATGGCTGAATAAATTCACCCCAACATTCAAAGATACCTGGAGATATTTCAGTCTTAGAAAAGATAAATACCTGTGGTAGGCTAAGAATCAGTGATATAGACCAGCTGGTGCAAATGGGGATGTTCCAGAGAGCTCTCTTCTTTTGGAAAGTGACCATAGGGTAGCAAACTGCTTGATATCTGTCCACGGTCATGACCACTATCATATAAGTAGAGGCAAACATGCCCAGCAATTGTAGATACTTGATAATTCTGCACAAGAAATCTGGCCCTATGAAAACATCTGTAATATCCCATATGAGTTGAGGCAGCACTTGAAAAAAGGCTACCACTAAGTCAGCGATGCTGAGGTGAAGCATGAATACATACATCCTAGAGAGCTTCTTTCTTCTTCGCCACAGCACCAGTATGAGAATAAAATTGCCCACCGACGCTGTCAGAAATATGACCCCCAGTACAGCAATCTCTACTTGAGCTAATTGCTCATCTCTTTCTGGTCTCCCAACAGGATCTGACTGATTTGTCAAACTCAGGAATCTGTGATGAGAAGGACTCTCGGTCTGATGTGTGTTATCCTGCATAGGAAATGAAAAATTCTTCATAGTGCACAGAAGCTACTTACAGTAGCTGCTACTTGCGACTCAGGTTGACAGCTGTGAAGTGCTGGCTAGCAAACAAACCAGCCCGGGTTCAGGTTTCAGGGTATCTTCAAGAAAATCTCCTCCTGCTTGTGCAAACTAAAGCAGTGGGACCTGGATCTTGATAAAATTCTGTCTCTTGCTGGCGTGCAAAAAGGCTTTATATAGGCTCCCAGCAGAGCCTTATGTAACTGCAGAGCCCTCGGGTAGGCTGCAGGGACCACAGCCAATGGCAGACCGAGCCACACAATTGGGGGAAATATATAAATAAAAGGCAAACTTCAGAGGCTCCACGTAATTCAATTACTCACTTCAGTCAAAGCCCGAACTTGTAAATAGCTGTGGCCAAAATCATACTTAAATGATCTTACTCGGGAGAGTTCTTGCAAATATTTTTTTACGCAAACCAGAAGTGCATGCTTCGGCTGAAGCGGGAGGAATGTTTATACGTAGACGGAAAGTTGGGCCCCTGAGCTCAGGCGCATCGTAACTGCAATTCTCTAGGCTCCTGGGGCACGACCACATCCTAAATGCAGCAGAGACAAAGAAATGCATTTTTCCACAGCTTTTTTTTTCTTCTTCTCTTTTTTGGAGTCACCTGATTCTGAAAAAAAAAAGAAAAAGATTTTAACTGCCCTAAAAATAATCTTTTTATTTCAAGACGGGGTCAGGACTTAGAGGTTTTTTCTCAGCAAAATGAAAAATAACACATGTGAAATAAATTACTTTTAATGGGACTGTGAGTCTACTGAGAATTTAATAGAAAAATAAGTGAATATTYAGTGGGAAATCCAACTGAGGAAAAGGTCTCTACAATGAAACAATTTCCAAGGGTCTCTATTCTAYTACAGTGCCAAAGGCGGCTGAGAGGTCATTTTTCAGTACCTAATCCTTTTTATTTTTGTGGAGTAAGTTCTATCATGACCACAAGAATTTCATTGTTCTTTGATCTTCCAGTATGACTTTTGCATATTGTTAGTGGCAGATAAGAAGAGCAATTTTGATTTAATGTTATTTTTTCTCTCTCAGTCTGCCCTCTTAATCACAAAAGATGGATTTAATAAAATGAATTAATTTAATATGAAAGATAACACATATTTGTATGCAATCTTCTCTGAAGCTAGAGCACCAATATCCTTTTGGTTACAGTCAGGAGACTGGTAATTTGAAGTCTTTCTAAAGAGGAAACTGATATGGTTAAAAGTATGTCCATGCTGCACATATAGTACATAATACTGCCTCTACACTGATTAATCACTGTGATCATGACTATTATATAAAACCAGCTGAGGAATCTCACAAATCTCTGGCACTAAATGTTTTCATGTATCAAGAGACAGGGGAAGGGCAAAATTCATAAACAGGATGCTGTTTATGGTTTATAAAAACCAAAAACAATGGTTTATAAAAACAGCGTGATCTCTTTTTTCTCCTTCTTTCTCCCTTCCATCCCACCATGGGACTGATGTTAGTACCTCAAGCAAGGGTAAGCCTATGAGAACAGACAATAGACAAGCTGAACAACCTCAGGAAACTTTGCCACCAACAGCAGCTGTAAGTACCCATAATCCAGATTTGGCTGAACACTGCTGCAGCTGCCTGAGTCTACAACAGCTTTTCTCTACGATGATGTTGCAAAGAGTATGAATCACAACAACTTAATCTAATATACCTGATAATTTTTTCCGAAATGGAAGCCTATTTGTAGGAAACTTGGATTCCTGAGGTTGTTTCCTTTTAGTTTTCCCCCCAGTTTGGAATCTATCCCAATTAGTGGGAAACAGCATGGCAAGACCGTAAGGGAACAAATGGTTTTGCCTTTACCCTCGCCCTCCCTTCACCCAGCAACTTCCAGAAGAATAACTAAATTGGCCACAGGCCACGAATCCCTGGCAATTCTGCTGATAGCAAACTGTGCTGCAGAGCAGGCTGGCTGATCTCCAGTTCTGCCCTCAGATTGAGACGAAATTTCAGGTGTGTGCTCCAAAATCATTTACTTTGACCATCCTCACTCCATGAGTTAACAAAAAGCCAGGTGGGATCTTTATTCTTCTAGCAGGATACTGGGTAGCCATCTACATCTGGGCAGAGCCCAAAAGGACTGAGAGGGTTGAAACAGGAACATGCTGAACAGAAAATAGAAAATAGAAAAAGTCCAGGGTCAGACACAGAACATAAATTTACATTTCATGATCTGAAAGATGATCAAGGAATTATATGTTAAAAGACCAGAATATGCAACACAAGTCACTTCTGGGATACTATTGGAAGACTAACCAGAATATAGTACCAGAAGCATATATTTGTATGATTTTCACAATGCTTAATGTATGGGTAGACATATATTTCAGGCAAATGTGTTTTATCACCTACACCTAGAATAGTTCAACAAGATCCCTGGGAACAGGCAACTCATCCTAGGCATACAGATGTACACAGCACACACTCACTGGACAGCAGACATGCTATAATAGGTGTCAGACCCAGCATGTGGACATAGGTTAATGGGCAAGCACACTGTGCAGCAAGTAGCCTTTGCCATGTTTACAAAAAGGGAAGTGGCCCGGCTTGTACAAGTTGTCCTGGTGATGTAAGACTCTACTCCATCTTCCATATAATCAGTTCAATATATGTTAATGGTTTTGCAACTTTATAACTGTGCCCTTTCCATCTTTTGCATCCATGCTAGCAGACATTCAGGATAATGTTATATTGAAATTGAATCCACTATGGGAATATAACTCGCTGAGAAAAGAAAAACAGGATAACAGATGAAAATGTTTAAGTAGTCTTAGCTGTTCTTTTACTCCAATAGTGTCCTCCTGTTGCCCAGCTTTGCTTCATTCCAAACCATATCTGTCCAAGTTAAATTCTTTTCCTAAATGATTTACTTTCAGTAGTGTGGGAAGGCACATTTTAATTAAATTCTGCTGAATTTCTCAGTGTGGGCTCTCATCTAATGTTTGTTGGTTAGTTAGTAGGGAGGGATTCAGCTCACAGATTAAGACTTAAATTTAGGTATCTGCTTAGGACTACAGAATCACACAGCTGCTCAAAGCAGGGACAACACTGAATTCAGGCCAGTTTATTTAGAGTTTGTCCAGTTAGGTCTTGAAAACCTCCAAGAGCAGAGACCCCACAAACTCCCTCGGTAACCAGCTGCAAATGCTTAATTATCTTCATTGTGGAAAAGCTTCCTTATGTGCCACCAGACTCTCCCCTGATTCTGACCACCGTCTCTCGTTCTTCTGCCGTGACCTCAGCAAGAGCCTGGCTCGGACCTCTTGCCAGCCTCCCTGTAGGTACCGGGGGGCACTGACAGGCCCCCTGAAGCCATCTCTCCTCCAGGCTGAACAAGCTGTATTGGGAGCCTTGCGGAAGACATATTCAAGGAGTTCGTGATCTTGAACAGGACATATCTGCTCTACTGGGCCTTGTACTTAAAGCCTGTGCCGTGCGCTGGTGAGTGGTRTGACAGAGATGACGTCCCAGCCTGTCAGGAGAAGATACATGACTGTTTGCTACACAAAATAAAAGGCTCCACGGTGTGGAAGGGAGAAGGAACCCCTCCACAGATGGCATCTGTGCAGCGTGCCGGGGGAAGATCCATCTGGTGTCTGTCCAATGTTGCATAAAAGTGGGGTTCCCAGCATCGAGAGGGACCAAAGATTTCCTCACTATCTATATTCCTGGGTTTATCCTGTCTTATGAAAACACCTATTTTATCCCACCCTTTATTGTTGCACCCCCTTGTGCAGAGCACAAGCCCAGCTCACTCAGCCTCCCCCGATAGGGTATGTCTTCCAGCCCTCCGATCACCTTCACAGCCCTATGCTGAGCTCACTCAAGCTCATCACACCTCTCCTGTGCAGGGGCCCCACAGCCAGAGGCAGTATTACAGACCTGCTATAACGAGTGCTGAATAGAGGGGAGTAACCACTTCCCTCTTCCTACAGATTACGTGTGAGCTGTGTGTCCCAAATTCCATCATATCCAAAGGAAATCAAGGCTTCAGTTCAGTGCCTAACTGTAGGTGCCGAGTACTGTTTGAGTTGCCCTGGGGTATACTGGGATGGTCCCAGACTCATGCATCATAGATTTTACCTTATCGTTGTGTTAGGATTGTGGAACAATTTAACTTTCTAAAATCTTTCCATGTAGTTTCCTCAGTGTATTATTTTTTAAATATATCTTGGAAGGTGAGATATTGCCTAGTTTGTTGTTATTGTTGCGATTTACAAAATTCCAACTTTATCCCAATAATAATTCCTTCATCCTTCCTCTGGTATTTGACACTTTAAATCTCTGGTACTGTCAAGTATTCCATCTGAATTTACTGAGGCTATACAAGATGTAAATCGGGTAAGCATTTTTTCTGTACCTGCAGCTGGGTAACCATTTCAAGTCACTTTGTTGTTCAAGGAGCTATTTTCAAAGCTAGAATTTAGGAAAATCTCAGCCACAATTTCTCCTGTGGCAACAATACTGACTGTATTAGCCTGAGTACCTTAATGACAGAATCACAGAATCATAGAAATATTGGTTGGAAGGGACATCTTGAGGTCTTCCTCCAGAGCGTAACTGCCTATTGAAGTGGGACTATCACCATCACTAGATCAGGTCAGACACAGCTTTGTCCAGCTGGGTCTTGAAATCCTTCAAGTATGGAAATTCCACCTCTCTTGGGCAGCCTGTTCCCATGCTCTTGGTGAAGAATTACTTCTTAATGCTCCTTCAGAACCTCCCACTGTGGCCATTGCCCCCTGTTAGATCACCTGCTACCACTGAGAAGAATTTTCTTCCATTAACTCGGTAGCTGCCCTTAAATTACTTATAGGCTGGTATTAGATTACTCCTTAACCAAATCTTTGCCAGACTAAACAGTCTTTGTCTTCCAAAAACTGCATGAATTACAGTGCATTGCAGATGCTTTTTGCCAAGCCAGGCAAGGAATATATGCTGAAGCAGAAATACATGCATTTTAGTGTTAACCCCCCCCCCCCCCCCCGCCCCGGTTTCTAAAAACCAGCAACTGTTTCATCTCATGACAGACATTATTTATCAAATAAAATATTAAATAGAACTTGTGAAGATAATAGGTTTACACTCTTTCACTTTGGAATGCATAAACAAGTTCTAAAAAGTTCCTATTTAAGAAAAGATCGAGTGGAAAATACTGCTGTCTGCTTTTGATTTAAGAAACCCAGGTCTGCCTTTTTTCTCTGTGAGATTCTGTAGATCTGAAGAGCTAGTAGATTATTGCTACTGCACTTGTCAAGTCATGAAAACCAATTAATGAAGAAAAGCAAATTTTCGCATGGTTGGCTACGTCTCTAGAGGATTTTAGAGAAATTAAAAATTATTTCCTTAGTGCTGATGCAATTCTTTTCAAACATTAAAATGTAAAAAACAGCTACCATAGACCTTATAGGGTGGAAAGGACTAGAGTGTGCAGTAAAAGATTCAGTTATCAAGAAGATGGGAGAAACATTTACTTCTTAATATATTTTTATAGAAAACATTTACTTAGTAATATATTCTAGGGTAGATAAAAAGAGTTAACATAGTATTGCATTGAAACTGCCCTAGTGATAGAAAACACATTAGAGGAGATGTATTAAGTAATATAAATACATACCAGTAGTATGAAATGTAATGAGAACTCCTTTTGGAAGTAGTATAATGGCTAGCAAATGGATTCTTTCATATAGGAGATTAGTGAAAGTTACTAATCAAGGATTTAGCCTGTAGCACAGATGCATTTACAGCRAGGTAGATTCATATTTTTCAGTATTAAAATATTGCTTATTTCCAGAATGCAGTAATAAACTACTTCACTGTAAGTCATCTTTACTGGACTAAAATTATGTACACCTTTTTGCTGCTGTACTGGTACAGCCTCCTACAGTTCTGGTTTCTTAAAAAAAAAAGTCCCACCATTAATTCAACAGTTATATTAACATACAAGGTCCTTTGGACCTGGCTTAATGATTCACTCCAACCCTAAAAAGTTACTAGGGAGTGTCTATGGAACTAAAGCAGCCTCAAATGCAACAGTTAAAGCCAATGTGCCAACAAAAGAGAGAGAAAAATGTTATTGCAGGCAGCATCCATACAGTCATGCAATGTAGGCAGCAACTAATGCTGTTGTCATGACATGAGAAGACACAAAATGACGAATAGTGTCAATAACTCCATTCCTCAGAAAGAGTTAAGCTCTGATTTGGACAAAACCCCTTTGGACAGGAAGAAGAACTTTTAGGGAAGCCAAGAGACTATTAGAAAATGTCCAAACAACTCAAAATCTCATCAATTTCCAGTCCAGACACACTACAAACTACCCTTAACTTTTCAAATTGACATTATAATGAACACRGGACAACATTCTGTCCTGCTAACCCTGTTTATATACCAAAAGTGGAATTTAAATCCATCAAAGTGGATCTAGATCTTAGCTGTGTACATGCCTATGTTTTGTGCGTGTGTATGCGTGTGCAAAAGCTGCTCCCCTGCACACACACACAGACACACATGAACTGGATGCCTTTCACTTTCAGTGAAACTATGTTCACTTCCCAGATGAGTAGGTAAACTGTGTATTTAAAGGAAGGGGAAGTTACTTTAGTAAGATTAAAAGCTACCTAACAACAAATCCAGCTTTATATCCTTAAAATGTGGGACTGCAACACATCAAACTACTATAATTACTGTTAGGCAATATTTTGGAACAAGACTCTCCTAAATTAAGTGCATCCCTCAGTAGGAATTAGCCACAGGCATTAAAGCCAGAGAAAAAACAACGGGCATGGGCCCCCTGTGACTCGTAACGAGGCATGTCACAGGTACTCATCATAAAACAGTACCACTAACTACGTACATTACCACATGCCTCTTTTTAATCCCTAAGGAGATTATGTCTGAAAGAACAACTTTTTAACCTGTTTCAGTAAAGGCTTTATTATTCACCAGTGCTGACCTCATTCTTTGGGCATGTTTCTGATTTCAGAGATGTTACTGACAGCAGCGACTGAGAGTCCCACTCGGCCCAAAGCCTGGAACGGGTTTTCTTAATTCATGTACTTGAATTACGGTGGTAGAATTATCTTCCACAGCTTGTAAATCATTCTCTAAATAACACCTTTTTCCCACTGCTGCTGTAAAATTTTAAGTGCAACTTTAACAGATAGTGTTTACCTGTACAATACTGAGCTTTTACTGGTACTTCCACAACTTTCTCCAGGCTACTTTAACTCGAAATAGAAATAAATCATTATAAATCAGGTAACTAGGCTTCTCCAAAAGGTATCCTTTTCATTTGCAGCATTCCAGACAGTCTGGATTCTCTATTAGGACAGTAAATGGCCTGCCAGCTCACCTGCCACCAGGGCTGTGGAAAACAACTGACAGATAAGGAGCCTCACTAAGGCTGGTCAGAGCAAACAAAAATGGAGAAATAATGTGTAACTTCAGGAGAAGGAACTATGACGGACTGTTTTTGAAGAAAAATGACAAAGTACTTTTTCCACAGATGAGAAATTATAAACAGATTTTTTTAATAAAGGGAAAAACGCTAAGATAATACCTCAAGGTCTGGTGCAAAGGTCAGACATATTTCAACGTTTTAATTAAAAGACAAAATAAAGGGCAATGACTCAATTTCTCTGACGATACTGAATAAGCAATTGCAAACAATGAGGACACTGAATTAATTCCAGTGGACCTAAAGAGACTGTGTTTTGACCTCCTTCTATTCATGCCAAGAACTTTGGCACTTGCACAATCATACTCTCAACCAGCCACTGCAGTAACAAAATCCACATCTATCAGCTCTTGAGTGCTGAACAACAACAGAACGACTATTAAAGTAATCACAGGGGGCTGAAAAGGAATTGTAATATGACCTCTAGCGTGAGTCTGAATTTCAAATTCTAAGCAATCAACTGCATTATTCATAATTACTACATAATTATTTGATTAGTACACTCTTGTTATTAGCAGCCAGATTTCTAGAATGCACAAAAGCGCTGATCAAGGCCAGAGACCGCTGGCTATGAGCTGCGGAGGCACAGGAAATCAAGGCTAGCCGTGTAAAGGCTTCAGGTACCAATTCCCTGAGCAGAATCCAGAAGCCTGATTTAGGGATCCAGAAGCCTGATTTAGGGATCCAGAACCCTGATTTAGGGATCCAAGCTCCTTTACATTGTGTGGGAAGCAGGAAACTGCTTGGATTTAGCAAAGCAGGAAAAGGAACAGAGGGGGGGCGTAACTAAATCCCAGATCCATTTTCTAATTTAGAGTCTTAACTCCGAAGAAGAGCCAGGTACCTTTACCCATTCAAAATGCAGAGCCTGTAACTCTAAAGGCACCTTACAACCATTCCTTCAAGGAACAGCTGGGTCTTGTCCAGTTCTTTCAAATGGGATGAGAAAACCGAGATCCCTGGGCAGGGAGAGGAGGAACAGCAGGAATTGCAGGGAAGAGGAACAGAGAGGTCATTGACAATATCTAGTATAACACTAYTCTGAATAGAATATTTGCCCAGGTGATGAAAGAAAATAGGTTCAGTGCTATTTTCAGCCTGAGAAGGTTTAAATACACATTTCTGATTCCCTAAGAGAATGTCCTGTTCGCCAATTTATTGGCAAGGCAGACTGGAAACTGCTTTCTCCTCTTGTTGAAACTAGGTGACTATGCAGAAAAGAATGGAAGATTCATGGAACCAAGAAGAAACCCTGGAAAAAGAGACATAATGTTGTACCCTTGTGACTAAAGCACTCCCATGGGAAGGGGAATGCCAGTCTGGTGTTTGCTCCTATATATGCATTTTATACCAAAAGCTATTGCATAATGAGAATAATCTGAGGAGCCAAGTCCAGAAGCTACTGCCATCCTTGTAGATGACATCCTAACCATGAGGCAGAAAAGTCATATTTACTTTTGCACTTACCCTTCTGGTTCAGGACACTTACTTTTCTCATTGGGAATAACCCCAACAGGAAAGACACCATGGGAATAACTTGGATCTTTCCGATGATAGTTCATAAGGCTGCCCATGCTGCCCAATGCGGCACTGAAGATAGCCGGGCTGGCCTGGAGTCTGTGCAGCCACAGTAGCTGCACAGAGAGGGAAAGATCAGGTGGGATTTAGTGTAACCTGCTACTGTTCTAGTACTGTATATGCACATCACGGTTTAATAGCAATGAAGTCTGTGCTGGTTATGCACTACACATCTATACATAATAGGCAATGCAAAGCGGGTTTTTGTACAGCAATCCCAGACTGTCTTGTTAACTAACAGCACCTTGTGCACGCACAGAGAGCAACTGCCTCGTCCACGGTACAGACAGTAGCTCAAATCCTGCAAGCAGTCACATTAATGTGGTGCTACAGCTAGATGAACTCACATTTTAATGTGTGATTCAGTGTGGATGTACCCTTGGGGACTCTGACCCTCCTGCTACTCTTCTTTTGGAAGATGTATCTGGGAGAGGAATGGGGTAACAACCCAAAATATTCACTGGCTGCTAGATGAACTGATTACACAGTATTTAGTACAACAGTTTATAATACTCTATGAAAATGAGTTGCCTCCTTAGCAAACGTGTTACTTCCATATTATTTTCTAAGATCCAATGACAATAAGGAGCAAAGCAGCATAATTACTTTAGATAACTGCTGTAAGACAAAGATACTAAGCTGTTGCAATGTAAGTCTTATATCGCCTGCTTTTTGGATTTATGGAAGGCAATTTCACAACCATGCGACTACCTGGCAAGGACAGTTTTCTCTGAAAGTTCCTCTTCTATTTGAGTTGTTTAAGCCTTTCTAGGGCTTTGAGAATTTTTAGTTCTTCTTTGACAAGAGCAAAATATTTAAGGGAAGTAATGGAGATAAAAAAGCAATAAGAAAATAATGTAGAAATGTTTCACTTGGTTATTTGCAGTATTTGTGCCAAAAACCGCAGCCAAATGAAAGGCTGCAGAAAGTATCCATGCTATCATAAGCATGATATTTTGTGTCTGTGTCTAATGGTCTTCATTCTTMTTATTTTGAGAACTTTCAGTGAATGTTCATTCAAGCGGCAAATTAATTTTTCAATATTCTATCTCTGAAAACAAGGAAATGTTTTCCCATTTTTGTCTGCCATCTAGTGTTAAGAGACAGAATACCTGTGCTCTGCATTTACAAAGCTTAAAATACTTGGGAGCACTACACAGCTTCTGCCTATGTTATGCCACGTTGATGAAAATAGAAAACAGCATTCTCCCGAAGGCTTAATTGAAGATGTTAGATTTAAATAATTACCCCAGATACCATTATTAGCAGAATACCACCCTACCAACGTATGTTAATTTGTCATAGTGCCTTCAAAAACTTGCGGTACTTTTAATTTGTTTGAGTCTTTTAGGTGACAGTGCTTTGTTTCCAGGATACCATCCACAATCAATATGGCAAGTAAAAAAAAAGAAAAAAAACAACCCTTGCTGTATATACTGAAATGTTACACATACTTACAATACCTTTGTTATCAAATGCATAATGAAAGTATATGCAAAAATAGTTTCTCAAAATTAATATC
This sequence comes from Oceanodroma leucorhoa, assembly GCA_030449065.1. Lineage (NCBI taxonomy): Eukaryota > Metazoa > Chordata > Aves > Procellariiformes > Oceanodroma > Oceanodroma leucorhoa. The sequence goes on along the minus strand of JASVER010000125.1, from coordinate 2,072,959 downwards.
TCACCCCTGGAAGTTGTTCTATTCAGGTTTAATTAATCTAAGCTGAAGTCATGGAACAATAAAGAGTAAGATTTAATTTTGTAAGGAGTTCCAGAGCTCATTAATTTCAGTGCATTTGCGCCACCTTTTATAGTGAAGGAGACTGTAAGAAAATAGAAAACTTTCATATCTCATAGATTAGGAGAGATAACCCTAGAAAGACAAATTTTGGAACAATAACTTCTGGTAAATATCCAATTTTTATCAAACTGCCTCATAACGCATTATGACTTTCTCCTCAAGTAGCAGTCCAAGATAAACATACAAATGGGAATGTCAGAAACAATTAATGACATTTAAAAGTATAGCATACATATAAATGAACACAGTTAATTCACTTGTAGTATGGACATCACAAAACTTTGGCTATAATATGACAAAAATCACATACACCAGAGAAGAACTCTCCTTCATTAAAGTAGGAAGATTTACCACAATTTTTGAGCTGTAACTTGATTTACAGAAGTCTGCATCTTACCGACACAAACATGTATGAATATGGACGTTGAGAAAATGTTTTGAAAGCCTTCGATTTTTTTAAGTTACAGGGATAGCACTCATTAAAATCAAACTACTTTCAGTGTTGTCCTAAACTGGAAACTACCACGTTCTAAGGGACCACTCTGACAGAGCTTGAGTGCTGGGTATGCAACCTAATAGAAATGAGCAAAAACCCCATCAATAACCACAATAAATTCTTGTTTGAGACTTCCCATGGAAAGTATTGAAACGAAAGTATTTTTAAAATAGTTAATGTACATCCTATTAAAATACATCTCAAAATGTGATAAATGGGATCATTTCCATACTATGTGAAAMCTACCGTAATTGGAATTAGCTACCCTCTGAATACCACAGGTGGATTCACCTCTCATCTAAAAAGTAGGTGTTTAGTCAAATGGGATGAATCAATTCACCTTTGACTATTAAGAGAGCTTATGAAATTAGCTTAGTTGAGTGTCTATCTTTTAAATATATAAATCTGAGATAATGTCTTCTAAATGTCATGACCACAGTAAAGAGAAAGCTAAATTGGCAAAATGTTTGAGAAGGTGTGGATGCAGAATTTGTGCCTGGGAATACATAGATTTACCTTTCTTCGTCCAGTGATTTTACTTCTTCTGGAGAGTTGAGTGGTTGTTTTGAGGAGCTAATGAATCATGGGCCTCTGAACATGTCAGATCAGACAGGCCTTTTCATCCTCGGGGAGAGATGTGTGGCAAGAATGCGTGGGTTTGCGATTAGACCTGACATGTGAAATCCCTGAATTCTTTCCTTCGCAAAGGTATGAATCAACATACCAGTTGTACACATCCCAGTGGTGAGACAAATGCCTAAGCAGGCACAGAGGAGAATTTTACAATGAGATTACRGGAGAAAGTGTGACCATTTAGGAAGCAGCTATGTGCAGATAAAAGGGACCAGCTGCCACCTACTTCCAATACCTCTTTGCCAGTCGAAGAGAGGCAGGATGTGTGCTGGCAGCGTGAGGCTTCATGTGGCCAACTTCCTTCTCACTGAAGTTGTAGGTCTTGTTTTGCCTTTGCTGTTGTAAAAATGCAAGTGAGTCTGTTTAAAGTCAGCTCAGGCTGTGGCTTCAGATGGGCCACTGCTTCTTAAGCCATCTGATGAGTTCCAATTCAGCTCACCATGCTGGCAAGCAAACAAGAGTCCTGGGGCTTGCACAAGGGCAGACACAGCTGGGGAAGCTGCTTAAGCTAAGAATGCTACCACAGCCTAAAACATATCAGTACTGTGTTGCTCTTATAATAGTAAGTGGCCTTTACCTTGTGGTTTAACCCCAGCCGGCAACTAGGCATCACACAGCCGCTTGCTCACTCCCCTCACAGCGGGATGGGGCAAGCCACGCRTGCAAGCAAAGCAAACCAAGGAATTCATTCACTCCTTCCCATGGGCAGGCAGGTGTTCAGCCATCTCCAGGAAAGCAGGGCTCCATCACGCGTAATGGTTGCTTGGGAAGACAAAACGCCATCACTCCGAACGTCCCCCCCTTCCTTCTTCTTCCCCCAGCTTTATGTGCTGAGCATGACGTCATATGGTATGGAATATCCCTTTGGTCAGTAGGGGTCAGCTGTCCTGGCTGTGTCCCCTCCCAGCTCCTTGTGCACCCCCAGCCTACTCGCTGGTGGGGTGGTGTGAGAAGCAGAAAAGGCCTTGACTCTGTGTAAGCACTGCTCAGCAGTAATGAAAACATCTCTATGCTATCAATGCTGTTTCCAGCACAAATCCAAAATACAGCCCCATACTAGCTACTATGAAGAAAATTAACTCTATCCCAGCCAAAACCTAGACAGTATCCACCCCTTATTCTGTATCATTTGCATCATGCTCAGATCCCACACTATCCAATACAACCTCACTAACCACCATCCCCCTTCCCATCCTTTGATATAATACACAGATATCATTCCCTTAGTCTATGGACCACCCCTATAAAATGTCTTTAAAATGTCCATAAATGTCCACAAAATGTCCACTGAGTTCATTTAGTGTGAACCACCACTGTCCTGTGCCAAAAGGATCCTAGGCAATATATGGCTCATGAGCTATTTGTGGCCACTGAGTACTTCACTGAGGAAGTGATACTGGAATATTGCCTTTAAGTCTTGCCTTGATTTCAAGAGTGCAAAAATTTGATTGTATTTGGTTTACGTGACAAGGTTTTGGTAGCGGGGAGGCTGCAAGGGTGGCTTCTGTAAGAAGACACCAGAAGCTGCCCCCATATTGGACAGAGCCAATGCCAGCCAGCTCCAAGATGGTCCTGCCGCTGGCAAAGCTGAGCCCATCCGCGACATTGGTAGCACCTCTGTGATAGCATATCTAAGAAAGGGTAAAAACTTCTGCGCAACAGCAGCTGGGAGAGAAGAGTGAGAATATGTGAGAGGAACAACCCTGMGGACACCAAGGTCAGTGAAGAAGGAGGGGAGGCGGTGCTCCAGGCGCTGGAGCAGAGATTCCCCTGCCGCCCATGGTGAAGACCATGGTGAGGCAGGCTGTCCCCCTGCAGCCCATGGAGGTCCATGGTGGAGCAGGTGGATGCCTGAAGGAGGCTGTGAACCCATGGGAAGCTTCTGCTGGAGCAGGCTCCTGGCAGGACCTGTGGACCCGTGGAGAGATGAGCCCATGCTGGAGCAGGTTTGCTGGCAGGACTTGTGACCCCATGGGGGACCCACGCTGGAGCAGTCTGTGAAGAACTGCAGCCCGTGGGAAGGACTCACGTTGGAGAAGTTTGTAAAGGACTGTCTCCCGTGGGAGGGACCCCACGCTGGAGCAGGGGCAGAGTGTGAGGAGTCCTCCCCCTGAGGAGGAAGGAGTGGCAGAGACAACGTGTGATGAACTGACTGCAACCCCCATTCCTCATCCTCCTGTGCCGCTCGGGGGCAGGAGGTAGAGAAAATCAGGAGTGAAGTTGAGCCCGTGAAGAAGGAAGGGGTTGGGGGAAGGTGTTTTAAGATTTGGTTTTTATTTCTCACTATCCTACTCTGTTATTAGTTAGCAATAAATTTTAATTCCCCTAAGTTGAGTCTGTTTTGCCCATGACAGTAATTGGTAAGTGATCTCCCTGTCCTCATCTCAGTCCATGAGCTTTTCATAGTATTTTCTCGACCCTGTCCTATTGATGGAGAGGGAGCTGTAGAGCGGCTTGGTGGGCACCTGGCAACCAGCCAAGGTCAACCCACCACATTGACAGGAGGCAAAAAAGGAACTACAAGTTATTCAGTTAATATTCACAAAATATTCAAGAGMTGGGGAATGTCTTGCATGTAGAAAGTTCCATCTGTTCAATTTATAAAAAAATCTGTGATTATAATTACAACATACAACAGATATAAATTTTCTTTCGGAGGAAAACATACCAGGTAAGAATATTAATTTTACTTTTTAATTTGTAGAAAGAACACAAGCAGATGACTAGAATCTGAAACTACAAATGAAACATTATCCTCCCAACGTTTGAGGCAAGGTGTTCATCAGTCTACTGAGGCACGCGGTGCATTCACCATCCTTCGCCGCCGCCCCAAGTTTAGGCAACTTCATGAAAATTGTGTTTCAGAGAGGCCGTGTAGGTGGGAAGCTCACAGGCCTGCTGCTGCTCTGAAGTATGGCCGGGTAATACCAAGATGCCCCCTAAACCTGTCACGCCTATGAAAAACACAGCACTCGTGATCTTACTCCAAGTATTCAGCGGGAAATGCGGGGGGGATATGCCCGGGGGGCCTGCACCGAGCGGCCGCAGAGAAGCTAGGCCGGCTGAGGGCCCTCCTCCTCCCCACGGCCCCCTCGCTCCCAGCGCATCCGGAGAGGGGGGGGGAGGGGGGGCGGCACCAAGAGCCCGGCGCCGCCGGCAGGGCCCGGCAGGACCAGCCCCGCCGCCCCCCACCGGACACGGGGCCGCAGCCACCGCCCGCTCCCCCGCCCCGCCCCGCCCCGCCCCGCGCTGCAGCGCGGCGGGCGCGGCCCGGCCCCACCCCCCGCGTGCCCCCCCGCCCGCCGCCGCCCCGCCCCCGCCGGCCGCAGCTCCCGCGCAGGCGCAGCAGCTCCGGCCGCCGCGGGCGGGGCGGGGGGCGGGCGGTGTGACGCGAGGCGGTGGCGCGCCTCGCGCGGCGACGCGTGTCCCAGCTGTTTCCGGCGTGGTGGGCGCGGCGCAGGCGCAGTAGCGCGGTCGAGGTCGCCGCTCTGCGCCGCCGTCGTTGTAGTCGCTCCCGCCGCCCTCCTGCCCGCTCCGCCGGGGTGACACCGCGCGGGCCGCGGCCCKTGCGGCCGTCCCGCTCGAGGGGGGCGGCAGGCCCTGCCTGGCGCTGGGCGGCGGCCTGGGGAGCGGGGGGAGGCGGGAGCCGTTGCCCAGCAGGTACCCGCCGCCGCCGGAATGAGCCGCGGCGCCCCGGGGGGCGCAAGGGGGGGCGGTGAGCGCGTGCCTGGCACGCGGGAGTCGCGTGCGTGACGCAGGGGTGGGTGTGGGCGCGTGACGTGGGACCGCCGCCTCCGCTGGGCAGTGGCGGGGACGGGACAGGACGGGACTCGCCGCTTGTTTACGCGGCCGCTCTCGAAATCGTTTCTGCGAAATGGCGCAAGGTAGAAGCAGAACCCGCGCCCCCTCCCGGGGCGGGAGGCGCCCGGCGCCTACATATCCCCCCGCCCGCGGCCGTGGCCTGCAGCCCGGCTGCACGGCGGCGGGGGTGACGGAGCAGGAGGGCTGGCAGGCGTGGGGCGGGCACAGCCCAGGTTCAGGCAGCCGCTGAGGAAACCGTGAGTAAGGACGCTCCTGCCTGCGGTGGGATCGCCTCCGCTGTTGCCTTGGCGTCGGCCTGCGCAGGTGTTGGCCTGCCAGACCTCCTCTGGCACTTGTCACGGGAGCCAGGGCAGTCTGAGCTTGCCATTTAGGCAAATAATGGATTTGCTCCTGCGGTTTCAGCGCAGCTCTTGCATACTGTGTAAAACTCTGATCCACCTCAGAAATGTCTACGTTTTCGTTGTAGAGAAGGATTATATACTGCCCTTAGCTCTTAGGATAGGAACGTTTTGTTGAAGTTGTGACTTTATACTGAAGCTTTGCTGAAAGAGTTGGTGTCCTTTCCCCTATGGGAGGAGTTCTGCAAAGGGGTGGTGGTAGAGTAACAGGTTCATTTGAAATCTGGTCTCTGCGCAGGATAATTTGCTAAAGAGATACAAATTTCTCTTTATTGGAAAGACCAGGAAGCAGTTTTCTATATGTCACTAAATGCTTTCAACAAATGTTGCATATTGCTCAAAATGGACTTAAACTGGCCTTTAAGGAATAACATGTTGAAATTAGAACATTGGGATGACACTACCAAATGTCCTGAGGAGCAGATATCCCCATGAGATTATTTAATTTGAATGTTTATTTGTCTTTCCTGAAAGAATAAACAAGCCGCATCTGCTTTAAGCAACTCTGTGATTTTAGTTTAACTTGCCTCTGGTTTGGGGTTTCCATTGTTGTTTTTCTTTTTCAGGTAACACCGTGATACGAGACTTATTTATTGAAATATATTTTCTCCAATGAAGTAGACAAGCAACATAGAAAAGGTGTAGTTATTTATAAGTAATGACAGTTCATTTATCTTTAGACGCATATTTGTTCTTTGTGATTAACCCAAAAAGCCTTTGGTGGAAGCAAAGAAACAAATACCTGTATTTGTATAGACCTAAAGTCTGCTGGAGGATAAATCATGCCATTCACCTGAGAGTTTTTCATACAAGCGAGCCTCGGTGTAAATGGGCCAGAAGCAGAACATTTTGGTATAACAAATACATTTACAGCCATGACTTTTTATACTACAGAGTTTCTAAACTTTTAACTTCTTCCAAAGGACTTACCAAAGTGAACAATCGCATGTCACGAATTAAGAATACTATAGAATCTGTTTCAAAGGCAGTGTCTGGCACTCATAGTGAACTGGTTTCACGGATAGCTCGATTAAAGTCACACTCAGGTACTCTGGGAAAAGCAGATAAAAGTAATGCAGATGCAAATAACATCAATGCAAATCTAGAAAATGATAAACAAGTCACAGATGCCAGAACTCAGGAGGATTGCAACAGAGGCCCAGCTGCAAAGAAATCCACTTGTGCAAATGAAAAATTGGAGTCTATGCTAGTAAGTTCAAGTGGCACTTACCAAGATATTCCAGAAGATTCAGCATCTACTAAAACCCAGCTTTTTCATATAAGCTACTTTTCTACAAGTTTTGGAGAGACTTACAACTTCATAGCTGATCATATCAACTGGTACTTTAATAATTCTGTTATGGAGCAAGAGAAAAAAAGGAATGCTTTATTACAGGACTCTAAAGGTGAAGAGAGGAATAAGCTTGATTCATCAGAAAATACTGTAATGAATGAAGAAAAGACAGTGGATTCAGCAGCTACTTTAGCTCCTGACGCAGAGACTCTGGGTGCTGAAAAGACAAATACTGCTCTTCCAGTTTCCACTAAAAAAAGTATTGCAAACTTTCTTTCATATCCCAGTAACAGTGTACAAGCTTTTGTAGACAGTTACATTGGTGGGTTGGTTCCCAAGTTAAGATCTGATACAAAAGTTGTTTCGCAAGAAAAGAGTAAACAACCAGAACAAGAAGTGTCTGCGAAAGATGAGGAGGACAAAGCAAAAGAGGCTAAGACTGCAGAAGAGAGGGAAAAGCATCTGTGTCTTCAGAGAGAAAAGGCAAGTCTTTGTTTAGTGTTATTTCTTCATGTATTATTTCTATGTATATGTGTATTTTATACAAGTGTATATACCTATATGTAAACTTACATATACTTATATACACACATATATACTTACATAAATAAGTATATACCTATGTATGTATTTACACATGTAAGTATAAGTACATATGTACTTATATAAATAAGTATGTATATACACATATAAAAACTATATAAACATATATATACATACTATATGTAAGTTATAGGTAAACTTACATATACATATGTGTACTTATGTACACATAAAAATGTGTATATACTTTTTATATAAGTACACATGTATATGTAAGTTTATATATAAGGTGTATATATGTATATACACATCTGTGTGTAGTATATACATATATTTAGTTCATATATATGTAGAGAGAGTGTACATAAATATAGATAGATCTAGTTGCTTTTTTTTGTTGTAGTTATAGTAATCTTACACTCCTTCATGGTCCAAATACTTTGATTTCAGAGTTGCCCTGAAAAGGCATCTGAATACATGCTGGCACGTTTGTTTGGTGTATTGTTGCTGTGAGCTGCCTTTGTTTATTTTTCTAGTAAACAAAGAATCAAAAGGTTGCCTGTTTATGTTTAAGCAATGCTTACTTGGAGCCTGTAGCAGATCTCTGGTACAACMTGCTGTCCATTACTTCTGAGAAATATTAAAATAACAGTTTGGAATTTGTCTTGACAAATTTTACACATTTCTTGGAGTAGTTTTATATTATTTCTATAACTTTATCTTTTTTTAGATTATTGCAAGAGTGAGTATTGATAACAGGACTCGAGCTTTAGTTCAAGCCCTACGAAGATCCTCTAATCGAAGAGTCTGTGTCAGCAGGGTTGAAGAACTGACCTATCATCTTCTAGAATTTCCAGAGAGCAGAGGAGTTGCAATTAAGGTGCAAATGGTCTTTCTGCTTAGAAAAAAAATGAATATCTGACAGATGATTGATATAGAATAACATAAAACTTTCTTTTGTGCTGTTGTGGGCTAGTTATATTTTCTGTTTGTAAAGATTAAGAGTGTGAATATCTCTTCTTATAGCTATTTTTTTAGCTGGTTCAAGCAGATTCATATGCAAACTGTGAGTAGTTCAGCCAAAGGCTCTTAAGATTGCAATGTTTAATTTAGAAGCATACAGCATTGTCATGTGGATAGATAGTATAGCTTATTCTAATGGTAGATGAAGGTCGTACACTGTGTCCTCTGTCACAGTTGACCAGACGGGAATGTACGGTACAGTTGATCTGCATATGCACAACAGTTCTTCTGCTTGTTTGCATGCTTCCTTCGAAGAGCGATGACAAGAGCGGAGTATAACCATCAAATAAGTTCATGTAATCTAGTCCTACCCGTTCTCTTTCCTGCAGTCAGAGGACAGGAGGTGGGTGGTAGACTATTCTAGCAGTACTAGCCAAATCATAGCATTTGTCAGTTTCATGCCTTTTTCCACAAGATGTGATGGATGTGTGACATAGATTGTAGGATTGCTGGAAAAGACATCTTTGGCAATGGAGTGCAGGCCGGATGAATCATCTGGGCAGGGTACAGGTCCGGCATCCACACGAATAGATGTGAATTATGTTATTATGAAAGAATACATTTACTACTCTCATTTTTTATTATAATACTCTGTATCTTTGTGATAATAATTGTACATCTAAAAATTACTCAGTGTGAGGAAGAATTTTAATTTTTGTTTTAATATTAGTGTACTTTGAAGGCATTTCCTGTTTTGAAGCAGAGTGATACTTACTCAGCAAAATCTGGGCTTTTAGCTATACTTGGTGTGCTCCATACTTGAGTTTATATTTGGCCAATGTGACATTAAAGTCAATAAAACTAAACTGCTGGTAAATACAGCTTTTCTAGCTATTTGAAAGATTTACATTTCACCTTGACTGTTTAATTCTGATAGGTGTTACTTTAGCAATGAGGCATGTACAATACAATATTGGAGTCCATCCTTTCCCTTGTTAGAAAGAGMGATGGGTAAATACGTATTTAAAGACATTTTCCTCCGAGTTTAACTAATATATTACTTTTATCCTTAAATGCCAAACTAGTAAATGCAAGCATGGATTCTTCTGGTATAAGCGTGTAGTTAGAATGAAGTATCTTTGTATTTCTCAATAGGAAAAATTAATCCCATGCCTACTTCGACTGAGACAGGCAAATGACGAAAGTCTTCAGGCTGCTGTTAGAGAGACTTTAGCTATAATTGGATATACAGATCCTGTGAAAGGCTGGGGAATTCGAGTCCTCGCTATTGATGGAGGAGGAACAAGGTAAAACCTCTGGGTTTTTACGTAGTTGTAGCCTTTTTCATGCTGTAACTGGAAATAAAATTTCAGTTTCTCTTTGATAAGTTTGTGCCCAAAGATGCAACATATGATTCACAGTTCTGTTACATTTGACGATCCAAGTGATGGGTATTATTTTTGTATGCATTTGTGCTTAAATTTCCATGCATTAGTAGTCCTGTGACACTGAAATTACTTACTCATTTCAAGTTAGCTACACACTTAAGTGCTTGGATTGGCCTTTTCTCCTTTTGGAAGTAAATAAAATGGTTATTTGAGTTAGTCTGCTCACAAGTCTAATCTCAGAAATACAAAATTGGTGTGAAATGCTAGAAGTAGTTTATACTCTTAAAATTGTGTTGACTCAGTAATACAAAAAATGTTCTTGTACCTGTCTGGAGCGTGACCTGCCTTAGCAGGACTGGTCTCATATGAAAGAATGAATAGGCTAGTGGTGAAAGCTACTCTAGCCATGCTGTTGATTTATATTTCTTCTACAACAAACACTTTTTTTTAATTTATGCACCACATGTCCTTAGTTATGTGTGCTCTAGTTCTGCATTAATTTATGCATCTACCACAATTTGTAAAGAGTAGTAGCAGAAGCATGTTCATTAAATTTGAAGTCTGATGTTTACTAAAAGCTGTGTTTTCAGACATATTTGAAGAAATCTTGTTGGCAAATATTTACTGATTCACAAATCTTTATTGGTAGAAAGTGAAGTATGAAGTCATTGCAGAAATAGTTTCATGAACTTTTTGTTTCCGCATAGTATTTCTTTACTTACATCAAATTCAGTTGTCTTCGGTAAGAAGCGTATGTCACAACTTCAACATTTGTGTTTCCAAAAGTTCAATGTAAACCATAAAGACTTTACAAAGTAGAAAGAAGGATGCTATATGTATAAATAAAATGTGTTAATTTTTCTGTTAGGTCTCCAGGGGAGTGACATTAGAAGACACCTTATCTTTAGAAAGCAGGATCTACATCTATAACACTAAATGAAACAAGTCCAGAAAGTGAGCCTGAGTACTGACTACCGGCTGTTGTACCACTTAATTGGTGGTGTTCAGCTGGTTATGGTTTTGGACTGGGTTGACTATTCAGCACAAGCCAGGACAGATTTGGGGGCAGCATGCAGGAGATGCCATTCTCAGCAGGATGTGTTGGCAAGATGGTACTTGGTTTGGTGCTCCTTTTGCCATACACGGTTCTCTAGCTCTAGCCTGGCAGAGTTAGCTCCTTTGCATGCCAGATTCTCTGTTTCATGCTGTAGAAGCACAAGTCTGATGGTCTGGAATGCATCTTTCCCATTATTTCCGACACATTGAATTGAGACAAAAAAACCACAGACCAAAAAATACTATGTCCTAAGGGGCATCATATAGCCCTGTTAAGACTAAACTTTAAGTGCTGTGTGTTGTGGATGCAGCTAAAATCTATCCTGAGTCTACATCCACAGAAGATGATCATCCCTGAGCCTTTGCTGCAAAACAATGTGGCTGTAGCTGTTGAGTACTATTTTTGGTATGCCTGAGTATGTAATGTATATTTAGTATTCATCATTCCATTTTAATTGTGTTCTGCTATTCTTTCATTCCCTGAAATATTCAGGATTCTTACTGTTGTAGTTATTCAATTATAATTAGTTATAATTAAGCAAAGGTGGGCTTAACTAGAGCTATGTAAGATAAAACTACCATTGCATGTGAAGGATTTTTTTTGTGTTTCAGGGGTTTAGTTGCACTTCAGACTCTACGGAAACTAGAAGAACTAACTGGAAAGCCGGTTCATCAACTTTTTGACTACATTTGTGGTGTAAGCACAGGTAATTGTTAAGGCAATTGTTAAGTTTGAATTTTGCTATGAATACAGTAGAAGAACATCTGAGAATAAATGTAGATTTTGCAGAGCTTGCCGGTTTCTGACTTTGAGTGTAAGTTGGGAGAGTACAGGTGTGATTTCTGAAGTCTTTCTTTTTTCTTCTGAGTAAGAACTTTGGGTGATTCATGATACATTTGTGACTTCAAACTGATTTCTCATGTTTTCAACGAATGCAAAACCTTCATTTTGCTCACAGATATAAATACCTTAGATTCTTATGGGGCTTTGCAGACAACTAAGGTAATGTCCTTCGGGGACTGATACTGGGCCAATAGTGTTTCCTGTCTTTATTAATGACCTGCACGGTGGGACAGAGTGTGCCTGTAGCAAGATCTTGAATGATACTAAATTAGAGGAAGTGGTCAGTACAGCGATGCCCTCTGTTCAGATTGGCCTGTACAGGCTGGAGAAATGGTTTGACAGGAACCACCTAAGGTGCAATAAAGCCAAGTACCAAGCCCTCCATCTGAGGTGGGCTGACTGGCTGGAAACCAGCTTTGCAGAAAAAGACCTGGTCTTGTTGAAACAAGCTGAAGATGAATCATCAGTGTACCCTTGCAGCAAAGAAAGCTGACCATATATTGGTGTGTATGCACAAGAACATACCCAACAGATTAAGGGTCTCTGGCCACTGTATGCCTAGTTCTAGGCTCCTCAGTAAACCCTTAATCTGTTGGGTACGTTCTTATACATACTGAGTGAGTCTGGCAGAGAGCTAGGTAGACGGTCAGGGGACTGGAGGTCATGAGTTATAGGGAGAGCGTGCAAGAACTGGGTTTATTCAGCCTTAAGAAGAGAAGGCTGGGGGGAGGCCTTATTGCTGTTTCAACTAATGGGAAAATACAGAGAAGATGGAGCTAGACTCTTCTTGAAGGTGCACAGTGATAGGCGAAAAGCCAACAGACAATTTGGAATATGGGAAGTTAGATTAGGTATAAGGAATCATGTTTTCCTTGCAAGGATGGTCAGACACTGGAAGGAGTCACCTGCACAGGCTGTGGAATCTCTGTCCTTGGAGATATTCAAAACTTGACTGAACAAGTCCTGAGTAACCTGTTCTAATTGAACAGGAAGTTGGACTAGATGACCTCTAGACGTCCCTCCCAGCCTTAATTACTCTTGTGATTCAGTGATGTTACTCCTCCCTAGGAAGTAGGAAACTCTAAAGCATAAGTTTCTTTTAAAAAGACAGTCATCTCTTTCAGAAATTATGCTAGACTAGTAGCAGCATAGTGCTAATTTCTAACATAAGAGGTATGCTGTAGTTCCATAGCTCAGTTTCCTTTAGAAACCCACATTCTTTGACTTTTTTTTTTGCACTGTACTTACCTTCCATACAGTTTAATTCAGAAATAACATTAAATGCTGATCACCATGAGTGGATACAATATTTGTGTTTCCAGAGATTTGCTTAATAGGCTCGAAATAGTAGAGAAGAAGAGAATGTTTAGGTCTACTAGACAGAATTTGTTTGTAGGCACAATATAGTTTCCTACTTTACATTTTTAATAGTCTTTGAAAAAAAAATGCTTTGTAGTTAATTTAGCAGTAAGTGGTTGTTTCTTTGGAAGGTAGGTTCAGTACAGAACACTTCTGTAATGTCTCCTTCAATCATAATAAAGACATTTTATCTTTGATAGAGAGGCCTGGTGTTCTTAATTTGATCCTACTACTATGATTAGAACTATATTTATTCTTAATTCTTCTCCAGATTTTGGGTTTTGTAACTCAGAGTAAGTACTTAACACGTTCTTTTAAGCATTGTTTACACTATCAAAATTTTGTCTGCAGTAGTCCAGCTTGCAATAATAGGTGACAAGGCATGGCTGGGAGAGGCTGTACATATCTGTCAGCATGTGCGAGCAGTGTACTTTACCATTTCAGTTTGTGTTGACAGTACATATGCCAATATGATTTGCAGAAGTTTGCAGAAGTGGTGTGTTAGATGATAGGAAGGATGCCTCTTGTGCRTTACAATTCTCTTTTTTTCTGCTGTGCTTTTCATATCTCTTAATATCATTTAGCTGTTTTGCCTTTGAGGTTTGGAARTAATCAGTTTGCTGTGAATTCAGCATTACATAGCCTGTCTTTGTAGTTAGCTTACCAGTACTTCTCTTCACTGGTGGTCATAGGGTGTAAATGCAGGCAGTCACAGAGAAAGATCACTGTAATGATGCTGTAATGGGCCCTGCATACTTAGGTCACCTGCCTATTGCTGAGCGCAGTGTCTCGGATGGAAGCACCAGAAAATCTGCAAGCACATGTAGTGTGGTGGTTGCCACTGAGCTTTTTTTATGGGCAACCAAGTTAATGTAAATTGTGTACCGAGTTTGTGCYTGTTCTGTGCAAAAATCCAGAGATGAAAACAAGGCAGTTGAGACGAGGAAGTGCCATTGCCCCATGAACTGAGCTGCTGGGAATTCTGTAAGTGAGGGTGATTATCACTGTTCTCCAGAGTATGACATGCTCTTATAGGTGCTTTTATAGATGCACAGAGCAGTTAACCCATTGAGGACAACTTGTGCTGTGAATGTGGCTTGTATGTTTTCACTGCTCATGTGGTCTCCCAGTATATCAAAAGATACTTCTCGATAGTGGTGCACTTACAATTCAGTCACAGGGAGCAGTTTATAACATCAAGAGTATGTGATCAGGCAAAATGCATGCTACCACATTTTCAAATGTGCTGGCCTACTCCAAGAGTTTTTAAAATACACTTTTTTCCTAAACTTCTGTATTGATCTAATAATTAGTGGCATTCAGATGCATTGTATGAGGGATTCGATCAGTGACATACTGTGATCAAAGGTTCTCTAAGCATATTGTTTTCCAGTGCATTTTACTACAAAGACATCTGAATTGTACTGGTCTCTTTGATCATCATGTTTTGGATGTATGTGAAGTTTGCATAAGAACTTCACATAAGGATATTCTCCCAAAATATTCCTCCCAAGTTGTTAAGAACAGCATAGGGCTRTTCTCCCAGCCTTCAGTGATTTGCAGATGAGGAGCCTCCTTAAACAAAGCTGGCATCTGTGTTGTTGATTTTTTTTGCCCATGATGTCTTTCCAGCTTTGAAATGCATTTTGAAAACCTTTCTGATGGAAGAAGTATATTTTTCAGGAGAACGCATGAATAAGTGAAGTCATGGTATTATAGAGCTGGAAGTGTCCTTAGGAGGTTATCTCATTTCCCAAGGGAAGGATCAGCTGTATGTGTTTCACTAGTCACAATTTTCTAAGATTTTGAATCATTTCAGACCTCTTCAGAAAATCTCTGCTAGTGCTCCGCTGTCTTTACATTTGGGGAAAGAAAATCCCAATGTCTAAAGTGGATCTTCCTGTTGCAGTTCAAATTTGTTTCCTCTTGTCCTGACTCCCCAGGAACAAGGATAACAGATTCTTTCTTTTCTCTTTGCAGCAGCCTTCTGTGCATTTAAAGGCTTTTGTCATAGCCTGTTTACTCAGGCTTTCCTTACAGATTGGTTTCCTTGACCTGTGATTGTTTTTTGGGGACTTTTTTGTGGGGGTTTTTTTCAGTTGGTCCACATCCTTTTTGAAGAATGTCATTCAGGTCCAGATATAGCTTCGGCTGAAGTCTTACTAGTACTGAATAAGGAAGAAATACTTTTGTCTTTCAGGTTATATTCTTGCCTATATTGTGTCTTATTAGCCAACTGTATCCCTGTGTTCTTCAAGATATGCTCCTTTGCCTCCCAGCTTTTATTTTTTCCCCCTGAAGTGTTGGCTTTCAAGGCTGAGATGGTGGCTGGGGTGTAGGAATCTGTGATACAGAGCAGGATGTGATGGAAGCGTCAGAAACTTTTTTCACTGAACCGTCTGATAGAGCCTGCACTATATGTTTGATTTTGACCTTGCTCTCCTGTGAGTGTCTTGTTACCATCCAGCAGGTTTCACCAAAGCCCTTTAACGTGTACCTTGACTCTGATATTATCTACTGCCACTTGTGTGCTGATGCGGACTGGGGTGGYTGGTGCTGTTTCTCAGGAGGTGAAGTGAAAAGTTTGCATTTGGTGTGAATTTTGGCTCTTTGGCTTTGAAACTGTTCACCAAAATAGCAAATACRTGATATTGTAGAATTGATGCTGGAGAGTTATGAGGAGAAAAGGTAGCAGAGGATTTGCATGATTCAGGAAAATGGTGTTTCTCTGCTGCTAGATGTTTAGTCTGTGTTGAATACAGGCATTTGGTGATTTGGTGGTTGAGTAAGCTTCTCTTGATGAAACTTTGATGTGTCAAGTAGGCCCAGGTGATATTAAGCATGTGTGCTACATTTCAAAAAATTGAGACCATCAATCCACTGACACTCAGCTATCATGATGGTGGGATTTGTGAGAGCAAAAGCAGCTTGGAAGTCATGTTTCCTTTAAAGCCATCTGTAACTTTCTTTATGTCGTTCTTTCTGCATATGTGTTTTATTCTTACTCTGTTTCAAGAATTTACTCCTTTTTAAATTAATTTTATTCAAACCTACTGCATTCATTTCCAAATTGGAAAAATCATGTGTCCTAATTATTCCTAATGCTTAATTACATGTCCTCACAGTATTGCACAGATGTAAAGGTTGTATATGTCCCTTTTAGTTTAATATATCTAAGAATTTTAGTGATGCATTAATTGTATTTTTTCACAGTCATCTTAATGGTATTCTGCAGCCATGCTTTTTGGATACTCTTGTTCCTACAAGGGTAGGTCATAATTTTTTTAGGCACACACTAGATGGCAGTATGTATGAATGAATAATTATAAATGGTTGCAACCAAATGTATTCCAAACTAGTCAAAACTCCCTTCTTTTTACAGAATTTTCCTAGAATTTCTCTTTACTGACTCAGAGTTTGCCACATAGCAAGTAATGCTCCAAATATATTTTTAATACCATAGCATAGATTTCTCTTACTCATTTCTCTTTCCAAATAAAGCAGTGGATTTAATTTGCTTTCTGCCATATACATGTTTGCAGGGATGAAATCTGCGAAATGRAATAATGCCATTTGTCAACTTCTCATAGTTCTGTTTTTGAAAGTAGACTCTTCCTATCTTGTATATGTCCTTTAAAACATAGTTTGTGATCTTTGAACAGGAATTTAGTGAAACAAATGTCAATTGATCTTCCCTTTTCAAGATAGATATTCTGCTAAGCTATGAACTACATTAAATGGTAATCCATCTTCATAATCTTACTCCAGGCTATATTTTACATTTCAAAATACTTCTTTTTCAGGAGCTATATTAGCTTTTATGTTGGGGTTGTTCCATATCCCTTTGGATGATTGTGAAGAACTGTATCGCAAGTTAGGATCAGATGTTTTTAAACAGAATGTCATTGTTGGAACAGTCAAAATGGGTTGGAGCCACGCCTTTTATGACAGTGATATCTGGGAAAAAATGCTCAAGTAAGTGAAAAATGATCAGGTGAAAAATAATTAATATAATGTCTGAGTGCCTTTGGTTTTGTTACTGTTTCACTGGTAAGCAAATTTTTAAAACAACTAGAAAGTATTAGCACATACTCTCATTCTTTTGAAATAGTTGTTTTCCTATTTACCAAAACATTGAAAGCCTTTAACGTAATGATTTCTGTTTCTGGGGAGTAAAGTAAGCTTCAGTGCACTGATTTCTGATTATATTCCTGTATGCTTGCCAGCTCTGCTGGATCTGACTCATTATAGATCTGCTACAAATTTTACTAGCCACCTGCTGTGCCTTTTTTCTTACAGGAGACATGGTGAGAAATGAAATAATGTGCTGTAGTAGGGATTTTTAATCTTAGCTGCTATATTGAGAGGTTTTGCCCATTGCCCCTTTCTTTGAAAAGGGAAATGAGCTGTAAGGATTGCAATGAAAAAGTATCTGTTTGTAGATATGTATACAAATGCATTAATGGCTATTCAAGAAAAGTCACTGGAAGAAATTATGAAGATTTATTACAAGTTTTATTACGTAGTTTTATTCATCTGTATTTGTATTGATAGTTCCATTGTTTATAATTTTTAGCAAACTAATGTCATAGTTTCCCAAACAGTGTGAGCTGGCACTGCTACTTAAAGAACTGAAACAACCTTCTCTGAGAGCAAATGTAAAATGGTAAAAGCTTCTTTGGATAAGTAATGACAAATTCCTTTGGGAACATGATTAATGCGTTTTACAGGATTGAAAGAGTTTTTTCTAGACATTATAGTAGGAATACCTGTGCTGCCTGAGTTTTAAGCATCTCATTTCTTCGCTGAAGTGGAGAGAGAGGCTTCCAAGCACTTCTCTGTGCTCTTGCATATTTTTAGGAATGAATGTGTTTATCAAATGAATATAATGAGTTTTTCTTTTCAGATATCTAGAGTTCCTCTTTTTTTAGAAAAGAGATTTTTTTTTTTTTGCCTTCCCTCTTTTCCTCCCCTCCCAACTAAAAAGTCTTGTGAAAATCAGAATTACCTCATGTGAAAGTGTTTTATGTGCCCTTAATTAAAATGCTGTTACTCTCTGCAGCTACATGTAACACATGAGGGAGGTAAAGCACTCTACTCCTGTGCAATGAACAGAAGTCAGGCAATTATTATATTATCCATAGATTAAATTAAAAATTAAATTTACTGATCAACAAATGACTTTTTGTTGACCTAATTCTGTGATGTTGAAGGGAGATGCTACGCCTACACAACATTTTATTGAAACAGTAGGGATTCCTGCAGGCTTCCTTGTGGTGTGGAAGCCTAGAACTAAGAAGGGAATTGAAAGGTTATATAGCATCTCTTTATGGCAATAAGGTCAGGTCTAACTTTCAGTCATTACATGGGAAAACTGCTTTATGTTTTGTTTCAAATTTAAAAGCCTCACCTGTGCTGGCTGGGGTTTTGTTGTTTAAATGGTAGTAGACTTGTCAATCTTGCTTGAAATAGAGAATATCCATTTACAATATACAGGTATGCAATATACATTTAGCCCTACCACAATTTTGTTAATATTATTTTCTCTCAGAAAGTATTCTTGCTGAAAATAATTAAGCTAATGTTGCGTTAGGCTAGTGTTGCGTGCATTCACGAGGCATATTATAAATTCCATTTCAGAAAATGACAACTAATTTTGGTTAACTAACTTTTTATTCTGAGCACTGTAGGGAGTTGATTTTATGTCTTACATATATGTTTCTTTTAACTCTTCTTCTGTATTCCTTGAATTGCAGTTTGAGGACTGGTTTTAATCTGTTACTTTTATTACTTTGTGCAGAAAATTATACTTACTGTACATCAGCCTATGTAGTGCTATATTGAATTGCATCTGTAAGAAGAACCTGGTTTACAGTTCCAAGTTTTCTGTTTTCTTTTGACTTTTGTTTACATATACAATTTTCTTTTCATACTGTCTTGAGAAACTACTGGAGAAATTTGGTGAGCAGCTAGGGGTTTTCACGAGCTAGCTAAAATCCCATACTGGGAATTTGTAATCTTGAGAAGCAATCAAGCACTGTATAGAGGGTAGGGTAAAAGTTACATGTTCTCTGCTGGTAGGAAAATGGATAATGGGATTACAAGTAATAGTACTTCAAACCAGTATTTGTTACACAAATTGAAGTATAAATTGAGACTGCTCTCCAGCGACTATACGGGCAACACGTTCTGTACCAGTTAGTCGCTCCAGACGTACTTAACAGATTTTGCAGCATTATCAGTGAGATGTTCTGTATCTTTATGGAACACTCAATAAATGTMTGTCCTGTAGGTTTGGTAAAGATGTGGTAGGTTCCTGGTACTTTTGTTGTTGTTGTTAGAAGGGGGTAAAAGTTACAGTTTTGCCTGTCGAATTGAATGCCCTTTCTCCAGGCTATTTGATTGCACCCTGGCTGTAGCCCATTAGAATGTTTCTTTAAGCATATGGTTGACGATATGCTCTTCATAGCATTATTGAAACAAGTGTTGCAATATTAGTGACTTGAAGCCAGGAAAGAGCAATGTTTGTAAAGGAGACTTGGTGTTTAGGTAGGTCATGTCTAGAGGATATAGGTCACAGGCAGACACAAACAAAGCAGATAAATGGAAAAATAGGATGGCAAATGAAATTATGTGTAAAGTAATAACCCATGAGTGGAAAAATGTAAAATGCTTACAGGATTTGAACTAACTTTAATATCAAAAGTGATTTGGGTGTTGTTATGGTCAGTTTAATGAAACATCTGTATGCTTGTGGTCAAACAAGATAATTCAGTATTTGATGGTTGGGATTGAAAATACAGAAAATATTATAGTGCTGTTATATTAATCCATAATACAGTTTCATTTAAAATGCTATTTACAGTCCCAGTTACCCTATTTTAGAGAATGTTTCTGTTGCAAGATTGGTAAAAAGTAGCCAGTGACCTAAAGACAACTCACACAAAGGAATTAGGACTCTTTATCATTAAAAAAAGCAAACAAGTTAAAGCGGAAATTTGAGATAGTAAGATATCTTGGGAATTACCATTCGCATCTTTTCTTCAAGAACAAGGGACTATTCAATAAAATTAAAATTAGGAGACTTTCTCTTTTAACACAGTATGTGAATAAACTGGAATTAATTGTGTTGTGACTTCGGTAAAAAAAATAATTGAACAGTGAGGCTTGACAAAGACATTTATATAATACGCAATTACAGTACTAATGCTAGCAACAAAACTAAAATAAATTTGGAGGTGATATTAAACTTTTCTCTTTAGACCTTAATGTCTAAAGTTGCAGAGTAGTTTGAGGGATTTCTTGTACCTGCTCTGAAGCATCAGTTCCTGGCCTTCATAAGAAACAATATGTAAGAAAATAGTTATTCAGTTTGACAGTTCTTGTAACTAAGCAGTGGATATTGCTTATGCAGTTTTTTAATCTTTGCATTCGGGGTTTGGGAAAAAATCTAATACAGTGATGCAAATCAGTAGATGTCTTTCATATCTCACCCCTGTCATTCTCATCTTTTATTTCTGAATATTCCTGCTTCATGGTTCTGTGTGCCTTCGTCTCCTTCTGTAATCAGTTAGTGAGTGMAGATGGCACTCTTTCCCTTCTGGTTGGTGACTGAGAGACTGGAATTAATGCATTTATTGGAAAAAAATAAAACAAAACAGCACTATTGATGTAAGAACTGTGTCAGCAGCAGTCTTCAATCATAGGACTAGAAGCTGTCCCCCTTCCTTCCTCCCTCTGAAGGACACGTACACAGCCATCCTTCAAGCACAGGTACCCACTAGTGGAATACCTCCAAATACAGTTTACTGTCTACATTGAAGACTGCTGCTATTGTAGCATTTAAAGCTTCTTTTATCTTCTGGCCTGACTAGATTGATAAAGGTGTTGTTTTTAACAGTGGAAGCACTACTACCTACTGTCACAGTAGTGCAAGCTATAGATGGATGATCTCTTAACAACAACACATGGAATCACCTTACTTAAAAAGTGTGGCAATACTGAAAACCGTTTTTGCAGAACAAGGTAGATGCACCACCTCTGTTTGTGTGGGCTGTGTTTAAGGGGAGGAAGAAAACTTGCTGGTTTAAATAAAAGCCTGTTTGGAATTGTTCTGGATGAGCACCCACTCTGTAGAGTTTTATACCTTTACTGTCAGCAAATTGAAGTTGGAATAGATGCTGATACGAGATTATTGGCTAGTATCCTCCAGTCTCCTGCACTATGCAGGAGGGCTACATTCTAGTTAGCAATTAGAATACTGACTCTAACGCTGATGTGATGATAAATTACAGTACTGACCATTCCTGTGATTTCACTGTCAGATTTATAAAAATGTATGCATATGAAAAAATTCCACCTGAAAAATGGATGTTAAATGCATATTGAATTATTGTTATGGAAGATTACATGTAGATGTTTTAACTTCTAAATCGTGTAGAATGTTGTCTTTCTTTGCTTAGCTTTTGTTTTCATAACAGTTCAGGAGAACAGTTTTCATTACTATAAAACAGCTTAATAAAGATGTTGATTTTTTGGTTCTTAAATGTAGCAAAGTACTTAATTTTCCTCTCAYGAAGTAGTTGAGTAATCCTGATGATTTATGGTTAAGTATGTGGTGAAGTGAATAACTGAATCAAGACCTCAGTCACTCTTCAGACATATTTGCAACAGCCTAGAAGGTTTGAAATATTGGTCCACTGAAGTCAACCATAGAAATCCGATTAGTGAAGTGAAATCCAAGCATTGCTTCTTTTAAATGCAGAGTTCTCAGAAGTAAGGATGATAAAAATGTATGTCTTTTGTTCATGCTAAACTGATGGAGCATTTTCAATTTTTTACACTTATTTGTAGAGAAAAAATGGGCTCAAATCTTATGATTGAAACTGCAAGAAATTCCAAATGTCCGAAGGTAAGTACAGTTTTCTAAGCTAAATACTAATTGTGTATTCCACAAGTACTTTTAAGAGTTCTGAGTAAGCGTACTATCCGTAGAAGAATATTGGTTAAACAGCATGAGTGTGGATACGCTCTCCAAGCTTCCATATGAGATAATCCATGCTTTTAAAGGATAAAAATTCATTAGATTCTTAAATTTCTGCAGCAATTTTTCATACTTTTATTTAATACTTTAACTTAGAATAAGTTTCAGAGATGTTAAAAGACTTATAAGCAGAGAAATACTAGGTCAAATTCTTGAAGTCGTGCAAACTTTGTTTTTTCATATAAGAGAATTCCAGGATCTGGAGATCCTGTCATGTCAGCTGTGATCCGTGTTACTGTGAAGTGAGAGAACAGGGTTTCTCCTCACTTTATCTGGATTACCAGGTTTTCCCCAGTCACATTCATAGGCCCCAAGATCTCTACTCTTCCCATATGATCTAAAGGGCACCAATTAATTGGAGGGGTGTTATACACAGCAGCAACACAAGAGTGAAAGATGAGAAAGCATGGGTATTTTATTTTTGGTGAAGGATAGGGTGTGAAGAAAGAAGAGAAATATAATAGCACATATTTCAGAACAATCTGTAATTAACAGGTGTTTTGGTGTCATAGCTATATTCAATGCTTTACTGTTAAATGGAAGATATTCACATTTTTCTAAACATAGAAACATGTGCTTGGCTGACTGCGTTCCTAGTCCATGTCTAAAACAAGGACATGAAAAGGCTGGAGTGGTATCTTGCTTTCTGAGAGAGAAGCTATCCTACATTGACTTGAAAGTTATCTTTGAGCCGGGATCTTTGGCTTCCTTCCATGTTCTTCAGTAATAAAATGTGAATATAAATAGAGTTGAAACCAGCTATTCCCAGCAATAGCTTTGTAGTGCTGGCAGTGGTGGCATTCTTTACAAAGCACAGCAAAATCAAAATGAAACATGCAGTTGTGTGCTCTGCTGCTGTTAAATTCATGGCGAGATGGATTTTTCCAGAAGGTGCTCAGTGCTTTACAACTTAGACTGCATCATGAGGTGGAAGTGTATATGGGTATTACCAAAAATAAATTCAAGCATCAGTTTGATAAGTTTTCTATTAAATTTTGCAAGGTTTATTTTCTTACTGCTTCTAGTAGTGCTTAGAACCAAACCTTCCTTTTGACAAAAACAGGAAACTTTTCCTCCATCAAATGATGGAGTACGAATCGTACATGTGTTTTGCATCTGCATTGTCCTATAGAAGTTCTACTATAGTTCTACTTCTCTTGTTTTCTTTTTTATAAGGATGGACTTACTCTGAATTAAATGATTTAACTTATGTAGCTGAAGAATGGAAATGAATACAGTGTTATCACGGCGTCAGCTGCTAGTGCTGTTGAGTAATGTTTCCCAAAAACACTCTACTGTGTAAACAAAATAGGATTGAACACGCACTTATCTGCTAAAGGGTGTTGTTCTGAACAGTGCCAGCCAGGCTGGATGCATCATCCCTAAAAGGTCTTGCACATTCTAACACTCACCCATAACTATAGGTGCTCTCACCTCGTGTGATTGTATCTGTAAGATGTGATTATTTTTTTTTGCAGTTGTATGTTTACTTTTATGGAAATACCATTTTGGCTTTTCACTTGGATTTATGTATATGACTTTTTGTTAATGACATTTCGGTATCCTTAGAAAAAACCTTGAAAGTTTTATGTTTGATTCTTTTGGTTTTTTCTTTGGGAGAGATTCTTCCTGCAATCCTTTAACTCAGATTGCAATATTAAGTAATCGTTTTCTTGGAGAAAGAATTTGGTTGACATTTCTAACATTCGTATTTAATGGCATTGTTGCATTGCTGGTTACAGACGTTTGAGAACAAACTACTGTTCATAAAGGCAAAACACTTTAAAATCATATGGATGACACCAGCTTTTTGTTTAAATATTGGTGGATAGGTATTGTTAGAAACAGAATAGCCAGTGGAAACAATTAATTTCAGGTTAAAAATAGCATTTTCTTTAGGGATTTTGTTTTTTGGTTTGATGTGTTGTGGTTTTTTTTTTCTTTTGCTTTTTAAAATCTAGATAGGCATTATAAAGTAAGTAAATAATGAACCAAGAAGGTTTCCAGAGATGCATTTAATGTATAAATTTAATTTCATATTGTGGGCAGTTATTATTATCATATATAACTATTTTTGTTCCTCCTAACTCACTAGGTAGCTGCAGTAAGCACCATTGTAAACAGAGGAACACCACTGAAAGCATTTGTTTTTAGAAACTACAATCACTTTCCTGGTGTTAAGTCTCATTATATTGGAGGCTGTCAGTATAAACTGTGGCAGGCCATTAGAGCATCATCTGCTGCACCAGGTTACTTTCAGGAATATGTTTTGGGCAACGATCTTCATCAGGTAAGTTGAAATCTTCTCCCTTACTAAACAGTTTCCAATATTGTACCTGAGAAAAAAAGTTGTCTGAATTTCTGAATCAGAACTAAGCAAATAAGTTTGTAGCAGAAAGGAAATCTAGGACAGGTAGGGGTAAGAAAGGAAATTTTTAGCTTGTATAGCCCTTATAGAACTAGAAAGGGTATAGGCTTAAAAATCTTARTCTTCTCAATACAAACTTAAGCTGTTCTGCTGTTCCTTTCTTCTCTGCCTGGAGGGAAACCTCATATGAGTTGTAAATTGCTTCTGACTTCCTGCTTACAACTGGTATTTCATTGAGCATTTATTTCACTAAACAGATGGTATGACTTAAAATTTAACAATACTGTAAAGTGTGAAAAAATCAAGTATGCATTTCAGTGTTTCTTTTATTAGTGCATAATTTCAGTTTACAGTCTACAAGCTCTACCCTGGTTCTGAGCTAGTAAAAAGAATAAGAGATGCCACAGCAGTAAGATTAAACTCAGAGGACAACTGCAAAAGAAATTCCCTTGAGGGTAAAGCAATGACTCCTATTAACAGTGCATGCTATTTTATTGTATTATAGCTTCTGTTGGTGATCGTGATTAGTAAAGAGCAAGGCAAATTAATTTCTTTAGTAGTTTTTTAACCATTGTGTTCTTTTCCTCCAGTGCCCCTTTATTGTACTGCAGCTCTCTGAGTTTTAAAAGGATCTTTTTTACAGTACATACTAAATTAAAACTATTAGTATTTATTTTTAAAAAGATCTGTTGGAGATCTGTGGGAGAAAGGACTACAAAGGATGACTGAACCAGAGACCTTCAGCAAAGACAGCATAGGATTCTATCACTTAAATTTCAAGAAAGCATCTATTACATTTCTGTCATATTAATTCATATGATGGCATTAGCCTCAACTACTAGAAAGCAATAATAGCGTGTTTTGAGTAGTAAGATGTACCTGGATCACATACAGAATTTCTCATGGTGTCCATTAAAAGGCTGTGTAATCTCATTAGCATTGTAATGTGCATAAGTAATTCTGAAGTTTAAAGACTAACAGACAAATAAGGAGTATAAGATGAAATAATGAAAAATTCATTAGATTAAGAGATAATAAACAGAAGCATTGATGCAGAGAAACAGCTAGAATATAATCTGAAAAAAGCATACTTCCATATTTTGAATTAACATTTATAAGGAGATTCAGCTATATAAAAGCTTTACGTAAGTTGGGGGGTGAAGGGGAAGGATACCCATGGAGGAGCAGGATGGTGCTACTACATCAGCCAGATTCTGAGAATTTTTCCATTTCATTCTGTTTCCCCTTTTTGTTCAGGGTCTTTTTTTCCCCCTCCCTTCCCTCCCCCCCGGCCCCAACCTCCCCAGTCTAGTACATCTTCTTATCCCCAAAACATTTTAGTCAAATACTACCTGAAATAAGCAAATAAGTTTTGGGGGTTTTTTAAAGCTAAAAATGTAGTAACACATCAGATATTTCAAGCCTAAGCACTGCTTGAAATCCTGAAACATGGTCATCTTCCATATGGCCAAGCAAAACTGGAAAGGAAGCTGCTTTAGCCTTTGGAGCTGTTCCAAGCTGCTCCTTAACTGCTTGAATGGGTCAGTGTTAAGCTATGTGAAGCACTTTTCTTCCTCTTCTCACCTTTCCGCCCCCTCTTTCCTTGAATTGAGAGTACATCAAAGTCTGTCTGTGCTTCTGTATGAAGAATAGCTAAATAAACAACATGATTTTTAACTTCTACATAGTGCTTAGACAATTATTTGTCTTAACATTGTTTCTGAATTGCCAGACTTGTGTGAAATGCAGTAAGGTGGATATTAATTTCATCTATATTCACTTTTAAGTCAAATTTACCAGACTAGAGAATGTATGATTAGTGTTAATAGAGATCAGATCCAGTATTCTCAGAGACGCAAAGCTAGAATGAAATCTAGTTCATTTTTCGTTACTCCAGACTCTTTGGACAAAGCCCTTCCATATGATCTTACCAATGCTGTTCCACAAACTCACCATTCTTTTCTATTTGACCTATTTTAATTATTAGAAAGCAAGGGCTTAGGATGTGGTTCACCTTTGTAAGCCATAAAGAGCTAAATATGTTTTCAGTACTAAAACTGTTTATTGTAATAGAACTAGATGCTAAATCTTCTGACCTAAACTTCCATATCATCTGAAAATCTCTCTTCTACCAAGGCATGATATTTAAACACTTTTGAATTCTTTTAGAATCCAAAGGTTGTTATCTCTCATGTCTTCCATGCTTTCATGCTTTTCTTTCCCCAGATTACACTTTCCTTACCACATCTCTATTTCCATAATTATCTATTTTCTGTGGGATGTGCTTGGTTTTTTATGAACAGCCAGCTAGCAAGGTGCTACATGGGAAATGCTACATAACTGTCAATGCAGATTTCTGTCTCGGGTTATAAATCCACCACTGCACACTCAAGCTACCTTGAATTACCTTGTTTTAACCCTGGGGTAAGAGCCTCCATGCATGTAGCAGACTGTTACCCTCATGTTCTTGGGTGTAATGGTACCTCAGTGGAAAATGCAAGGTATTAAAGAGTTTTTATCTCTATTAAAGTATCCAAGATTAATTGAAAAGAATACGTATGCATAAAGACATTTTTAAATACATAGAATCCTAAATGCAGTTAAACTCCTGTTTATAATAGTTTTGTGACTGTTTTTATAATAACTTGTAGTCCTTAGTTATAGGTCATATCATAAATACGAGATAGTAGATTTTTGTTAGGCATCTTCATTCTAAAAGTACACTGCAATTGTCATGTTAAGTTCATCGACCAGGTCATGTATGATACTAACAATTGTAGTTTATACGGAAATACTTGCTCTTTTCTGTTTTACTACTTTAAGCCTGTGCACTATCTAACAGGTTGGGCTGCTTTTGAACTACAGAAATAAATGAAGCATAACATTGTTAGACATTCTCGATAGTACCATGATTTTTGTAAAGTGCATCAACACAGTATGCATTAAATGTAAATAATAATTTATGCCAAAGGCTTCAATATTGTAGTACAGTGTCAGAAAGATTGTAGTCTTTTGAGGATTTTTTTTTTAATGGATTGGAAACTTCCATTAATTAATCAATATCTCTTTTCTAAACACAAACCATGCAAGTTTCTTATTAATTTATATATAATCTGCTTCTGCAGTGTTGATATTTCTAAATAATTCAAAGAATAGAGACAGCCAAAATGTGAAAATGGTTGTAAAATGTCTGTGAAAATTCAGAATAGTAAATATAATGGGATTTGTTTCCTGGCTTTGAAGTTTGGGACTCTAAGGGATTATATATGGAGACCAGGTTTTGTGTTGGCTTATCAGTCAGTTGTACATTTAAATCTGAATGAAAAGCACTCTGGCAGTTGATCTGACATAGGACTCTTAAAATGTGTGAAAATATTTATTTTTATAATGGAAATCTAATGGATTTGTTTTATGGTCAGCCTGCATATTCTTGTCTTATGTTATCTAGCTTTTGTTGAAATT
The DNA here is from genome assembly GCA_030449065.1 of Oceanodroma leucorhoa. NCBI lineage: Eukaryota > Metazoa > Chordata > Aves > Procellariiformes > Oceanodroma > Oceanodroma leucorhoa. The sequence continues at coordinate 2,045,170 of JASVER010000125.1, read as the reverse complement.
GGAGTCCTTTTGCAAACTGTGTGAAGTAGTTGAATGAGAGTTATGTGTAGGGTTGAGATTAATTCATGAAGATTTTATGTATGACTCTAGACATATATGCTGGAATCATACCTGAACTGAACTGTAGCTGTTCGCTTTAACTCTTGTTTTTCCATTATATATATATATATATTTTTATATATGCATGTGCATTTGCGTACACACATGCATGCACTTTCTCTGGGAACATTCCAGTCTGACTTCCTGTACTAGTCACTGTAAATGTTCGAGGGGATTGTGAAGTGTATTATTTTATTAATAAGGTAATAAGCTATTTTTACAATTCTTCTGATGTAATTGTTTAGAAAGATATTTCTAGGTGCCTGAAACTCTTATTTGTGCTGCAGATAAGCTGATGCCAGGTTTGTTAAATTTCTGCAAAAAGTAAGCAGTTCAAAAACAAATAGCAATATTTACATTCAGGTCAATCATGCCATGGTATCTGGTTCCACTCTGTCAAGTAGGAAAAAACAGTGCAGCTGTTGGTAGATGAGGGGAGGAGGATTAATATTCTTTGTGGTTCAAAAGAGGAACACATTAACATTCAAAGGGATTTAATCCCTGTAACATGCTTCTCCAGGAACCGTGCAAGTCAAGAGAGACCAAGTCATGATGTTACAATATATAAGCTGTATTGCCACATACGTCAGCTTTTTTATATTAAAATCTATTTATGAAGCACTGAAGGTCTCTTAACCTCTCCCCAGTCCTGTTACAACCAGTGATTTTTTTTTTTTTTCCTGCTTCCCTTGGAGGGGTGTTGTTTCTTATATATATATCTTCCTCTTTTTTTTTTTTCTTTTTTTTTTCCCTATAGTGTGACAAGCATTTGGGGTATGCAATAATGTCACTTCAGTAGACAGTACAGTATGCTGAGGAAATTGCCAATTAATTAAAAGAGCAATTTAAGATTTAACAAAATCATTATGCACACTTCATTTACTAGGTTTTACAGTAAAAACTAAGTTTGTCCCACAGGATTAATTAAACGGGCAGCAGGGGTTGTGAGTATGTGGTGGTGGTGTATTTAACAAAGCCACAGATTTTTCTCAAAATTAAATACGCTCAAAGAACTTGATCACCTTTTTCATGATAGCTTCCCATGATTTCATTGCTGCATTACAATTCCATTTATTAAAGTGCTGGTGCTGACTTATAGTAGTGTTCGAATAATCATATTTTCTTTGAGCAAGATCAGATACTAAAAAGCTTAAATTGGCAGCTAATCTGTTAGTGGAGTTTTAGTAATGCAGGGGTAAGAGGATGTGTGGTGAGAATACAACCTAGAAATAAAAAATATGTATAATACAATAATATGACGTAATTAAAACTTCAAGTCTCACCTTCATTAAAAAAACACAGTTTCTTTATATTTTTCAAAGTTTTCCCTTCCTTTTATTAGGCAGTAAATCTGTAAAGCCATTTCATCTTTGTAGCTTGTTACAGGAGAGGCCTTCAAAAGTGATTCACTTAGTGGATCCTACCCTAATTGGTTTTACACGGTAGCTTTTAAAATTAGATTCAAGGGTGCTTCCCAGGCTCTAAGAAGACATAGAATATAGGTCACATTGAAGTTCTTTTCATTCTTAGGATATGCCACGGTGATCAGTATGCACCAGAGCTTATACAGACCGCGGTTTAATAGGTGTATCTTGTTCTCACAATGATAGAAACAAATATTTCTTTGTTTCTCTCTCTACTTGTTGCCATATACATTTTCCTACAGCCTTGGAGGCAATGTCGCCTACTGTTTAAGTAAGAGGGAATTTACTGGAATGTGTTAGCCATATGGATATGTGCATTTCCTTTTCTCTTATGGATTTTAGAGGTTTGGTTAGCAGTTCTTAAGGGGGACACGCATGATGCAGTTTCTCAGCCTTCATGAAATTGCTGTGGTTACTGCACCAGTAGTATTTTGCAGAGCAGACTGCTTGCAAGATTTCCTGCTGCAGAGACTTGCTAAGTGAGAGGTTATTGGAAGATTTGTTTAGTGAAATGAAATCGAGAGTATATTTTGTTTAGGCATTTAACTTGGATGCATTATAACTTTTAACTCCAGTGATTCAGTGATGCTTTGCTATTGTAATTTTCAGAGTGCTTATTTAAAAAAAMCCCACAAACCTCACTCCCGAATGAGCTGTATTACATTTAACTATTTTTTTGCTTAGACTTCTGAGTCCATATGTCTTTAGTGACACTGTTTACCAGCTAATATTTGCTACAAAACAAATCTTGTAAAATCAGAGGAGGCTGATAATAATGAAAAATTAAGAACGGAGACAATTCAGTATGCACCAGAGCTTATACAGACTGCAGTTTAATAAGCGTATCTTGTTCTGAATCTCTGTGCAGACAATCTAGGTTGCTGCTCTCAAGTTCTGAAGTTACTGGCCACCGTTTCTTAGATCAGAAAGAACAATTTACTGTCAATTCTTGATAGCTTGTAGCTTTTATTTTCCCAGGTTGTATATCTGTCTAATACTGACTTGAATGGGGCCATATTTCCATATGAAATAGCCTTCTGATATTCATTGCAAATAAAAGCCTAAGAATGTAGTGGGGCTACTGATATACTGTTACCTCTTCCCATAAAGAAAGCTTGTTTATGATATATAGTGGTCTGGTGCTTAATGCGAACAATCACTCCGTGCTTTGTCAGCTACCATCCAGCCTCTAATTTGCCTTCTGTGTTGTAGGTTAGGAAGCTGCCCTCTGCTTGTCATGGATACAGGCCTTAGTACTGTGATAGGAATAATTTTTGCCATGTATGCAAAACGTGCCTAAAGTCAATTAGTTCAATACCCAGTGCATTCCCATTGGTCGAATAGGGCACAACGTCTAAGCCCTATTTCCTGTACTGAGCTGCTCTTCAGGAGGATTAATCTACAGTGTTAATTTTGCAAATCCCAAATCAGCTGGCAGTCTTTTCAAAGATTCTGTACCTTGCAATGTTTCTTTTACTGGGAGTATATTACACTGCTGTTTTTAGTAGCTGATATATTTTAGATTTTTTTGCTACAGAATTTAGAATTATTTCAGCTGGCATTTCCTTAGGAAAAAAAGATAAGGGAGTATACAACGAAACAGTTTCCCTCAGGTCAAATTCAGTCCTCCGTCATGGTTGCCAACTGCATCATAGACTGTAGTTCGTAAATGTGTAAAGCTGTCTTTGCTGTTGCTACCCTTATGGAACATTATTTTAAGATCTTTCTTCATTTTTCTCATGGCTAGAAAATTTCTGATTTTCACTCTTAAGTCTATTTGTAGCTAATGATACAAATTGTCCTTGTGCCAGTAATGTTCTCTAGTTCAATTAACTTTTCTTCTTGTAGTATTTACCCTTCTGATGTGTATTTAGAAAGCACTCATACCCTGTTTTATTTTGTTAGTCTAAATATGCCAGCCTGTCTCAATCGTGCAAAAGAGGCTCTGTGTTCTCTTGATCATCCTAATGGTCCTTCATTGCACCTGCTGCAGTTTGAGTAATCTTTCTTGAAACTGGACTATGCAGCATGTTTTGGCATGACCTAAGACACATTGTGCAAAGTTGAATGATATACCAGATTCAAAATTAGCATTTCTGAATTAGAAGCAAAAATCAGAGGAGTTAATTTGATCAGGCTGGATCAATGTATTCTAGATGATGTCTTAACTGTGTCATGTATTTCCTATTTCAGAGGAAGGTACAACTTAGAATTGCAGTTGCCTTTCAACGGCTACTTTATATATAAAGGGTTAAATCATTCTGTGATAGTGCTCTACTCAGATCTTTCTCATGGTTGGTCTGATTCCAACTTAGTTCTGAAGAGCATAGCTTTGTGTTTATGAGCACTTTGCTTGGCCATATGTTGTCTCCTTTGGGTTTCCTGAGACTGTAGACTTGTTCTGTATTTACAGTAAGGTAACTGAGTGTTCAAGCCGTTGAGTAACGGATAGAAAACAGTCCCAGCCGAAGCGTTCCGCATTCAATATAGACTGTTATCCCATCTGATCCGCCAGTTCTTTCCCCACTGTAGTCTTCCATCGCTTCCAGTGGTCTGGTATGTAAGGTGCTTTATAAATCCAGATTTTCTTCATCTAAAAATTTCTGTTTCAATTTCTATCTGCCTTTGATAAACCCATCTTGTATTTTGCCATCTAGGCATGTACTTCTTAATTTAGAGGACTCATGAAAATGCAGAACTTTTCCTTCAGTTCTTTATCTCACTTCCCCTACCCCCCACCGTGCATACAAATACTAGGTAGTTCATATCCAAATCCTGAACCCTTCACATCAATTATCTCCAGTAATTAGTTCACTTTCTTAAATTTTATCCATTTTAAGGTCAAATCCTTTAGTTACGAACCTGCTTTGTTTCAGTTGCAATGAAATTAAATCTAACGTTTGAGTCAACAAATAAAGAATAAAATTGTATGAAGAAATTTAAATAGCTTACATTGTTTTATAAAAAAGGGGTTTTATGGGAAATCCAATTTCAGTTTGAAATTACAATATGAAAGATAAAAAGAAATTTGTGGAGTGTGTAATATATTTAGTTTTAGAAGTTGGCTGTAGAGTTAGCTTACAACATTCTGATTATTGTAGTTCTAAACAGATGAATGAACAGCAGGTTTTGAGTAGCATTTATCAGTGATATATCTAATAATATGAGTCACCTGGATTCCCTGTGGATCACTACTAGTCTTCATACTCTTCTGTATTTTTCTCAGAGCATTTTGGATTTCCTGTTATTTTACTATTCCTTAGTAAACTGACAGCATAGACCAATTAGTTAGCAAAACTAATATCAATAAGTAGTATTAATAACAATCAGGTTATTGATGTAAAAATATATTGAGTCTTAAGAATATTTACATTGTTAGCTTGGGAAATGAAATGTAAAGAATTTTGAAATTTTGAAAATCTAACATGGTCAGCTTTCACAAGGATTAGCATATCTCTGGATCTGGGATTTCTTGCTCGCTTGTGGATGTTTTATATTAATGTGATTCTTCTGTGTAACTACTAGAGCTTTCTCCTTAGTCTGATATATCCCATCATAGCAAATAGAGTTTTTATATGCTTCCTAAATTAAATGTTGTAAGAAAGGACACAACTTCTAGACTTGAGCCCCCTAGTGTCATCTGAATCCAGAAGGATTTTATTCAGATCCATGGGGTTTTTTTGGTTGGTTGTTGTTTGTTTGGGGTTTTTTTGGTGTACTCTTGAACCTTGCCTCTGCTTCACAAACATCATACGGAGAACCCGAGCTCGGGCCTGTGTTCAGGGCCAGTATAGATTCAACCTCAGGCCAGCTTTTTCTCTTAGGTTGCACACTATGATCTTTGCTTGTAATATTACAGGCATCATCATTTGGGAACTACAGTTAAAATACTATTTTGGTGATGTGTCCTGTTGTTCATTGCAGAATTCATGTAATTAAATCTGCGGTGCACAGCTTATGCTTTTAATGACAATATATTTGATTGCCCAGTAATTCTTTCTTTCATGAAGTCTGCTGCTATTTAGCAAATCTTCATCAGCACAGTGTAAAAGTACATTTCTGTATCTGACGTAAACCCATGAGTTGAGTAATGTCTTCAGAGCAGCTGGTCATTTCTGTGAATTAATGACTCGCTGGGATGAATTAATAATTTAAGATAATCACCTAGCAGTCTACTTCAGCCAATCATTCATTCTAAAGAAATGTCAGGAACAAACATGGCTAATGTAGAGTAAAATAATGTAAAATATATTACTAAATGTTTAGCTTATAATAGCAATAGCATTGATAGCTCTCAGAAGCATTTAGCATAACCTTTGTGTGTATGCAAACAGTGTATTACAGTGTTGCTAATTTTGGGGAAAAAATGATAAATGCTGTATGGGAGAACAGTTGTACTGAAAAGGAAGCTTTTCAGTAAACTTTCAAACTTTATTAGATTTTTTTTTTTTTTTTTTACTTTATGTAATGTGATCTCAGCATAAAGCATTCTCTTTTTGCAACTGCTGTAGTAGAAGTACAGATGTACCTTCTAGTGTACCTTCTGATTTTTTTAAACTGTCAAAGACAGCAGTAATGGAAACTTTAATATAGGTGTCATTCAATAAATACAAATGCATTTAGTTTTCATTTTCTGTACATTTTCTAAAGAATTTTTCCATTAGCCAGTTCAAGGGAAATCCCTTTTCCAGTGCACACTTGAGCAGTTACTTGCCACAGTTGTAGAGTATTGGTTTTTCTAGTGTCTGAAGAGAAATTGTAATTTTGAGCTAGCTTTACAAAGTAATAAGCACAAGACGTTTATTTCAGAAATTTAAAGGAGCATCTCTGCCTCTTCGTAAGTAGTGGAATCGGTTCATTCTGAAATTGTTAGAAATTTGGTGTATAGGAGGATTGCATTAATAACTGTCACCAGTTAAGGCCTCTGTGGGGAATCAGCATAGTGCAGAATACATCATAAATTGTATGTAGTTGACCCAATAGCATCCCTATTAGCAYGGCTATGAAGCAAGGGTGAATCCTTCTAAATAAATTGCATTAAATATTTTTATAAAGAGATAACTGTAGGTCATGGTATGCTTTATAGAAAATTATCTAATTTATTAAAAAAATCTTTTCTCACTCATCTCTCATGCAGCAAAGTGTATCAGACCCACCATTAGAATGAAGCTAAAACAAATTGTTCTAGTGCACTGTACATTTTAGACAGAGATTTGGCAGAAATATTGGCACCACCATCCATTGCTTGTCACCAAGATAAAGAGGAAACAATTCTAATTCTGTACTGTTTCATGTTTATAAAACGTTATATATTTTATGGGGTCAAAATAGTTTGTGCAGGGATATAAAGATTTCCTGTACTTGCTGGGAGCTCCTGGTCAGCAGTTTCATCCTCAGTAGGACTGTGACCAGACTGACTGATCACTCACAAGAGGAGAGCCATAATTCATGTAATATTTCAAACATTTTTGTATATATTTAACAGAACAGGGAGATCATGTACACTTTGTTTTGAGGAGAGTATATTTGAGCTGAACACTATAGGGGCTAGTTTACTGCACAGTTAAATCAATGTATAGATTCCTTTTTCACAAAGCATATATTAAAAACTGTAATTTGGTAGCCCAGTGGTGTTTGAGCAAGCCTTAAAGCTTTATATGTGAATATACTAACATTCTTGTAATGGCACTGGGTGCCCAGTGCAATGAGAGGACTAGGTCAGGATGTGAATCTTGAAGTTAATCTGTATGAGTAGATCTTACAGGTAGTAAAATAACTCTCCTCTTTCTCATTCCTGATTTCTACTCTGAGGGCATTTGCTGCTACTTCTGTAAATGTATTGAGCTGATTTTACAGAATGATTTGGCAAGGCCTACCCATTTTACTTATGGAAACTAGAGTAAATGTTTTTAGAGTAGTTATTTTAATTTTTCTAAGAAGTAACCCCTTGTTACAGTGCAGCAACTCTTCAAACTCCTCATTTGAAGCAATAAGCCTTATCCTTAATCTGCATATTTATTATATTTATGTTGACTTTAAATAGAGAATTTAAAAAATACTTTTCAGAAGTCCATACAGAATCTTAGCCTGTCTTGTCCTAGCCTGTGATAGCTTTGTACTAATTCTGTCTCCACTTTTTCACAAAGACAATGAAAGTAAATAACAGAGCAAGTCTGTAAAAGTGAACTAAAATGCAAAGCATGTCTGCATAGGCAGTGAGGTGAAACGGTTACTATGGAGCCAACAAACTCAGCTTCCAAATATCAGACTTGGCTTTGTTAAGTTCTGTATCCTTCTTCCAGTGCTAGATTATTTTCTTCAGAAAGTTTAGCATCATTTAAGTGAAACTGTGCAGCACACAGGATGTTACACAGAACAATTACAAGGCACAACTTGAGTCCGACAAAATTAGGAAATGCAGTGATAGCCTATGAATGTACAGAGTATTCTGAACTTGTTAGAAACAACTGCTCATGGTAAGGTATGGTTCAAACTGATTTTTTATTTTAATATCTTAATTTTAAGTAACTGTTTCCAAAGTATTGACTTAAATATGCGAGCAGTGACTATGCATGTTCACCATAATTCTTTAAATGGGCCAAGATTTTCAGAAGGTCCTCTGCTACCAGGCTCCCAACTTGTCTGGAGCACTTTCTTTGAGAGTTCAATGTATTTTCCTTCTGATTGTAGAATTTGCCCCCATCTGTTTCATAATGTTTAACCAGGCCTTTCTTTACCCTGCCTGCCCAGTTCTAGGGATATCTTCACCAGAGAGTTTTCATTGGAGCACATGCCTACAAAAGGTGCATTTTTCCCACTTTAAATAATTTACAATCTGATAGACAAATCATGAGGGAGCCTTCCCTGACTATTTTGCTACTCTCAAAAAACATATAGAAAATTTTAGCTACAACTTTAGACTTCTGCCTAATGACCAGCAAGCCCTAAAAATATGGTTACAATTGCATGGGGAATTTTTTGGAAAAATCTGTATGGAAAAAAAAGATCATTGAGTTGACTTGAGAATTAGCTGATAAAATATTAAACAAGATACAACAATTGAATGTTTACCACTTGGAATGCCTTTGGCAAAAGACTGAAAGTAATGTCCCAGTCCCTGAATTCACTGCTTTGCTATCACTAACAAGTTTGGGTTTTATATGTATTAAGCTCCATTTTAAGATTAATTTATTTGATTACTTCCATTATTTTCATTAGACATTTTTAAAAAGCTGCCTTCCCTACTGTTGACCTGCATGATGACATTAGGAAAGTTACACACCCTTTTTCAGCACTTACTTGTATTAACATTCCTGCTATGGTACTTTGTGTTCAGCATACTGCCAGCAAATTAAGTGTGGAGTGGTTTTGCAAAGTTCAGCATATGAAGAAATGTCTAGTACTTGCCAGTGCACTGACCGTAGCAGCACAGAAGAACGTAAAAGGGAAGGGGTGACTCATGTATGCTTGGGAAGTGAAAAAGCGAGTTTGCAATTGGATTGAGAACTAGCTAAATGAGAAGAGACAGTGAAATGTAGGGAAGGCCAGACAATCTAAGAGTGGGAGAACAGAGGGAATGAGGGGTCTACTCTGGCTGTTTGGCCAACACTGAGTCCTGAGTCAGAACTCGGGACAATTGCACATTTTTGTGGATGTTGGTCAGCAGTTTAGTCATTTGAAGAGCTCCTGTAAGTTACCGTTTCAGTTACAGATTCCAGGGTATGAGTTGCATGTGGAAGATGCACGTTTGCATTTTCCACAAGACTTCGACTGGACTGACAAAGTTCAATTTCTAATAAGAATGGCTTTTAAAATGTAATTTCATTTTACAGCTAAAATAACGTGCATCTGTGATTCATATAGTATTTCTTTAAATAGAGTAGAACCTTAGGAAAATTGGAGGAGTACAGGGCCTCAGGGGGTCATCTGGTCCAGCCTCCTGTTCAGAGCAGGATAAACCTCAAAGTTAGGTCAGGTTGCTCAAGGCCTTGCCCAGTTGATTTTTGAAAATATCCGAAGATGGAGATTCCACAGCTTCTCTGGCTCTTATTCTGCACTTCTTGAAAGATTCTGGCTTTGTCTTCTCCCCCTTTAGGTAGTGAAAGACTGTGATTAGATTCCTCCTTGGCTTTCTCTTTTTCCAGGTTAAGCAAACAGACTTCCCTGCATCTCTTCTCATATGTTATGTGCTTCAGCCCCCAAAGCATCTTAGTGGTTCTTTACTGTACATATTCCAGTTTTTCAGTGCCTTGTAACTGTGTGTCCAATGCTGCACATGGTATTCCCAGTTTGACCTCATGAGTACTGAATAAAAGGGGATAATCACTTCACTTGACCTACTGGTTTTGCTTTTAGCCCAAGTGTATGTTGATAATCTAGTAGTTTATCTAATACACTGTTCATATTGTCTTTCTGTGTGCACACAGACAGTACCATACCATAGCAATATATCTAATAATATAGACTAAAGGAAGGACATTTGAAGACATTCCAGTCTGTCAAAAAGGAAGTGATAAATGTATTAGGAACTGAAAAGGTTTAGGGCTGCGCATAAAGTCAGCATTGCTTTGTAGAATTTGAATTGCATCTGAAGCTTACAGTATAATGTAAAATATTGCTGTATATCAACAAGATTTTTACACCATTGTATGTGGCATAAAGATCCTCTTTTGTTTGCATTATATTGTTTATATGAAACTTTAAGAGATCAGAATTGTGCTATGTTAGTATGGGTCCATGAAATATATGCTTTTCAGTCATAAGTTATGTTCTGAAAACATATTCCGTAAAACAGATAATGGGCACAAAGAATGCAACAATATTAATACACTTTGAAGGCTGCATTCTGTCAATACATTTTGCACATCTTGCTAATGTAGGCATTTGCTGATCACTATACTTACAATCATTCTAAAATGCATTATTGTGTAAATACAATTTTATTCATGGAACGTCAGCCACGTGAAACTTCCCCACAGTCATTCCACAGAGTATGCAGTGCAGATTGTCACTACTATACCTAGTTTCCCTAATCTTTTCAGCGATTGTCATATTTTTCCCCATAGCACATCACAGCTATCCACTTTGCTGTATTTCTAAAAAGCATTTTACTAGTGTTTGCTTTTGTTTGCTCCCCAGCCATGAATATCTTTCAGTCCATGGCCTGCATCAATAAATTTAATTGAGTTAAACTTTTTGCTTCTGAATTACTATTCTTGGTTTGTCATTATTCCCTGCCGCAGAAGCGTGCTGGGAAGATCCTAATTCTACCATCATACTAACTGAAAAATTTGAATTTAAGATTGAGAGATAGGTGGATCAAAGACAAGAGATTGTACCAAGAAAACAGAACATTTGAAATTGAATGGACTCATAAAATTAATTGCTTCCTTCTGAAAAAAAGAGACAAACAAGAATTCAGGTTTTGGCCAATAGGCATCTCTGTACCCATAGACCAGATAAATTGGCCTTGTTTACTTCCAGTTGTTTAACTGCATGAAACTTTAAAGTGGCAAGAAAGCTCATAGAAACTAATATGGAAGAGGAAGCTATTGTGTTAGTCACCAAGACATTCCATATTACTAGCAATCATTCAGTCTTTTGGTTATATTGCATTTTGGTTAATGTATTTTTATAAACATCTTTTAAAAGCTGAGTGCTTACGACAAAAATATTTTAATTGGTAAGTTATAAATAATTTAGGTCGGTTTTTGTAATATTATATAACTATAGAGTAACTTTAAGAGAATCAGAAAAAAAAAATTAAGATACCAAATTTAGCAGTTCTCCAAAACAAATTGACAGACTAAATACATAGGAACTCAGAGCAAGGATCAGTGAAGATTCTTTTGATCTCAGTATATCTTAAGTACAAAACTGCAGAGCTGATCAATTGGAATTGTATTCCAGTGTCTCAAGGACAAGCATGAAGAAGGCTATGTCATGATTTCTTAAAATTACTTTTTTAAAAATTTAGGTCTGGCTTTCATATTTCTGAATTGCTAGTTTAATATATTTCTCGGGAAGGACTTCTTGTCCAGTTTTATGAAGATAGAGGAGTTATTCAGAATCAGAAAGGTTATTTTCTATTTTTTAATCTTAGAACTGGAAAATTCTTTGTTGTTTACAGTTTTCTTAAAATTCACATACATATGAAATCATTGCAACTAATTTTAAAACTTGTGAAGTATTTTTCCACAAGAATTTCAGCCTTTGACGTAATTAGCTTTAAGGTTTCTGGAGCTGCAGAATTAAATAAACTATCGCAGTATGTCCTTCATTGAGTCCTTAATAGTCCGATTTAACTAATAACGTTATTTACTGCTTCAGTAGTTGATCATTGTAAGCAAAAGAGCAATATGACTAATATCTTTAACAGAGTAAGCTGATTTGAAGGACAATACTGATTAGGATGTGGTCATTATCAACCATAATCTGTTTGGAGGGGAAGAAAAAAAATCAGTTGCCTTCCTTACTGAGTCCGACTTCTAACTTTCTGAAAATGACATGTATATGTATAAATACTAGAAGTTATGCTAAAGGTGTCTAAATTGAAAATTCTTAGGAATGGATATTTACTGTCATTTCAATAAACCTAAATTGAAGAATGTTTAAATATGGAAATCACTTCACAAAGCTGTTAGTTATCATCACAATACAYGTTTGGTATGTGTAGGTATGTGTACTTTACCTTCCTTTGATCTTTTATTTGTAAATATTACAAAAATATTGAAGTATTCTAGTATTATATACCCCCTAACTTTTAATAACACTAATTTTCCAATGGTGAAGCAATCACGTTTAATTAAATTAGATTGATAAGATCAGTGGAAATTACTTGGTAAGCATGTTTTTAATCTAGGATTTAAAGAAAAAAGTAAGCACCACAAAGATAACTATTAAGATTTTAGATTAAGATTCATGGGGAATTATATCAAGGACAAAAACATCCTTGGATTTAGTTTTCTGTGTAGAAGCTAATTTAAACGTAAGCAAAGGATAATAGACACTGAAGAGACCATTTATTTTAGCAGTGTTTTGAGCAAAATGGACAGTATCCAGAAGGAGTTCAAAGAGCTTTTGGTAGGTTGAAATGAAAGCTTAATTAAAAAAAAAAAAAAATATCAAAAAACTCAGCTCAGTAATCCTGTTTTTACTTACTTATCTAGCACAGCTATAGTTAAAAGGAGTTTCTGTAAAATGTTTATCAACTCCAAAGCTTTTTTTATTCTAAGCTATTTCTGAGTAGAGTTGCTTTTTTTAATTGTTTTTGTAATGTGATGGTCAGGTATGGGATAGAGGGAGTTCAGGGAGCTTTAGGATATAGGGAGCTTTTGCATAATGCTTATTGTAGTCAATATTTTTTTCTTTCATATTTTACATGTTTTCTTTGTATAGATTTTGAATGGCTGTAAAGATCTTCATCTGTGCTATTGATAATGTTTTCAGCTTAAGTTTTGCCTTTATAACTGTTTAATGCATTCCCAATATAGAAAGTCCTGTTGAATTCGAAGTCCAAAGTAATCTATTTCTTAGTTCCAAGAAGTGTTGAACATACTTTTTGAGATTTGCTGGATCAAAATCTCCTTGTCTGAATGCTTCTCAGACTTACTGTCAGTCATACTGATTCTTATTAGTCCTAAAKTATTTTATCCCAGCCTCATCACCTACACTTTTGACATGTTGCTAGCAAAAGATGTCTCTCCTCACTTCCAGACTTACAAGAGTAGCCTTTGTTCCTATTAGCCTTGGGCTGAATTCTGATCTTCAGACATCTTAAAGAAGCCTCATGTTCCCAGGGCCTGGTCCTCAGGGGGAGCTTGAATCATCCTGATATCTGATGAAAGGACGATAGAGAAGAGCTCAAGCAACCTAGGAGATTTCTCAAGTGCATTGATGACAACTTCCTGGCACAGTTGGTGGAGGAGTCAACAAGGAAGGGTGCTCTGCTGGACCTGATGCTTATGAAGAATAAAGAACTGGTCAGGGACATGACAGTTAAAGAAAGCCTTGGCTACAGTGACCATGAGATGATGGAGTTCAAGATCCTAAGAGAAGGGAGCAGGGAAGAAAGCAGGACTACAGCCCTGGATTTCAGGAGAGCAGACCTCATCCTTTTCAGAGCTCTGCTTGGAAGAATCCCATGGGCTATGGCCTTGAAGAGAGGAGGGGTCCAGGAGGGCTGGCTGATACTCAGTGATCACTTCCTCCAGGCTCAAGAAAGGACCATTCCAACAAGTAGGAAATCAAGCAAAGGKGGCAGGCATGGATGAGCAAGGAGGTCCTAACTGAACTCAGACATAAAAAGGAAGTGTACAAAAGGTGGAAGCAGGGGCAGGTGACTYAGGAGGGGTGTAGAGCTCCTGTCCAGTCTTGCAGAGATGGGATTAGGAAAGCAAAAGCTGGCCTGGAGTTGCATCAGGAGAGGGATGTGAAGGGCAACAACAAAGCATTCTACAAGTACATAAATGGCAAAAAGAAGACTAGGGAAAACGTGGGCTCGCTACTGAATGGGGCAGGGGAGCTGGTGACAAATGACATGGAAAAGGCTTAATGCTGCCTTTGTCTCAGTTTTTACCAGTAAAAACAACTTTCAGGAATCCCAGGCCCCTGAAGGTAGAGGAAAGGTCTGGTGCATGGGGAACTTACACTTGCTGGAGGAGAACCAGGTTAGGGAGCAGTTAAACTGGACATACGTAAATTCATAGGGCCTGATGGGTTGCACCCATGAGTGCTGATGGAGCTGGCTGATGCCATTGCGAGGCGACTCTTGATTATCTTTAAATGATCATGGTGATTGGGAGAGGTTGGGAGAGCAAATATCATTCCTGTCTTCAGGAAGAGCAAGAAGGCGGCTCTGGGGAGCTGCAGGTTAGTTGGCCTCAGCCCAGTCCCTCTGGAGGTGATGGAGGAAATCCTCCTGGAAAGGATTTCCAAAGTCATGAAGGACAAGAAGGTGATCACGAGGAGTCAGCATGGTTTTACAAAGGGGAACTCATGATTGACCAGCCTGGTAGCCTTCTACAATGAGGTGACTAGCTTGGTGGACAAGTGGAAAGCAGTGGATGTTGTTTACCTCAACTTTAGTAAAGCCTTTGACACTTATCTCCCGTAACATCATAGGCAAGTTGACAAAGTGTGGGTTAGATAAGTAGGCAGTGAGGTAGATTGCAAACTAACTGAATGGCCAGGCCCAGGGGGTTGGGATCAGTGTCACAAAGGCCAATTGGAAGCAAGTCACTAGAGGTGTACCCCAAGGGTCAATACTGGGGCCAATACTATTTAACATCTTCATTAATGACCTGGATGATGGGACAGAGTGCACCTGCAGGAAGTTCGCAGATGGTATAAACCTGGGAGGAATGGCTGGTATACCAGATGGTTGGGCCACCACTCAGAGGGATCTCAGCAGGCTGGAGAACTCCCATGAAGTTCAGCAAGGGGAAAGGCAGAGTCCTGCATCTGGGGAGGAATAACCCCATGCACCAACCCACACTGGGGACTGACTGGTTGTAAAGCAGCTTTGGCAGAGAAGGACCTTCAGGTCCTAGTGGACAACAAGATGAACATGAGCCAGCAATGCACCCTTGTGGCAAAAAAGGCCAACAGCATCCTGGGCTGCATTAAGAACAGTGTTGCCAGCAGGTCAAGGGAGATGATCCTTCCTCTCTGCACTGCTGAGGCCGCATCTGGACTACTGTGTTGTTCCCCAGCACAAGAAAGACGTGAGCATACTGGAGCGAGTCCAGTGCAGGGCCACAAAGATGATGGACTGGAGCATCTCTCATATGAGGAGAGACTGAGAGAGCTGGGGCTRTTCAGCCTAGAGAAGAGAAGGCTCAGGGGGGATGTTATCAATGTGTACAAATAAAGGATGGGAGGGAATGAAGATGAAGGAGCCGTACTCTTCCCAGTAGTGCCCACTGACAGGACAAAAGACAATGGCATAAATGAAAACACATGAAATTCCATCTGACCACAAGAAAATTTTTTACTGTGAGGGTGGTCAAACACTGGAACAGGTTGCCCAGAGAGGTTTTGGAGTCTCCATTTGTAGAGATACTGAAAACCCGACTGGATATGGCCTTGGGCAATGTGCTTTAGCTGACCCTGCTTGAGCAGGGGGGTTAGATGAGATGAGCTCAATAGGTTCCTTCCAACCTAAACGATTCTGTGATTTTCCAAATCTTAAATCTAGACTATAGCATCCTGTGTAATCACTGTGCTTACAAGGTGGCTTTGGCCAAGCTTAGGTCCTGTGATTTTTTTTTTTTTTTTTTTTATTTTAGAATCTACAGGTAGTGATTTGGATTTTGTTACAGAATATATCCTTGTAATACCAGTGATAAACATTTTGAGATGCAGACTTTTTGATTAAGAAATTGTCAGTGTGTGTATCTGTCTTACCTAAAAGGTCTTTAGAAGATGAAGCCATAACTTCTCCAGATATTCCAGTGAATGCTGCTGTTTCAGCCTMTCTCTTCTATACAATACTCACAACAGTAGAACTGACCACATACCCGGGAGCTGCTCTGACAGTGTCCCTAGGCCCAGGAAGCCTAGGGCCACAAACAGAACAGTTGCACAGAAGATGGAAATTAAAGCTTGTTTGATTTCATTGATTTTGTATATTAGTGCTATGCTAGTTTAGTTTATAGTTGCAGTTTCTTTTATGACCATATGTTATATATAGTACTAACATTTGTATTTAATTTACAGGATGGAGGCCTGCTTCTAAATAATCCTTCTGCACTGGCAGTTCATGAGTGCAAGTGTCTTTGGCCAAATGTTCCATTGCAGTGTCTAGTATCGCTGGGCACCGGTCGATACGAAAGCGAGGGAAAGACCAATGTCACATACACCAGTTTGAAAGCCAAACTCACAAATGTTATCAGCAGTGCAACTGATACAGAAGGTTGGTGTCTTAAGATACATTTGTATTGTGATTGTTTTCAGTTTTTTTCATGTTTCTTAGAATTACAGTTCCACTTCAGAGAGCAATCTGCAACCTTTTGTCCTTCCCCTTCTCCTCTCTACCTGCCCCATTGAAACGACTTGAAACATGTCTCTTTGTAACTCATTATGTATAGTTGGTGTTTCAGTACCAGTATTACAGGTTTTCTGGAGATGATAATATGAATGCGTTTCTTAGCCTTACCTCCGTGGATCTTCATCTTCACTATGTTGTTGCTAAGCTCTTTTAGTTTGAGTTCTCAACTGTTAATATGAGGTTGATGACATAGGTATACTAAAGACAAAAGATACCTTAAAATTTATCAGAATTACAATGATAATCCAACAGGATTTATACAAAGTGATATGTTTTTACTTGTGCTTCAGGATAAAGTTATAATCAGGAATTCATTTCAATAGAAAAATCATATTTTCTTATATTTGGTTTGTTTTTCCCATAACAGAATAGTTAATATAGAACATTGATGGGTTTTCAACAGCTTCAGAAAAAGTATTTTAGTTCTGTTCTTTTCTATATGTGCTTTAATACATGTGCTTTTCCAAGGACTAGACTGTATCTGCCAATGGTCATGACTTTGCTGTCAGGAGGTATGTCCAAGCATGTGTTTTCCAAAATAAACTCTGTTCCTAGGATGGGAGTACACTGGAACTCTGTCACTAGCAGTTTACATCTGTTTTGTTTTCATAAACAGGAAATACTGATATGCAGATGCTCCCSTGCCCCCTTACAAAGGAAACTGATACTGTAAAAAACTAGGGAACAAGAAATACTCTTACGGTCTAGATCCTTTGCTGCGTGATCTCTGTCAACTGACTGTCATTAGTGAGAAAAAGCTAGATTTTGGGCCACCTTTTGGTTTTTGCACAATCGTGGAAAGGCAGTAGGAATTGTGGGAAGGAGAGATGTGCTGTCCACTTTCTATCAAGGGAAGAAAAAGTTTCATTGCAGCTGAAAAATCAGGCAAGAAATTTGATGGGAAGAGGAGGAAAGGAAAGTTCATTGTGGAGACCAAAGGAGAGGAAATGTAAAGAGGGGAGAGTAGATTTGAGGAAATGGGAAGTTATATTATGAAGGAAAAAGAGGAGAGTATTGAATAGGGCAAGAAAGACTGGATGGGGTGAGGCAAGAAGAGAGAGACAGCCGAGTAATTTACAGGAGGAGGGATCAAGCAGAGAAGATTTCTGGTTAACAAGAATCTTTTGCTGTAGTCTTACCCATGACACTTTTTTTCACTTTAAAACTTTTATATAAAAGTAGATGTTTAAAAGATTGGAGGAGCGTGGTAAGAATGCAGAGAAGATGGAAAAATAAAAGAGAATGAAAGATGAAGGAAGTCATGGAATTGAAATTTTAAGGGAGCTGACGAAGAGAAGAGAGATCTAAAAGGAGAGAGAAAATAGGTAATAAACAAGAGGGGAAAAGGAAGACGAGAGGAACATACAAATACATTACATAGCCAGTTTATTATTGTACTAGTTAACTGAACTGTTACAATTTAACTTGAATATTTTAAATTAAATGAATGTTAAATTCAAACCCAAAATCTGTAGTAATATATAAAAAATGAATTAGTTGCAAACAAAAGAAAGCTTTAAACCTATATATTTTTTACTGCAGTCTTTGAGATTAGAGAAGAATAAATAGGTGTTGTTTTCATAATACCTACTTCCGTTAGTACTGAGTGTAACAAATCACGGGTATCCTGAATGGGAATATGGAAGTTACATTCCTGCTTTTCAGAATGCACTCTCACTTGTAAAGGAATGGAATGTTCATGTAATTAAAAATCTAGATAGCTGCAAAGCCTTTTTAATTGTCATACCAGTGGAGTTGTCCTAGAGTAAAAGATGAAGCTTTTCGAGAGTAAGCAGAGCTACCGGGTCATTTGCAAACCTTCTAATGAGAAAGGGGTTTTGATAAGGCAATGGTGGAAAAATGTTTACTCAGCAAAGCAGCACATATTTACACTTACTGTGTCACTCCAGAGCGCTTGTTGTTCAGAGACTGTAGGAGTATTTGTCTGTCTCATGTAAATATAACTGTTTCCTTCATTTGTTTTCAATACAGAAGTTCACACCATGCTGGATGCATTGTTACCTCCAGACACTTACTTCAGATTTAACCCTCTTATGAATGAAGACATACCTCTGGATGAAAGTCGTAAAGAGAAACTCAATCAGCTGCAGACAGATGGAATTCGTTATTTAGAACGAAACGAAGAAAAACTGAGAAAAGCTGCAAAAATATTAACACAAGAAAAAACAACTTTGCAGAGACTTCAGGACTGGATAAGATTAAAGGCTGACATGTATGAAGGCCTTCCATTTCTTTCCAAATTGTGAATATGTAACGCATGAAAGACTGTAAATGTAAATCTTGTTCAAGAAAATCCATTCAGTACTGTAAAGGAAGAATGTTTATTGGGGGTAAATAACATCTTTGGAAAGCTATCAGAATTCTGGAGAAAGCAATTCAGGATGGCTGTTCTGTGCAGACTTACTTSATACGAAGTTTTATGGTGTTAATTATTTTTTGAACTTTATGGATCTCACTGTTCCTCTACTTAAGTTTCTTAAAGTCGGTAAAACTGAAAATTATGAAAACAATTGTGCTATGCATTTTTGGATGTCTGTACCATAATTATGGTGGCAGTAAAACTTTATTTATCAACTACCAAGCTTATTCAAAATTAACAAAAAATAAAATCTGTGTAGGCAATATACCTGTTAGGCTCTTCGTAGCCAGTGAATTTAATAGAAATGTAACGTTCCTACAAAAACTTTGCCTGTGTTAATTGCACTTCTACATTTGAAAGATAACATTTAAATCCTTTTTTTATGTTCAGTGGTTTTTGTACTTAACAGTATTGAGTAAGATGTTTGGATGACTATAAATGGCATATTAAATTATCAAAATTAGCTGCTATTTTTAGGACTTGCTGCTTATTGTTTTTATAAGGATAAGTTCAGATTGGTTCCTTCATTATTTGAAAATAATCCCAAGCCCCAAAAGTTCACTTGAACAGCTATTCCTGTTACAGGATAAAGGAAACAAAATCTTGAAATAGTTCATGTGAGCGAGAAGCTTACTATAGAAGCTTCAGTTTCGGATGCCGAACTTCAGGTGTCTCTAGTCAAGAAGTAAATTAGCAGTTGATACATGAAATAATAAATTATGCATTTCCTTTTGTCTTCTAATTTTCATCTGTGCATCCTCTTGAAATTATCTTAGAGTTGTGAATTGAACATTTAGAGCTTACTACGATCTTACTGCTCATTCCTTTGCAACTTTCTGCTTATGTCAAGAAGGGTGTCGTGGTAAGCTATGAGGATACAGTACATCAATAAAACAACATTTTCAACAACAGGAAGGTACACATGAGTTCTTCGAAACAGTATGACTGCAATGAAATTTGAGTCAGACACAGCTGCTGTCACATGTTGGGCCTGTACCCATTAATAAGATTGCTGGACAGGTTTCTGGGTGAGTTTTTGCCTCTTAGTAGACAGCTACAGTACATGAAAATATTTACTACATAAAATGTATGTTTTATGGAGTAGATAAAATGTCCAGTTTCACCTAAAAACAGTGCATTTGTCACTCTGCCTTTTTGGGACTAATCGCCTGCCATTGCATTATCTACTAAAAATAACATTTACTTTGATAGCACTTTCTGTACTTGTCATCTTAAAACATTGAAAATGTTATTAGGCAGCCTTTAGGAAAGGAACTTCGAGGAAGACAGCTGAGATCCRTCATTATCTTAGGAGTTGCTACATAGTATTATGTGACTGTGCAAGAAAATATTTGATTACAGCTGTTCTTTTTGTAATCTCACGTATTTTTAATTTTTACCTGTGTCATTTTGCTCGGATATCCATACTTTCCTGGTGYTCCCTCAGTTCTCTGGCTTGTTTCTGCCAATGAAGGTAGTATGTGTTGTTAGTGCATAAGCTTTAGCCTTCATATTTTTTAAATTGTTCCCAATGCAAACAAATTCTAGGTGCATAAGGACTAAAGAAGCCTTTGTCATTCGGTATGTGAGGAAGGGAGAAGAGGAGAAATAGAAGGAAAAGTTAAAAACCTACAGTAATTTAAAGACAAGAAGTGAAAGAATATATGTTGTTTATTCCCCCCGCCCCCCCTTTTTTAACTATGAACACTAAAAGTAGTTCCTTAATAGGACAATAAAAATAGTAAAAAGGAAAGTTTTATGATCTTGGTGCAACTGTACTTTATACAACTTCCCTTCTTCATTCCAATTGCTAAGAACTGAGTAAAAGAATAACGAGATCAAGCCTTTCCCATTGGTGTGACATAGTTTAAGCATATCAAAAAGAAATGTCAACATTATTCTGATCAAGGCACCTTGTATAGAGTTAAGCTGTGTTGCCAGCATCCTAAATCAAAATAGTCAATATAGGGTAGTCTCATGCAACAACATACATAATGCACTACTTCTTCCCCTGGCAAAGAGCAAAGTCATGGCATCATCCAGAAGGCTATCAAAGGCATTATTSTGAATTCATAAGTTTCCAGTCACAGCTTTTTGGGATAAGCATTTATTTAAGACAACACTTATCTGTAGTGAACAAAGTGATAACATTTCCACTTAATTTTTATACAAATAAAACCTGTGAGTTACTAATGTTCAGACAGTGGTGTAAGCGCATATACTGAAATGTGCTTTGCAGGTGGAATGTCATTTCTGTTTGACATAATGCAAGAATTTTTCTTCATTGAGAAGTTCTCTGAGTACTCTGTACTCTTCTCATGGATAAATTTAACATTATACTAGGAGTTGATTAGAGAATGTAAACCAGGAAAGCTACTCGTCTTTTCAATAAGCACAGAATATCTTAAATTAGCTTTATTTAAATATCAGGGTTTTTTCTAGTTCTTTATGAGCTGCTGACAAAGCTTCCACTACAGCTCTGTTGAAAAAACAGTCATTTTGTATAGAGCCTTGGCTTTTCCAATCCGCCTTCCAGAAGACTACATTAAACATATTCTAGGCTGATGAGTGCAGCTATTTGGCTGACTTTTTAGATCCCATATTTAAGGAATCACAATATACTTGCAAAGACGTCTACGTTGTCTCCAGATACTTGAGGTGGCCTTATCAAGTGGATATACATAAATGCATTTAATCAGCTCATAGGAGTGAAGACTGTTTTGCCTTCAAAATGGTACTTGCAGCTGGTTGCTTTCTCTCTGCAAAATCCCAGTGTGTGTTGCTTCAGCCCACAAACTAGGACATGAGAAGTGCATGGGTTTCATGTTGGACCTCTGTAAGGCTTGATTTTAGTCTTTGGTTTGCACTAAAGGAAGTCAGGTTCTGACTTGCATAAATAGTAATATTTGAGATAGAGCACATGCATGTAAAGGTAAGTGATAGCAACAACACTAGGTAAATCTCATGAAACACGGGTTCACTCTTGTGACTACAGAGGGTAAAAAAATCATAGCTCTTAAACTGATGAGGTCAAGGCTACATATAAAGAGCAAGAAGAAAAGGCTGTATTTAAAATGGTTAATTCTTTGAAAATCTCCTGATTCGGTTTAAATGTATTGCTGATTTGTTACATATTGCTGTCATGAGGAGAGGGAAGGAGGAATTTATTTCTGTTTGGGCAAGATCTGGATTTGTGATTACACTGTTTTTGCTGGAAGCTATTTTCATTCACCCTTTTTCCTCTTTATTGCTGTAACTATTTTTTCTTAGGTGTGGGTTTTAAAAGTACACATGGAATAGAGTAATTAATTCAGACTGTTCTAGGCCACTGTGTATAAATTCACAAGATGCATGTATTGAATCCTTTCAAACAGCACTCTTTGATCCTCAGTGTTGCAAGTGCTGCACTATCAGGCACTAATTAGGACTTCGCTCTCCTCTCTAAACCACTTCAAAATGTGCAGGCGCAACAGTTTTATCACTCTAGCTGTAATTAGCTTTTGTTACTTCAAAAAAAAAATGTTAACAGTTTGCAAGGAATCCCAGCTATCATGGATGTGTTCGATGTGTATTGTGGGAAGTTTATTGAGGCATTAGATGTGGAATCCCACATAATACTTTAATAGAAGAAAAATGGAATAGGGAGAACTGTTGAGGAATCACAACTGGCTAAATAAGGAAAAAGAATTTTAAATTAATGGGGTTTATTGATAGGGAGCAGAGGGATTAGTGCTGGGTCATATACTAGCATATTTTAACTAATCTGGGTGGATTGAAGAACATGATAATTCTCTTCACAGGTGAATCTAGGAGGGATCATGAACATTTTGAACAACAGGATTTCAGTGCAGCATGAATTTGAGAATAAAACAGGCTAGAATGAAAAAAGTGCCTCTGAAGAATGAAAATGTAAAATTAGCAATGGGAGAAGGAATAATCTAATGCAGAACATAACTGTAAAGGAATCCTGCTTTGAAGAAGCATGGGAATGCTGTGCGGTTATCCAATTAAACAAATTGAGTCAGCAGTAACAGCTACAAAAATAAGGATGTGTGTCAATGCATCAGAGAATTCCTTGGCCAGGAAAATGTTAACAAACCTGAAAAAATGAGATACCAATGCGAATTCTGAATCTAGAATAAGAAATCGCAAGATAGTAGATAACCATTCCAAGTTGCTCATGAAGTCAGAGAAGACAAGAAGGTTTATCTGCCCAGCTGAGTGTTCCCATTTGAAATGTTCCAGGTTTGCATTCTGGAAAGAAAATCAGGAAGCTCATGCTTTAGTTGAGAAAGTGATTGTGGTGGGTTGACTTTGGCTGGATGCCAGGTGCCCACCAAGCCACTCTATCACTCCCCTCCTCAGCAGGACAGTGGGGGGAGAAAATAAGATGGAAAAAAGCTYGTAGGTCAAGATAAAGGCAGTTTAATAAAGCAAAAGCAAAGACTGCACATGGAAGCAAAGAAAAGCAGATTTATTCTCTGCTTCCCATCAGCAGGCAATGTCCAGCCACTTCCCGGGAAGTAGGGCTTCAGTATGCGTAGCGGTTGCTCCGGAAGACAAACGTCATAATAACTAATCCCCCCCCCCCTTTCTCTTAGCTTTTATTGCTGAGCAGACGTCATATGGTATGGAATATCCCTTTGGTCAGTTTGGGTCAGCTGTCCTGGCTGTGTCCCCTCCTAAGATCTTGCCCACCCCCAGCCTGCGGGTGAGGGGGGACTGTTGGAGCTGTGGGTGGACAGCCTTGATGCTATGCGAGCACTGCTCAGCAGTAGCCAAACCACCACTGTTATCAACACCTTTCTAGCTAGCAATACAAAGCACAGCACTATGAGGGCTGCTATGGGGAAAATTAACTCCATTTCAGCCAGACCCAATACGGTGATAATGTCAAATCTTTGCAAAATTGACATGATGTCCTTGCTCTGATTTTGAAAGGCAGGAAGAAAGAGTCCAGACCAGGAAATTAAAAGGTATAGACATAAAATAATCTCCCTTTAGGCAAAGTCAGAAAGAGAAAAAACCTCTAGGTCATCTCTTAGTTTCTAATTATCTATGTAGAAGGAGATCTTAATTGAAGGAGGTTTCATTACCAAAGGAAAGAAAAGAAAACTTAAATGTTGAAGTGTCATCACTGATTTTAGGATATTTTCTGTCAGTGTCCATTCCAGCAGTGATACGAAGATACTGATCCTATTGCACAAGGCGCAGGCAGCAGCAGTTGAATGTAATTATAGTTTTGGGTCACTGCTATCAGAGAAAGATATATTCAGACTAAAAGATGCAAAGAAGGGCTGCCAAAGGGAAGATTTAAGAGAGCATGGTTTGTTTCATCTAACAAAACAAGGGCTGGAAGGAGGGTACATGTTGCTGTTTAAAAATACTTCAAGAAGGAAAAGCGAGTAAGCTAAAGGACAATACTTGCATAAAACCAAACGTGCTCAAACTGACCAGAAATAAATTGAGCCAGAAAGTAAAAAGGTGCTAAAGCCCCAAGGAGCAAGATTACTGAAAGCTATACAGAGAATTAACAGATGAAAAGAACCTGTTTTAGTATAAGTTTTAGAAACTGAGCTCATGAATGGGGTTCTATAATGCACTATGAGAATGGCTACAGTCTCCATGGCCAACTGAATCCCTTCCAACCTATGCGGCAGGTAAGAACTCCTTAACCCCTTATATATACTGGCATGTGCTTACTCCTCATTGCCACCATTAATTTTTCACCAGAGATTAAAATAAGTACATGCTGCTGGGTTGACAAATAGTGCTGATTTTCTTCCATTAAAAGACTGTTCTCAAAATCACAAGTATTAAATACAGACATCATCTTTTGGAGGAGAGGCTGTGGTAAGGGTTCCTGTTTCTGCTTAAGGACTGCACTCCCAGGCACAGCTGTGGTATAAACCTGCAGTCTTTTACACTCATAGGCAAGACGGCAAAATCACTTTTTTTCTTTTTTGCACTGTTGCCTAAAAAGTGAGTCAAATTTTCAGACCTTGCACAACTGTTCCAATTGAGGGTGCTAAAATTAAGGTATATGCTTAGTGTAATCACATTAATTTACAAAGAAAAATAAGCATGCCAAATCCCTCTTCCGCAAACTCTGTCGGAACAACATGTGCAGGCTCTTTCCTTGCTCCAGCCCCACTTCACTGAGGTGTGAATTCAAGGGGCTGCTGCCCCCTGATTCCCCTGTTCACTGCTCAACCTCCTCACTCCTGGCCTCCTCGATTCCATGCCTGCAGTCACGTATGCTCCTGGTACGTACCAGTTAATTCCAGTGTGCCACCTGCTTCAGTACTTCGCTGATGTCCTTCACTGTTTGCAGCTACTTACATAACAAAAACAATTTTTTTGATTGTTCTTTCTTCAGGATTTAGCGAGGACAATTCTACTATGTATTTTAATAAAATTGGCAGACTTCGGTAAGGGGGAACCATTAGCGATTTTCAGCATAACATAAAAATGAAACAAGTACTGAAACACTCCAGTACTTATATCCCTGGTAATGTATGTTTAATCTTTAGTAGCAATGCAATTTTGCTTTTTATTTATGATTTAATTTAGTTTATCAGTCTCTCATAACAATACCATCAATGGCTATTTTACCATATAGTTGCAATAGCATAAAAAATATACAGTAGCATTTTCAAATCTTTACCTTTCAGGAAGAAACTTAYCTTTACCTATCAGGAAGAAGTAATATAGTATTTTCATGTAAAACCACAGAGACAACCTGGACAGATTACTAATATCATTAAAGTGCAATGCTGAGTTCAGCATTTTAGGATTTTAGCATTTAAAAGCTTTTTTTTTGATTTTTTCAAAACCTTGTAAACTGGAAAAGGAACAGCTTTTTGTGCTCACACCATTATTTTATAATTGGATGAGATAATAATCATCACAATAAGTATTATAGGGAAACAGTCTTCCAGAATGTCTCAAAATTTTGATAGCAAAGTCCCAGAAATAATTTCTTAAAAACCTGGTCTGTGTCCACTTTTGGGCATAATTTCAGCAGAACTGCTGTTCCATACTTCCTCACTGGCTGCTCTGTAGAAATCAGAAATATGGTCCTGTCCTGTCCTGTCCTTCTGWACACCTCATTTGAAAACATTTTCAGACAGGTAAGTCAGGCAGTCATGGAACGCTTCTAACAATGAAACAACAAGACATCTATTGTAGAGAAAAAAGCAGAAATATTTCAGAGTTTAAAAGCTGAGAAGGGAATATTTCTATCTTCCTATAAGGAAAGGCAGATACCTCAGGTACTGCTTAAAATGTGGAGTCAAAGGACAAAACCATTGGTACTACTAAATCTGACTTCAAAGCATTACTTTACAGAGTCTACTAAGACATAAGTATGTCATAGCTTCAAAACTTGAGGACTGTGTCCATTCTAGCTGGTTTACATCTTGCTAAATAGTACATTTAAAACCATCACCAAGCAGGTCTGAACAATACTTAGACAAATCTGGGTACGAATACAGCAGGAAAGACAATAATATTTCTATAGCAGACTGAGTTTTAAATAATTTGCACTAGATGTGTCATAAATCCTTGGGAAGAGCTACAGATCAGTAAGGAAAGCTTAGATGAGATTGTCAAGAAGCAAGTGTGCTCTGGTCAGCTGTTTATTGCGTGGGTTCATATATATATATATATATATAAATGGTTGTATATATTAGAGATAGTAAAGAAAAAAACAAGACAAAATATTTCCAGCATGATGCTGTTCCTATGTATTTTATGTCTAGCCTGTAGAGCGCATTCACTTCAGACTGTCTTTGAGAAAATGAAAGCTTTTTCTCATCTATTATCCAGGGCTCAGCACACTGCAGCCTCTCAAGTAAACATCATCTCTTTTCAAACCAATACATTTACAGCAGGCACATCATATTAAAACAAATACTATTAAAAAGAGACTCGTTTCCAGAACTGAATATATCCAGCATGTGTTAGATCAAAACTGAGGGGTTGCTACTGTCTTTTGTCAGCAACTGGTATGAGCTGGTGGGAAGGTACCATCACGGTGGCACACCCAGAAGGCAGCGTTACTTCCATACAGTTTCTGCTGCACGGTCACTCGGTCGCTCTGTCAATGGCCCCTGCTGGCATGGGAGRCTGCGGCAGCCGTACGCGGGCAGCAATCGGTTATTCAGCGGATATTCTCTTCCTTCACATTAGAGTTGTASCCACTTCATATTAGTAGTCACTCTGACCAGTCAGGCCTTTACAAAATCAAACCACACAGAAAAAGATACTTCTCTTTCCTTCTGAAGATAATGAGGAAGAAGACTTAGATCATTATTACTGTCCAGGACACAATGCCTTTGCTTTCCTCCCTCACAACAGCTACTTGTAAAGAAGCAGCTCTTGCAGCCAGGACTCAGAAAACAATACTCCATGGTCACAATAGCCCACAGTCAGCTCAAAGTCACTAAAAGCACTGGAAAGGACTATTTCTCAGGTCCCTAAAATACTCTGAAATGTCTGATTTCCAATTGGGCTTAGACTGCCAAACCCTAAAGGCATTGTGAAAGACTGGCAGTGTCAAGAGGTCCCTCTGCAGAGGGTCCCCATTGCAAAAGCACTTCAGAGTTGTGGAGTCCCCAGAACAAATAAACTCACCTGACAGTAAGTACCTTCTTCTGGTAACCTTTTTTATCAAGAGCATCCCTGACAGACCTGGTATCAAGTGCCCAGCTGACATATAGGGATGTCTGTGAAATGGGCAGAAAGTTATTCTTAGCAGGGAGCTGGTGCGAAGCCTTCTCCTTTCTGCTCGGGACAGTTCCTCAAAAGAAAACTCCCATGCCAACCTTCTGTCCCGGAGAAATTTACTGTAGAATGAGAAAACAGAGTTCCCAAGCTAGATTCAGTGTTGGGCTGACAGGTGTTAGAGCAGGATTTCAGGTGTGTGAGGAAGGGAGCATGTTTCCTGAGCAAGCCAAAGGATAAGCATGGGTGCTGCTTTGCTAATCCTACAAGTCACTTGTACGACTTTCGGTTGTCATCATGGGGTGACATGGGGATAGGCAGGCTGCTACTCCAAATGTCAAGTTTTCTATCATGTGAGAGGACACTCTCCTGTCGGTGGTGGAAAAACATAATTGGTCCCAATATGTGCCTGTGCTGCCATGCTTTTGCAGAGATGTGCTACTTCTATCGGCAAAA
Source organism: Oceanodroma leucorhoa (assembly GCA_030449065.1). Classification (NCBI taxonomy): domain Eukaryota; kingdom Metazoa; phylum Chordata; class Aves; order Procellariiformes; genus Oceanodroma; species Oceanodroma leucorhoa. The sequence goes on along the minus strand of JASVER010000125.1, from coordinate 2,017,035 downwards.
GCATGCACCATGGAGGTGGCATGGCATATGTCCTGGAAGTCTCACTGCAGACCACATGAGAAGGTGGTCTCAAGGGTAGTGTAAGAGTCCTGTTCCTCGAGGAACATGGCCCCCAGACATCAGCTGGGTATTTCTCCAGAGCCCCAAAGCATTAGGGGTGCTGCCAGAGGCATGCTAAGGGAAGACAACGAAGGAATCTGAAACTGAGCAAAGCAGACCCAAAGCCTGTACAAAGTAAGCAACAGAACTTCTAATTAGGTGCTCAGAAGTATGTACTTTATCATGACAGTTCCTGGACAGCTTTTCTTCCCTAGTTACCTAAAAAGAAACAAGAACAAAGAGCTTCTTCAGCAGGTAAGTCACCCTGTCAGACTGTATTTGTAAAAACAAATACATTGCCTCTCATAAACCCCTTCTCCACAACAGTAAACAGCAGATTAGAAAATGATTGAATGTAGTTGATTTTCTAATCTGATGCAGACATACTCAAATAGCTTTACAGAGATATAGCACTGCAGCCTTCATTTAGCTTGAATTAAACAATACCTGCTACAGCTAGTYTGTATTTTAGTGTTAGCCTCTTGTCTGCAGTCACCTACTGTGAAGGTCAACGAATCAGATCACAGAAGGCTCAATGTTAGCATCTTACATCTTTGAGCTTTTATTCCGGTATATGTGTCAGAGCTGTATATCTCTACTCTATCGTTATTAAAACAAGATGCCACCGTAGATGGTGGCAAGTAGTCAGCTGTGCACTCACCTGCACCTACTCTTCCCCATCTCTGTGAATATGTCTAGGATTTCACAGTTTTGCTCAGACAAGTTATCTTCCCTTATTCTCATTCTGTTTTCAAGGTCTAGAACAATAGCTGTTGTGAATCAAGGTCTAGGTTTACGTCCCTAGGGAAAAAAGGTATGATAGCATTTCTATATGAGTTCCTACCTGAGTACTGCTTCAAGATCTTCCCTTTCTCTTTCCCAGAAAAGATCAATTTTTTTCTATGTCATTGTTCCGCATTCTGAAGAACTCTTGTTTTAGCTCTGCCCTGTGGCCTTCTCTACGTCTGGTTTGACCTCTGACGGCCCTGTACCTCTAATGCTGTGTTTTAAAGTACTGTCTTTAATGATCACATGCCTAATTTTGAAATCTAATGCTGCTGTTATAAACAATTGTTAAATGACTTATAAAACAGTCTTTGTGCTCATTTCTGTTTATTTCTGGACAAGAGTGTACTTGCCTAAGATAGCACTCTTCACGTTACTTCTTGAATTTGTGCCATAGAACAAAGAATGATAAAAGTGTTACAGCAAAAAAAGCAATCGCCTTGTCTCTGCTGCTCAAAAATGTCAGTGTTACAGCATTTCTAAACCTTTGAGCGGAGCACAAATGTTTCTCAGAACAACAGATGATTGGAGAAATGAGAAAATCATTGTTACATAGCTAAAATAACAGAAGATCATAGATGGTGCCAAGGGATTGATTTTGCATATGGTAGAAGGTTCCTCCCTAATCACAACATCAGTAACTTCACAACAAAAAATAACTTCAGAAAATAAGTGGAGGTTAGCACAAAAAAMCAAGATTTGATGTCAAAGGTAATATATATACCATGTTTTTGAAGAAAAATCTAGATGACAGATGAATCTATTTGGCTTGAAAGCACAGACTGAAATGCTAAGCCACTTCATTTGTGTATTGATTATAGATATCCATATATCAAATAAGCAAATTATTATTGAATGTGCTAAATAAAATGGTTATTTAGTGTATTAAAATATGTGAGGGAATTCAGACTTAAAGCTGTTTCTGTGATCCACGGTARTGGAAAATAGTGAACAGGTGCGTGCACACATACAGAAAAAAACCTGGATGTATCCACACCCAGTTAAAAGTTACCTGTAAGGAGTACAGGCATTCTCTTGGCTCCATTTTAGGGACCGTATTAGATTAAAAGGTCAGGGAATCAGTCCCATAGATCCAGAGGTTTCCACCACCTCTCCTAAAGTTGGTTGACCCACCAGCTTGCCTCCAGCTGTGAGCATCAGAGTCTGCCAGCTGTACCTGTGAGGGCTAGCGCCAACCTATAGACCACATTGCTTGTCACCAGTTGGGATTTACAGCACTAAGGAGCAACAAAAGTGCATACTTGACCTCTTTAGGCTTGCTTGCACTCTGCCTTTTTTATTAAAGAAATGAAAAATTCAGTTGGTATTAGTTAGTTTGAGTAAACCAGGAAAACTTCTCTGCACCACTGTTGGTGACGAAATTTCGCATAGTCTGTGCTCTGTCACTTCAGCCATCTGATTTGAGGGCATATAGCTGGAAACCATATTAATTTGCTTCTGCAAGTTTTCAAGGGAACTCCTGAGCTGCGGAAACTGCTGGACTCTTCGTAGCAGTCAGCACCACAGCAAGCAGGGAAGCAGGTTCCAGCACTGGAGGAGGTGAGTGATTATCCTTTTAAACACGAGCCCTGCCTGAGCACTTCGGAAGGAGTAAGGGTAGTTGCGGAATGAAAGACTGACCATCTTAAACGCTAACTGGGAAAGGGCTCACTTCCAGTGAAAGTGTGAACACCAGAGATCATACATCATTAACTAAGGTTTTTCATTTATTTTAGTGAGATACAGCACATAGACAGAAGATACCCAAACTTCATGATAATTGCTGTATGTGATGCTAGCTCTTCCAGCAAAGTGTAAATAGTGAGACAGAGAAGACGCATTTCCAGTATTCTTCTCAGAAATTGTGTCACYTCCCTTCAGTTTGTGAAAGGAAAATGATATGCTCTTGCCAGAAAATAATGGAAAAATAACGAAGCTCAGACACTACGCAGCAAAGGGCAGGGGGTTAGGGGAGATCAAGCAGAAGAGGACATAGTGAAGCATTTCTGAGAAGTGCTATGCCAGTATACAATGAATTGAAAATGATCAAACAAAACACAAAAACACAGGCAGAAGCTCATATGCTAGAGACAGAATGGTAAAATTAAATAGATCTGCTTGTTGTTTATGTATCAGTGGAACTTTCTATTGGGAATGAGAGGAYAAAAGAAAGGTATTCCTTCTGTTTATGCTGAAGCTCCCACCTGCACATGCAACAGGACCTTTGCAAATTCACTGCACCTCAATTTAATCTCAAAAGCATGGGGAAAATTATTTCTGGCAGGATGTCACCTGTCAGCATTTGGAACATCTCAGCATCTTTTCATGCATGAATGCATTGTTTTTAATTCATTTGTTGTATTCCACATTAAACCTTTTCAGTATTTTTTTTTCTGAGTCTTCCGAAGTATTATTTGATTCATCTGGGGGAGTATTCTTGAACTCTTCTAAATTCCCAATTCATACCTAGAGGTCATCTCAACTAGAACATTCCCAGGGGATCTCAGATCCTCTTCCAGGCTTCCCCAAGGGCTAGTGATTAGCTATTGCAGTGATCATCAATCATATCTTCTAAACACCATTTGGTGCTTGGACTGTGACAGACCCTATGAATTATTAACTAACCTCACTGCCAGTTAAAGCTGAGAATACTCACATACAGCACTACAGTATGCATTGTTATTGAGGTGATGGGCTGCGCAGGTATTGCTTTTCCTCCTATCGTGGGTGATTTGCCTGTGTGAATTGTACATTTTCAGGGTAATAAATTGTTTTTTCTTTGGTATTTTGGACTAACATAAAATAGATCATGAAGTGCAAAACCTTTCACGTAAAGTAATTATAGTTTTCTGGACCTTTAAAAATACATAATTTTCCTGATATGGTGACCAATACAAGAGAATCTTGGAAATATGTTTGGTTATGCAGAAAAAAATAAAGCTGATGATTGATTGTTCACTGTTGTCTGCTGCAGAAAGCTACAAGGACCATGAACTGATGTCTCTTCTCGGGGAACCTAATAAATTTATCCAGAGATTTTCTCACTTAAACTGCTTCAACAAATCCAAACATAAGCCATTAGGGCAATTGTGTGTTTGTAATTTAAAACTAATCATCTCATCCTTAGAAGGTCCAACAGACTTAGAGAACAAGGTGTCTCTTAAGTAAGCAGACTAGAAAAGCCCTTTGGGTATTTTTCTAGTTCAAAACTAAAGGGTAACTTCAAAAGGACTTAATTCATGTAATTTTTCACCAAAATTTTCCTCTCCTTCTTCTCAGTTTACCAGGCAAAACCTTTCCTTCATTCTAAGCCTTAATACATGTGATTAAAATTCATATTCATGTGTTGGGAAAGGGAGCAGACCTTACTCTTTCACCAACGTTGCTCTTTTTCTCTGTCATTTAAAAGACTTAAGTACATGCTTAATTTTTTTGTGTGTGAATCATTAAGTTCATTCACATTATGTATATGCACAATAAACACGTGCATGAACATTTGGTGGATTGGAATAAAGTTTCACTAAAGCAAGAGTTATAGCTCTAATAGCTATTAATAGGCATTTTCCAGAATCTTGGAGTTGCTTTCCATTTCCATAATGGAAAACTCCCCACTGAAGAGAAACTCTTTTAACCTGTGAGACACTTAGCTGAAAGATGTAGCAGGTTAAATCATAAAGTCAAGCCTGACTTTAAGCTCCAGTTTTGAAAATGGAGCTGCTTAGTATTCAGCAGTTTAGAAGTCCCTTGGATAAACTGCCTGGTGTCTGTAGACTTTTGATCTTTGTGGAACAGTTTTTCAAGAACCTTGAACCATGAATTACGCTTGTAAAAGATTTTTAACTGTCTTAGCCAATCTCTTCTAATGGAAAAATGTGAACTCTAATCATGCACACAAAATGTGTTTGGTGTTTGCAAACAGTTTAGCCCGCTGTGTGTGAATGGCTTCCTTCCTTTATTTATATAGCAGATAAAACATTGGTCCTGTTGAAATCAATGTCAAATTTCCATTGACTTAAGCCATTTGAATACCATGTTGAATACAGCTGTCAAAAATGGATGTAGTTTCCGTAATATGCCACAGATCACATTAAATACATATTTTATATAATCCTTTCTCTCTCAAGTTTCTGACAAGTTCCAACCATCTTTTAAGTTCCTTGAGATCACCTTCTGAGCATGGCCAAAAGTACCGTGGTCTGCATACTTTGGTATCTGTGGATGTTTTAAAAAGTTCACCTCTCTCTTTCACCTGAAAAACTTGATCTCTTAAGCATTCTCAGAGCACATCCATCTGATTGATTAAGCTTGACACAAAACCAAGCTGATGGTAATATCTTCTTGTGTTTGGAATTGTCCAGGGTGTGAGAGATATATATTTAACTCCTTTTTCAGCCTTTGCTACCTAGCAGCTAAGAAATGGAGTATTCCAAAATAGAACAGTGCTGTCATCTCTCCTTCCGAAGGCATTTCACTTTGCATGGAATTATTAAATACTTATAGGCACAAGAGAGAATGCTCTAATCATTAGTCTAGATAGTCAAGCTATTGGGGAGAAGGGAGAAATTAAATCTAATTTAAAAAAAAAAAAAAGACAGAAAAAAGCAGTGAAATTTGTGCAGGTACAGGGTTAGAACTCAAGTTTCCCCATACATAGGCAAATACATCAATTATAGAGTTTCTGTGTGTTTGTGTGATATGTATTTTATGTGTGTAATCTTACTTTCTCTCAGTGTTTAACTATCCTGTACAAGGTGGAAGAGCATCAATGGGGTAGATTGAAAACTCTGTCTTCATCCTCAGATTCTCCTAGATGCTGTTGTAAGGTTTGTGCCCTGAGAAGTTAAAGTTCATTAAGCAAAGGGAACAACTGAACCCAGACCTCCTACTTCCTTTCTTAGCACTCTAATGATCAAGCTAATGGAAGATGAGACAGGTGATAGCACCGGCAGCTCCTCCTCTCCATCTGCTCCTAGAAGAACAGGATCCTCTCCTTCCATTTTGCATCCAAGCATCTAATTCCTGAAGGAAATTTCAGCCCTGTGAATCTCTGGCAGTGTCTCCTAGTAGCTTGGAATCTCTAAAGTCCTAAAAAGGCAAGATTAAAACCACAGCATTTCCGTGCGGCTGTCACTAACTGGCTCTTTGCTTAGCCTGCTAGCCTTCTTAGGTGCTAGAAGAACTCTGATTTCTTGTAAGGGAACCCTAGGTGACAGTTATGGCATAGCAGTACCTAACTGTAGTCACAAATTGTCTTTTGAGAAAATAGTTCTGAAGCTTTAAATTAAGTATTATTTTTCAATTCTTGACAGCACATCAGAACACTTCTGTGCAGTGTCTTTCCTGTAAAATTCTCTTGCTAGCCTAGTTCTCAGCACATTTTACATCAAAACACATCCTCTGCCTGGTTCTCTGTGAAAGCTGATTCTGTTACTGTATACCAAGCAGTGCAGCTTTTAACATTAGACATTATCACTTAAGCTTTTGATCTTGTCTTTGGTCTCTTCTCTGCTTAGAAATATTCACATTGTATGCTGCTATAGTAAATAAATACTAGCTTCTGAAAAGTATTAGTCCAGCAGTAAGTGCATTTACTTTACTATTATGGTATCAGAAGATCCTCCAAAAGAAATTTGAAATGCCCATAAATAATTAACATTAAAATTAATCTCAAAAGACGTTCAGTTTTTGATTGGGAGGGCACCATAATCTACTGAATATGATTAGTCTAAATATTATTGACTTTCAATATATTCAGTGGGGTATGCCTCACCATTTTACTTTGTGTAAGGTACTTTTCCTGCTACACCATGCTCCATTCATGACTGTAAGACCTCAAAACAAGTGGAACAGTGGGACAGTGCGATAACATGTTAAAATCACACGGGTGGCATTCAGCTGAGTAAATGCAGACTCATACAGTGTAGACATTTACAGCTGAATGAGAGACTCGCTGGTCCTGTTACAGTCAATGGAGAGAAACAGGCATTTCTAGGATGCAACTCATCTTATCCTAACGTAGACATCTAAAATAGGTTAGATGAATCATACACTAGAAGTGCCTATTTCTGGTTCCCTTTATACTCAATGGAGAGAGTGACTAGCTCAGATGCAGACGTTCACATAGTAGACATCTAAAGTTAGGTGAGATGAACAACCCAAGATGTCTTTCCATATCCCTTAAAAACGTCTGGTCTAGGAACAAAATGTCAAAGAATTCTTTTCAGCTAACACTAGCCTCTTCCAATGTAACAGACCTCTTAATATTTTATTTGGTAACCTCTTCCTAAAAACACTTTGCAAATGTTCAGATCATGACTGATACCCATTACAGACAAGTTTTTTATAGCTTTTCCTGTGTCACAATACTGGGATTATGTGTATGTATATGAATTTTGTGTATCAATTAAATGAATGTGTTGTGTACCTGATCAATGCTTCCCTAAACAAAGACTACAAAAACACCTAACAGATTAATATAGAAGAAGGTGGAAGATAGCTAAGCGAATCAAGGTTGATATTAAAGCAACATGAAGACTAAACCACTACATTTGGAGCTGCCCATCCATGGACATAATTGCAGCAGGCAAAGTGAGGAGAAATGCTACAAAAAGTAGTATGATGACTACAGAAAAGATGCAAGGCAGCAGAGAAGAACTCTGAAAGCTAATATTCCTTCAGCCACACAACTTCTGCTTATCATAATGGCTGCTGTTGTTTATGCCAACAAGCCCACCTGYTTCTTTTTGCTTGGTGCCACCATCCTACTGCCAGTATGGATGGCACTCGTCCACAATAGTGGATGCCATCACCAGCAGAAGTAGCTCCTAGCTCTGTAGTAGGCTGTATAAACATTTGAATTTACTTCTTTACTGATAATATGTATGCCACCATTTGGAAAGTTCTGCTTTGTGTTATTGAATGTGTGTATTTGTTTATCTCAGTAATATAAAAAATACAGAGTTTAAATTCTTAGGGGAATCATAAGGGTGTAATCATACCAGCTGCAACATTTCAGCCTAATCATACATCAGTATAGAGTTGTTTATTATACCCTCCCTGCAACAGTGAAATCTCTTCATTTATTTGATTTCTGTGGTCTAACTTGCACCAAGTGGATTGCCACAGCCCATTGGTTTGTGATTATAAAATTTGGTACATTTGCCATCCAAATACTAACCAGATCTTTGCTCCTACATTTTAAGAAAGTTAAACTTCCAACTCAAGTCTTTCCCCTGAAGTGTGCTAAAGTCCTTCAGTCTACCTCCTGAAGGTTTGGCTCACCATGTTCCCCTGGGRATCTGGCAAGGATGCAAAAAGATAGCTGTCTGAGAAATCATGCTTCTCTCAGCGTTTTATACCCAGGAGTGGCTACATATTCTCCTTATGGAACACAGTATCTTGGAAGCAAAGTCAGGCAATATCCTAATGTTTTAGGCTCCCTGTTTACACGTTGCCGAATGTTTACTTAGACTGTAGTGTTTCCGTATTTAAGATTAAATAAATTAGTTGGGAACATGGGAGTTGTAGAGCAAGAAAAAATGTAAGCAAACAAACAAAAGTAAAGAACATTCAGGGGTACACAGTATATTCAAGCACTTACTTCCCTTTCTTTATAAAAAGGATTTTTTTCCCATCCATCTAATCTTCTTCGCATAGTCAGGTCTCAAACAATAATATTCTGGTCTCAGATTGATAGGAGCTTGAATATCTCCAAAGTCTGAAGCAGTAGTGTCTGACTTATTGTTTAACCCTTGGATATTTATATGCATGTGCTATATCATTTATAGAATCTGTTATTCATCTAGAGTGTTGTTTTTCAGTAGGTCAGCTGTTCAGATTTAACTTGCCAGAGTCATAATGGGGTTTCTGCAGAGATGCAGGGTAAGGGCTTTTTGCTCATCTTGAGCATTGTGTTTTGCACTATTAAGTTATCACCATAGAGTTCACCTTGAAAGCTGTTTCCTGAAATGTATAATAAAGAGTTAACGACTATAAAAGTTCCCACCTTGCAATGCACAAAAGGCTATTCCTAAAATGGCTGATCCAAAAGCAAGTTCAGCAGTGGCAGATAATCACATTTACTACGTTAAACATAGACTTGGCATAATTTCGAGCAATATTGAGCATAGTCCATAGAAGCCTTAAAATGATATTAAAATCCTTTCTGACATTGCGCATTAAATGAACTGCAAGATGTGAAAGGGAAGGTGAGCACTGTGAGCGCTTCTCGATTGAGAGGCATGCTCAGCAGAAAGGTTCATTTGAAATAACCCTCATCCGAGACTCTTCTCTAAACGGTCTCATCCACAGCTTCTCTTTAAGAGATCGCATCTAAGCGTCTGACTTCCTGGACTTGTGAACTGGAAATTTAACCTAACTCAATTTCGCTCTGACTGGTGAAGAACGCGCTGGTACGAGCTGTGGGCAGGCCACTGGCTCCGCTATTTGCGGCAGTCCCCAGGACAACCGGCATGCCGCGGAGGATTCCACCGCCCCCCCGAAGAGCCGGCAATGCAAGCCTCTGTCTTTCCGAAGTCAGTTTAATTTACTGTATTGTTGTACCCACAACGGCTGAAATTATTGGCTCCAATCCTGCAAACACCCGTGTTTAACTACACACATGTGAGCAGCGCTACCGAGTTCAATAGGACTATTCTCGAGTGTAAAATAATATCCTTGTCTCCAGTTTGGGAACTAGCTGAAACCATCTATTTAGAGGGGCACTGCCGGGCTAAAATAATGCATCTATTTAAAACGTCGCCCTTGCTAGGGCCCGCACCGCTGAGGGGGGTGGCTGTGGGGGTGCCCCGACGAGTGTTTGGCTTTCCCCGGCCGGGGGAGGGCAGGGGAGCGGCSCACCGTTGCCCGACACAGGCGCTGAGGAGGCTCCCGCCGGGCCGGGGGCCGGGTCGGTTATCTTCCAGAAGCCTCAGAAGGGGCGGCGGTTGGGGGGGGGGGGGGGGGGCTGAGAAGTCCGAGCCCTGGCCCCGCCCGCAGGTAGGTCCCCTCGCAGAGCACGGTGACGATTTTACTCCGATTTTTACCCGGGTGGGTGAGTGAGGGAGGGGGTCGGCAGCCGCCCTGGGGCGCGCTCCCATCCCCGGCGGTGGCCGCGGGGCGATGCCCAAGATGGAGGCCGCCGCCCCGCCGGCCACCGCCCTGCGCCACCTGAGGTGCGAGGGTCCCTGCGCCGCCGACCAGCGCCGCCCCGCCCCAGCCGCCCCCCCACCTCGCCGCGCGCGCGCCCCGGCGCAGCTCGCGCAGACGCGCGCCTTCCCCGCCCCCCGCGGGAGCGCGCCCCGCGGTACGGCGGGGGCGGGGGTGCCGGGGAGGTGATAGGCGCGGGAGCGCGCCTGCCTCGGCTCTTCTCGCCCGGCGGGCAGCAGCAGCAGCAGCAGCGCGGCCGCGGGTCCCCCTCGACCCTCTCTCCCCGGGCGGAGGGGCTGCAGTTTCCCGTGAGTACCGTCCCTATCAGCGCGCCGCGCTTTAGGCTGCGGGAGGTGCCGCGCCCGCCGCCGCACCGGCAGCCTGTGCCCGCCGCCGGGGCTCCTCTGAGGGAACGGGCGAACGGGGTGCGGCGCAGGTGCCCGGGGYGCGGAGACCTTGTGAGGGCGACGCCGGCAGCGTCTGTGAGGAGGCACCTGGTGAGCCCGCCCGGTGCCGCGGYGGCCGGTGGGGACCTCCTGGGGGCGGGTGGGCCGGCCCCGGCGCGTCGCAGCCGCGGAGCGTCTCCGCCCGGCCCGGCCGGGCCGGGCGGAGACGCTCCGCGGCTGCGACGCGCCCACATCCCTCGGCGGGTAGGTCGCCATTTCGTGCGCTGACCGGTGGGGGCGAGGGCCCGGCGGGCGGCGTGTGCGGGGGAAGGAGCTGTCTGTGCTGAAGTGCCGGGAGCCGGGTTTCAGCTTCTACACGTTTATTTATCGGGTGCTTTTTTTTTTTTTCCTTTTTTTTTTTCCCCCCCCCTACCGCACTTTACTTCTTGCAGCGAGTAGCAACGCCAGTTTTATTTAAGTATAAAACAGCTAAAATGTGGCTGGATCCTGGGCTGTTCCTATTTGCCCTTGTTTTGCTTCCTCTCCCTTGGTGGCGATTAATGCAGAAAATTGCGATGAAGTCTGAGCAGCAAATACACTTGCTCTCTGGTTAAAAAGTAATAATTAACTAAACCTTCAGCCACCGCTGAACTCTTCAGAATAGATGTGTTAGTTTTGAAGTCTGAAATGTGTTTAAACCAAGGCTTCRGAGTCTAAGTGTAAACAGTACCTGATTAATAAAGCCAAGCTGTTTAAATATTTAAGATCATAGTGTGCTTCAGCCCAGTCAATAAGGCTGTTCCATATTGACAAGTACTCTGTGAAAGGAATACTATTTCTTAGCTCTCTGTATAGTCAGATAAAACAATGGAAAGCATGATATGTAACTCTACAGTGGAACCTATAGATTATGATAAGATATTCTTTTATCCATAAAGGTCCATATTTTCACTGTTCATTCAAAACAACCTTCTACTGACTAAGGAAGCCAGTATTAACCACCTGGGTTTCTGTTTTCTAATGTTCCCTGTCTTTGCGTATTTCTTTCTCTGTTTCTGAGTATTAAAATACATTTTGATTCTTAATTAAGTGTATTATGGAAAAGCTAGATGAAAGCTGAAAACTTCATTGCATCTAACAGGTGCAYTATTAATCATTTCAACTTCTTCCATAATTTAACACGATCGATGTGTTAATTTATGGATAGTAATTATATGGGGCTGTGCATAGAATAGGTCACTGTACAACATCAGAAGGCACCTGGACTTCATTTTGAGTTTGAGAGCAGCGTATATGCCAAGAGATGCATCTTGCTGGTATTCTTTGGCAAAGGATATCAGCTGGAAAGAGAAGGATACTGTAGTGTTACATACTAGCTCAAAGGACCTAGAAGTCAGAAAACTGACTTGCAGGTGCAGCATATTTTTAATATTTGTCTGTTTGATATTACCATTTGTATGAATACACCTCAGGCATTTGTTTAAGTTGATGGTTGTCCTTAGTTTTGAATAGAAATTGCAAAGCGAGTGACCAGAGTTGCCAGAGTTTGAGACCAAAGTCTGTGAAAGTTACTTATTTGATTTTTCAAAGTACTGTGAAATTCTCCTGGGTGTCTAAAATTAGCTGTCAGACTATATCAATACAGAATTGGGAAAGTGGTGTRTTCTGAGAATATTGAATGTAAAGAAGCAAAACCAGAAAGCTGCTTGATGTTGACAGAACTCAGGATCCATTGAATGAATTCACATTCTGGATTGTGCAAAGGCGGTGTAGCTAAAGGAAGACTGTATAGCTGTGGGACCACATTGGATGACAGGGTAGTGTGTACCAGCTGATGTTAATGATGGAGCTAAAACTCTCTTCACAACTCGCAGAATAAATCCACAATTAATTATACCCATATTGGTATCTTAGTTCTGTAATTTAGTCTTACTGGCCACAGTAAAAATGCTCAAAAGTAATAATGTTCAAGGTGAATGAGATCACCAGAATCTGAGCCTTAGTTATTATTCCTTATCTTCTTGCAGAACGCGTAATATTTATCACATATACCACAGCTTGTTTCATAAGAAGGGTTGTAATAAGAAAATTTGTCTTCTTAAAATAGTATTTTATTTTCAGGAAATGAAACTAAATAACAAATCCAGTGGATGCTTACTGGTACCTCCTGTTAGCTTGTTGTGCTTTGGTGTTTCTCTCTGGTGCTCAAAAAGGTGACAGCAGAGGCTTTASTAACTAAGTTAGAGTTTCTTGGGGTTAATAAGATGTTTCTCTAATTGRCAGATTTTATTGGTTTGAGGGTTCGGATTTAAAGTCAGGAAAAGGTTATGTTAGACTACCCATTCTTCCTGCTGTAGAGACATGGCTCTTCATGAGTATCGGGACATAAAACATACTGAATACACTAAGGGTTTTGGGTTTTGTTAATAGATTATTGCACAGCTCAARTAGCTCAATCAGCCTAAAAATTGAATCTGTTTTGTCCGCAGCTATGGAATTATTCAGTTGTCCCAAATCACCCTGAGTTGCRATTACTTACCTTCCATTATATTGGAATAGTACAGTAAAATTGCGCTATTCAGTTTTCACTGGATATGTTCATTTTGTTATGTTTTATGAACAGAGTTGGTAAAATGGGAAGCCATACAGAGAAAGTACATGTTGGTAATGTAAGCTGAAGSAATAATGTAGGAGGTTGTCTGCTGGGCAGTATGCAATGAATTTGATTTTGCCTTCCTGAGTGGGCTGATAGTATTCAAAAAATTCAGTTATACTTTCTCCGCGGTGATAATTTGTTGCATTTTAAATTGGTAAGTATGTGTGTTGCCTATTCGGTTTAGTGTTAATGATACTGTAACTTATGCATTTATGAATATTGTCTTGTAAATACAATATTAAGGGAACTTGTAAAGAGTTAATCTCCAATAATAAGATTAACATGATGCACCATAAGTTTTGTCCTATTGTTTGTTAACCAGGAAAGGATAGTTGCAAGCTAGCTATATTGCTTTCTTCGGAGCTACTGGAGGCTGGCTGAGCTTTCAGTTATTTACCTCAATAGAAAACTGAAAGGGAAAAAGTGAACAAAGGAGGTCTGTTTTGCCTGTCCCACTTGCTGGGCTGTTGTCTTTGCCCTTTTCAGTGAAGGAGGGGGTAGAGCTGGGTCAAAGTTGAAGAACACTGAAAAGGAATTCAAGTCTTATATTGAAATGTGAATGATAGCTTAGTTTGAGTTCCGAACGCATTTGTTTGAATTGATTTTTTTTTTCTATCTGTGGAGGCTTTCACTGACAGATGGTGATGGACTGGCATATAGACTGCTAGAAGGTACAGCTAGATATGTGTTCAGAGCCCGATTAAGATGCTCAGTAAAAAGTACATATCTGGTGAGACTTTTAATACTGGAGATACTGATGCTAGACAGTGTGCAACACACTAGACATTTGATTGTGTGAATTAAGGGCAGGCCCCTGCAGCTGGCATACATTCAGACTTACTTGTCTAGCCTAATTGCATTGCAAATACTCCTCTGGATTGCTTCTCCCTTCTACTAAATGTTGAATAAGTACAGAAATGTTCGTCTGGATCCTCTATTAACTGTTGTAAGAAGCCTCCAATTTTTTTTATTTTGCTGTATGAATCGGGATAAGTGTATCGTAGTATTCATTTTGTGAATACACTATTTTCCTACACTGTTTCGGTTTTGAAATGGCTCAATTCATAATGTGATTACARCTTTCCCCTTGTTAACTTTTTAGTATGGAAGCATGACAGCTTGAATTATAAAATGTTTCTGTAAGAGCTCACAGTACCCCCATTCTACTTTAAGCAACCAAACTTTATATAAAAAACAGCATTTCATGCAAAGCATCTCGGATGCACAAAAATAGCCAACTGAGGAAAAAAAGGCCAGTTCAACTTACGAGGACGTGATAACTTTAAAAAACAGCCACATTAGAAAGGAACTAGCTGTCTAAATTGTTGATTAAATCAGACAGAATCAGTATGAATGTAGTCTCTCTAAATTCTGTAAATACTCATGTAAGATTGCTGAATTTGGATGCATCCTAGTGGGAATAAAGTTGTCCTAATACTTTGTCTGCACCATTAGGTATATATGACCTTTTAATTTCCTGTGGTTTAAAGTATGTAATTGTTACTGTTTAACAGCTTTTTTGAGGAAAACAACAGTTGATCCATAACTTCCTGGTTGTGTGAGTTAGTCTTTGGCCACTAACCAGGCTTTTCCAGACAACCACCCAAAATATTAACATGCCGTTTTCCTTTAGACTGTTTCCTGACTGAGGAGCTGACAGTCTTTATACATGAGTACAGATTTTCTTTGTTGTTCTGGACTGTGCCTCTGACTTCTAACTTCCCTTTTTCCGTTTTTTCAGTGTTGCTGCGTTTGTCCAACTTGATTCTGAGGGCTCATCTAAAGGAGTTGCCTTTACAATGTCATAACACTGTAGGGCTCCGTGTGTGTCTGTGTGTATGCAAAGGCATTGTATGTAATTGATTAGTGCAAAAGTCAGCTGTTGTACAAGATTTGGAGTTGGGGAACAGTTCTGCTGGTGGASAACAGTACCGTGGAGCTAACCAACCAGTGCATAGGCACTGGCCAAGGGAAGTCTTCCCGCTGAATCTTGTAGCATGGGCAGGTTAGTAGAAATGAACAAAATTCAAAGAAAGAGGCTGAAGATAATGGATTATGAAAAAAAAAAAAAATCCATGAGGAGGACTACTGTATGAGGAGAATGATGAAGAACAAAATGTATTCTTGACTTTTACATGAGAAAGAAGTGGTAGAAGTGAGGGAGTTRGGAATAAAAGTCACTGGAAATCTTAAATGGAAAAGGCAACAGTCTTGGGAGCTCTGAGTAGAATAGATCGAGAGGGAATGTATGCACAACTCATGTATAAAAGTGTGTGGGATGAAGCAGGGGATAGCTCCTCAGTGTGAGGTGGGAAGTGCAACCAGTCCTGAGGGAGGGAAGAATTTKGAAGAGCACATCAAAAGCAGGGAAATGAGTTACTTGAAAGGAAGCAGAAGAAGAAAAACAAGAATTTGGTTTACTATTGATGAAGGGTTGGGCTTTTTTTTTTTTTTTGCTAGGAATTATCAAATCAACCAATTTGAAAGAAAATGTTGCATACCCCTGTTATCTTCATGGCATATTCCCTGTCATTTAAAGRGCTTTTCAAGAGTATTTAGGAATTCAGTGTTGTTCATCAGTAGGCTTGTACACCACAAGTTACCCTKCTTAACAGGATAGATGGTCCTCTTCACTACTTCTCCAGTGTTTAGAAGGACTGTTGCTGTKCACATCTCTAGGGGAATCAAAATGCAGGAGGTGCTTGATGTGCCTTCTTCATTACAATTTTCAGGTGATACCAGGAAGAGGTGAGCTTGGCCATAGCTATTCTTTAATAGCTATGGGATAAACAGGTTTAGTGACTTGGTTACTGCCACTTTGAGTAAGCTAGAATCTGTGGGTCCCTCCACTAAGCCCYCCCACCTGTAGACCAATGCTGTGGTGTCCAGACAAACTAAATATACAATACAATAAATATACAACACCACCTTGAGTTGGTGCTCTTTTCTTGAAAATCGAAGGTATTTTTTCATTGTCAGCTCAGCTGAATTTGGTAATTTTGTTGCAATTGTTWCGTGGACACATACAATCAAAATCTGGTTCTTGCTTTGGGTGAGATGTTAATAGGCTGTGCTAGCCATTTTACTGGTTTTTAATTTGTTCTGACTAGGTATTTCTTACTGAAGCTCAGAAAAARGAGAGATACTCCTTTTCCTTTCCCATGCTTTCAAAATTGTACAGGACTTGAGTAAGTTTACAACAGGGGAGCTCTGCATTAAAAGAGAGAAGAACAGAAAAGGAGTTTTTGCATGTAGCATTGGATAAACTGAGGCCTCTAGTCATTCTCGAGTCTTGGAGCAGTAAGTTTTGTGTTCTGGGTCYGGCTGCTGTGAAGAGTTCTGTTCTCCATGGATGGTAAGCATTTTCAGTTATGAGCAATTTAGTGGTTCCAGTGTGATTAGGCTTTGTTGTTGCTAAATCGGTTCAGGACATAATGGCAACCCATTTTCCACATCGTGAGTTGAGTTCTGAGTAACACTGAAAGCTAGAGTCTGCATGTTGCAGAGTCCTGTCACGTTTTGAGGAAGTTGTTGCTTTCTCYGGAGTGTGGGGAAATCATTTCGGTATTGCAGTGATCAAATCTGTAAGTTATGAAGACAAGAGCCCTTGTCACTGGAGATGTCTGACAGGATATAGTCTTTTCACCAGATGTAAAAGATTCCTACTTCCATGTACCACCATGTATGTTTATTATTTAAGGTGAAGTTCAGAGACACCCAAAGATAGGGAGTATCTTGGCAATGAAGGTGGAAAGGGGAGTGTATGTTCTTGAGGCTGTTGCAGAGAATCCASAGTCTTCTGAGCTCTTCTTTCTGTTGCAGGTGTCATTATTCTTCCCTAGGCATAGGTTTGATTAGGACATAGGGGCAGATGAGAACTATTATCACTATTACTSCAACCCAGTCCAAGTAGTACTACAAGAGTGTTTGGGACATCTGAGGGGGTGTGAAGGAACCCACCCTCCATATTGGAGCTGTACGTACCTTATGTATTGTTTGGCTTGCTTTTGTCTACTCATGAGCTGGTTTTTGGTTAGACRTCTAAAACAACCAACAAATCTGATGTCAGTGTTCTACATACCAAGTGCATTTTGAATMCTCCTGAAGTTTGTCTGTGTGGTTTTTACATCATCTAATGTCTTTAAAAGCATCGAATAATGAGGGAGAGAGGATTCCACCTACTGCTTCCCTGAAGATGAAGGCTTAGAGCTGGGAAACAGTTTTCTCTATCTTTTTTCCTGGGTATATAATACAAAGTAAGGAAGCTGCATGACCACTCCCCTGTCACATGAACTAACATGTGACTGTCAGAGGAGCAGTGCTAATAACTGGRCTACAGACCCTGGTCCTTCCTTATTGAATGTTTTTGTCTGTATCAATCTTGCATGATATACAAAGTATAAAAGTTTCTATATAGTGCAACTCTGACACCTTTAATGTGCAAATAGTCTTTTAAATATCCATCTTTTCCCTCAGAAGCATTTCATGTATTTATGGACCTTGGAATCTAGTAGGCGACATTTCAATGTATTACAAGGTGTAACATCTTCTCCCAGACAATACCAAACATATAATATCAATATGAATGGAAACTTCTGGTGTTATTCTGGGGAATTTTTGCAAGTTTTCTGCTTTCCTGTAGTTTGAGTGCTTTAAAAAATGGTGTCTTAACTTGGTTCTAGGTACGGACAAAATGAGGAACATCTTAAATTATGTGCGGGCTATTTCTGCATGATAAAGTTGAAATATGAGCAGTTACATAACTGGAAAGCAAGACAGCCCAGGGTGACTAAAAGCTAAATGATCTGTTAGACCTTGTAGGTGGTAGTTGTATAAAGTGCATTTTTAACTTAAAAAAAAATAAAAATGTGGGAACATACAAAGGTGAGTGTGACCACCAGAGGGCAGACACATTGTTTAATGACTCCAAACCAAAATCCTTAGAGGAGACTGCCTATGCCTGTAGAAATACAGTGAGATAATGACTGATTAAATAACACAGTATAGATGCACAGAATTTCATACACTGACAGAATATAATACCATTTAATGTTTAAGATGAAAGTAAATACATCTGCTTAGAACTCACCTGTGGTTTTGTATTCCTACAATGGAAGTCAGAACAGTTCATCATATCATGTAGTTTGACCTGTAAATAATGAGTTGTTAAGCTTAACCCATTTAACTTTATACTGAGTCCAGTAATTTTAATTCAAGCATGTTTTCCAGGACTGTCCATCTTAATTTTTGAAAATGCAAAATACACTCCTTTCTCAATAGTTTCTCTGTTGTAGTTAGAGAATAAATTAATTCTGTCTGAATTAAAGTTCATGTTTTCACAGAGATCCCCCAGCATTTGCATACTCTTTTCCTTTTTATTATTAATAACATTTATGTTCTTTAAAGCGTGTAATTTTGCTCTTCAGAGTATCATGGAAAATATTTAACATTATGGGCCTAAAATTAAATACTTCAGTAAAGTAGCCTTTTTCAGGAATGCTGTACTGTAGTTTTTAGTGAAAGATGATGTTCAGTAATTTTTATTTAGCTTTTTTGCTAGGAATGTAGGTGCTTAATTAAAGCATGTCATGTGTTGGCTTTTACTGCTCATGCACAATCTCAGGTTACAGCGGTAGTGTCTTTTCTTTGAATTATTTTCCTCTAAAACCTAGACAGTTTTTCTAAGGAAAGCAAAGTCTTTATCCCGTTGTTTCAAAGTCACAGTATTCTTTGGAGGCAAATCTTAAGAGCTTTGGTTGCGCTCTGGGGGTCTCAATTCTAACAGTTGTGCTGGAGTGAAGTATCATTGAAATAGCCTTAAACGCTGCCCCAGATTTCCAATTTCGCCACTGTCATTTCCAGCAGGCAGTTCCCTTAACGCCAGGATTTCTGGAGAGGTCCTTTGTAAGATGGTTTGCAGATATCATCCTCAAAACTTTATCTGGAGGCATTTCTCCAAGTTAMTTCTAAAGTTTTATGTACTTCTTCACAACCTTCTCACCCCCTCGGCATTGAAATATGGGAGTAGCTTTCTCRTCGCATCCAGGGAAATGTACTAGCAGAATTGACAGCATCAGACACTCAAGGGTATCAYAGGAATTAATGATTTATTAAAATTTGTATCTTCATAGTTCACTTGGCTAATGTGTCCTATCTTYTTTTTTTCTCTATGTCTAGAAGTCTAGAAACATCTAAAAATAAACCTGATTTGCTCTTAATAATTGGTTGATTTTTGCATCTGGGTTTTTGAAAAATTCAGTTAAAGTTATGAGGCTTGACAAGTCTTTACAGCAGCTGAATTCTGTCCCTTAAATACAGTGACAGAAACACTGTTGCTGAGAACACACGCAATAGGTGTAGTCTGTTGGAAGTTAAATGGGTGCCAGGGCTAATGCAAAAGTTAGCATTAGTAGGAAGATTAGCCTTTATGTTCATTATGTTATATAGACACTTATGTGCGTTTCTTTTCTCTTCTGAGGTAAAGCTGTTCTAAAAGAGTCAAGGTTTTCTGTGAGTTTTCCCCCCCGGCTTAGTTTAACTGAGATTATATTGAAAGATACACCAACAGTTACTAACCATACTCTTGACAAAGAAGTTTCACAGAGCAAGCTGAAGTAAATAAATACCAGTATTTTTATTATTTTAGGTCAGAAAGTTCAAATTACAAACTAATACATAGCTTCCTGSTTTGACTGCTAATAAAAGAGATGTTAATTGGAATGGAAGAGRTAAGAGTAAGAAAGTGCTGAAACCAGAAGAAGATAACAAAGTGAGGTGAGACAGAGCAAAGAGAAAAGGTCTATTTAATTACACACGAATAGCTACTAACAGAATAGAGCTATGATTTCTTGTTAAACCTCAAGCTATCATTTTAGATGCTCATAACTATGAAGTATTGTCTGAATTGGCAAAGAATTAAGTTAAAAGAAATAGTGCAAAAAAGAATAAGTTAAGACTCTTCTCATAAAGACTGCACATCTGATCGTTGTCTTGCCGCTCACAAGTGGAAAAATGACCTTTCACTGATGATGTCTTGATCTAGGCTCCAATGATTATTCTACACGCACACACGCGTGTGTACACACACACACACAATCTGAATTGTGACAGAATGCTGAAATGGAATTGCAAGTTAGTACAAGTTAGTGCAAGCACATGTTTCTCTGAAGATGTAGATCCCTAAAGTTGAGTTCCTGGGTAGTAAAGGATGGAGTGAGACATCTGTTTCTGAAAGCATGTCTGTAAAAATAGTTGAATATTTGCTTTCATTAGTGGGAGGTTTTATCTGTGGGAAATAATTTATAATTCACTATGGTGAGCTAATGCACTACTTTGACTAATATTTGATATTTTTCAAAAATAKAATTCAGATTAGTGGAATTTTGAATTTGCATTTCACAATGAATTACTTGATTGTAATTAGATTAATTTTTCTCCAGTTTCAATATTAACTTGGTTTTATAATTAACAAAAAAAGGAACTAAACTGATAGTGTYGGCATTGCCTTGAAATAGGACTTGGAATTTAAAACATTTTATGTACTTTTAAATATAATGCCATTCAGCATTAAATACTACCTATCAAAAAGAGAGCTACTGATAATTTTTAAGACTAAATATTGCTGGAAAAAACAACCCATCACTTTTCTGACAGAATACAAAATGTAACTCAACCTTGGTAATGTAATTCAATTTCTGAACACTAATCCTCAAACAAAGACTTGCAGAGAGTCCAAAATTAAATGCTTGCAAGTCTGTAAGTAGGACCCAGAAGATCAACATTTTTTAGTTTCCTTGTCTTCTTTATCCCTTCATTGCTGTTTCTACCATCTTATGATAGGTTTTTAAATACTTGCTATTCAGGCACAGGCAAGTAATTAGTATGTAAATCTTACTTTGAGTGCAATTGTGTAATAGTAGGCACAGAACTGTAAAACARAACTTAAAGGTTTCTTTTAAGAAGGCTTACATACTTAAATATAATTAGACAGTCAGACTTTGAAGTAAGTATCCTAAAACCTTTGTTTGCTGTATAATGACTTCTGAGTTTTCATATAAAATTATTTTGTAAATTTCTGTGTGTTTTTTGAGGCTCTATCTGTCCATACACTACCAGTCCTAATGAGATTGTAATTTATGATTACAGCTCCTAGACACAACTAATGAGTACTATGTAGTACAGTTTTTCAACACAACGTTTTTAAAGAATCTTAAAGCTTGCTCCACTAAACATATTCACGTTGGTCAGAAAAAAATATTACTGTTATACTGTTCAGTACCAGAGTTTAAAAACAGTGTGTGAAAGGACGTTTAGTGTAAGTATTCCATTTTCAGAAGCATTATATATACCGTACCTCACTTGTCAGAAGTTTTCTTTGCTATTAACAAAGCTGGATTTGAGGTMCTTATCTTATTGGGGTTGTGGAAAGGAAAACTTGGATTTATATCCAGCTAGTTTAATTCTGAATAGTGCTTCAGTACTGGAAAGCTAACAASTATATTGTAAAGAAAATACAATATCCTGTAGATGGCTGAGAGTTGGCACCATTATAGAGTTTGGAGAACCAGCATGGCCAGATAATCCTCACTGACTTGATCTTCAGCATGAATGGACGATATTCTGTTGTAATCAAATTATTAATTATATTAACAAATACAAAATTTGATGACAGAAAGGTGATGAGTTTTGAGACTTTATTTCATTACATTTTGAAGGAGGTGTGGGGGGTGGAGCTTCCCTTACACATCCAGCCAACTGTCCTGAGAATTGGTAATGGTTTTARTGTTACACTGGCAATCTGTAATCATTAGAAGTATCATCATACAGTAGCTTTAAATAAAACGCTTTCCATATATGTATTTCTGTTTATTCTCCAAGCTGTGGTTTCTGCTAAGGTTAATTTATTTGTATTTATTTTTCAGATTATCTATTTACTGTACTATAAATGTAGAAGTGCCCAAATTGGCTTCCTGTGAGCAAGCGTAGGTCAGAGAGCAGGAGAGTTACTTTTATGCAGTGCTGTCTGATTTGAGGTCAGTATTAGTCAAGAGATTTGTGTCGATTCATAGACAACAGTATAACTGACCTCTTTGGCATCAGTTACACTGTTGAGTGYTTTTCTGTAACTTAATATGTGTAGGAATGTATTATCCCTGTGGGTTTTTTCTTGATTATCTGACCCCTTTACTGCCTTGGATAATTGAAAGTTAACTGTGCTGTTTAAGGTTGGTGGGGGTGGGGAAATGAAGGTGGGAATGATAGCTTTTGAGGCGATGACTGTATTGCACATCAGCACCAGTTCCCAGCTGGTCCTAAGGTGTAACCTGTGTGTAAGATATACTGCTACCCATCACTATCAGTTCAAGACAGTTGAGGTATAAAGGTCATATCTAAGGAAACCTGTTGGAATCACTTAATAGTGTATATAAAGAAATAAAAATAAAAGCAAACTTGGGTGTTGTGGTTGGCTTTTTTGAGAAGCCAGAGTTGTGAGGCTGATTACACTTGGACTGATCTGAGAACTTGTAGTCGAAGTGGTAGATGCAACCTTCACTCAGGAAACACTGTTCTAATCCTGTCTGGGTAGTATTTTAAAGTACTTTCAGGAACACTGGTGATACAGTGAATTTACTTCAAGTATTTGAGAAAAATATGTGGGGTTTTATTTTTCCATCTGGTGTCATTACTTTAAGATTACATGAAAATGTCTCAGTCTTTAGGGCTTTTTTTGGTCTGCTGTCTATGTAAAATGGGAGTAATACCTCTAGAATTAATCTGAAGCTTGAACTGGGCTTTTGATCACTTTCCATCATTTAGTTCAGTGCAACTTTAATAAATATTTCTAGGTGTTATGCCAAAAACTTTAATCTGGAAACCATTAAGGAAGCAACACAGATGCAGACAAAGTAGGCTTAATGTGATGGCTAATGTTGGGAAGTGACCATAGTGTTTTCCTTGAAAAAGACAATGTAATCCTTTGTCTCCAAATAACTTTCCTGATACTGTTGCACAGTCAGACAGCTGTTTGTTTAAAGTGTGGATGGGAAAAGTAATTGACTGGTTTCTGTTGCGTTGGGTAATGTTCATCAGGGGAATCTAATCTCTCGATAGGGTCTGATGGTCCTTTACTGAATGGTGATGGRAGTCTCTTCAGCTGGATTAGGTGAGACTCTACAAAATGTTTTCTGCTGTTTGTGCACGATCTGTTTGTCTTGGTTACATTAGGCTCTGTATGAAACATTTCCCGTCTGTCTTGCACATATACAGGAGACTGGTACGTAACCAGGAACAGTTTTGGCTGCCTTGGGGAGTCTCTGTGAATGTCGGATTCTCGCCCTGGGATGCTTTCATACATTTAAGCATACAAGCAACTCCTATCAGTTGGCCTATGCACAGCAGGAGCTGCCTGGGGAAACTTCAGGGACKGTCCACAATTCCCAGCTGGAGAGGTCCTGTTTACCAGCTGCCTTGTTGTAAAGGCAGGTGGGAGTTCAGTCAGTCACYATGCTGTGCTGGGGGCACAAGGGGCTGATTTGAGAGATTTCAGCTGAACAGTTCCTGGACCATGCTGGGAGCAAGTGTGCTGGGTATGTACACAGACACGGTCCTGATACCTAGGACTTTTAGCTATAGGACACACTTGAATTTCATTCTTTTTTTTTTTTTTTTCTCCACAATTACAAATTCTGTAGACATTGCCACAATATACAGTATATTGTTTTAGACTATAATTTGGTAGTAAAAGCAAGATAAAGGAACTGATGCATACTTGAAAAAGCTTMTGGAAAAATTTTATGGTATTTTGCCTTTTTTATGGAAGCACARTATGTCTTAAGTGTAGCTTCTATACTAGTGTTTATTGCTAACTTCACAGCCATTGCCACTAACAGCATGTAATGTTTCAAATAGCGTACTATAGCTTCTRAAGTTGGAGGTCTTTATTTTGATGACAGCCATGGTGTAAAAATGTTAGTACTTCATCAAGACAGTATAGCAGTAGAGTTGAKCAATGGGAAATTGCAGCAAGACTCTGAGCTTTCAGTTGATGAAGGCTGGGAGAGTATTGCCACGAACATATCCTTCTCCCTTGGGCGTCTGCTTTTAGCTGCTGTCAGAGATGAGACCTTGGGCTAGATGGRTCTTTGTTATTATGCTAAGTGAATGCCAGACTTGGTAGGACATGCAGCACTTGTATTTGCAAATTTAAAGAGAACATCAGACTTAAAACTAAAACAGCTCAGGGCTTGGAAACCTACTGGACTCTCTAGGATATCTTTCTGAGAAATGTTAGTGTAATAATTGAACATATCTGTAAATGTAGCTCTGTGTGTGTGTTTGTATGTACTAATAGTGAAATCCTGTCCTCCTAACTTAAACTCAGCTGTACCAGAATATGAACTATTTGGTATAGGGTAGCGAGCCAGCCTGCCCAATACAACCTTGTTTTTTAGCATTTTGCCTCATGATGAAAAATAAGAACTCTCTGAAGACCAGTCCAATGAAGTCCTTGTCTGTCTTTCATTACAAGCATTAAGGAATCATTGGGGTATCATATCTAACTTTGAATTTGTTCCTGTGCTGAACACGGTGGGAGACAAGTCCAGAAGTCCCTTCCAGCCTTAACTACTCTCAAATTCTGCGATATGTCCTCTCTCCATTTCAGAACAAGTCTGTCTACAGTTCTTCTGCAGGTGACATTTCAGAAGTATTGGAARGAAGAACACTCTTTTTCCCGGGATCAGGGCACAGAAGAAGTTGGAGATCTTGGTTTTGTTTTTTTGCTGGCCTTCACAGGGTCTTGGTCACTTCTGTTCTCTGTGTCCTAACTGCCAGCACCCAGGGTGTGCTATGTGAAAGTTTCCATCTGCTCTGAACCCCTGTGCAACAGGGAATGGCTGGGACAGCTGGTATGCCAGATCACGTGCTCTGATGAGCCTTCATTCTGTAGTAAATCATCATCAACCCTGCTCAACCAAGTCTTCTCACGTGAGGCTTGCAAGTTGGATCATCCATCCTTAGGTATGTRCTCTAACCACCCGGCTGAGGAGAAAGTGGGCAGGAGTATTACCGTTTCTGCTTCTCAGATGTAGTTGTGATCCCCATCATATCTGACTTTTCCAGTTCTCCTAGAGAATTCTTGTACACTTCAGGTGCTTAATCACATCTRCTGAGAGAGCTGTGGAGTGTTATAGAGGATAAGTGTTTATCTACCAAGAACATGTGCTTCTGTGCACAGGGGGATGAATGAAGCCAACTCTTCAGGAAATTCTRAGGCTCAGTTGGGACTTGCGTGGTGTATTTGGGTATCTGCCTACATCCTGGGACTTGTTGATGCTACAAACTGAATTGCTGTTCAGAATTYAAGTGGGATAAGGTGGGTTAGCATAGGGTTTAATATTAACTTCCCACCCTAAAGTTATAATCTGCTTTATTAATGGCAAAACTTTGTGTTACCATCCCATCCCCACAGATGCGAATAACTCGCCAAACTGGAACATCAGGCTCTAGTTTAATGTCCTGGGACAAGTGGTGATAGTTCTCTAATTTTTATTTGTACCAAAAGATTAAACTTCATACCCCTGTGCTATTTATGTATACCACAAATGCTACAAAAGGACTACTCGTAAAATAAAGAAAAAGCCCAAAAGCAGTTCTATTACATGAGTGCAACTCCTGGTTTGGATGTTGCATTTGTGAATAGAAGACATTGATTTGATGTCACAAGTATTTTCAACAGGATTACAAAATGCAAATAGCATTATATAAGACAGATTACCTATGGCTTTAATACAGGATTGTTTTTAAGCCAGAGGCTACRTTTTGCTGGGTTATATATGTTTGTTTATAATCAAGCACATTAGGATTAGGCTCAGCAGAATACCATTTTCCAAATCCATGATATTTTCAGGTTAGATGACTTCATTTTTTTAATTTAAAATTATGAACTTAAAATCTGAATTGTGATCTTTTTTTTTTAATAGCTTTCAAGGTGGATAGCTTCTTTGTTTAGTATCATTACAATCAATCTGATTTGCATAGGTAAAATCAGAAATTGCTGTTGTCCATCATACCCGCTATAACTTTTTTCCTAAGGCAGAGAGCCACTTGGTTCCAAAAACAACAGAAAAGACCAAATGCATTTCCTGCACGGCAGAACGTATGTGGACGACGTCACATTACCAGGCAAATCAGTGAACTGTTAGCTTTGTGTTAAACTACAAGGCATTTGAACTCCAAATAATTTCTAAAAGGCCCCATACGTACAGTACCACAAGTTCTTGACCTTTTAGTGAATGAAATTTCAGGAAGGTTACACAGCTGGCACAGAACAGCTTCACATGACTCTGCATTGTTGTCATTGCTTTATGCTCTGAATGCCTGAAATGTCTGTCTAATAGGGAGTGGCACATGAGAAGGAGAAAGTCTCTTACAAAGGTAATGTTTCCTTTTGGAAAGCTAAAATCTTTGATGTACTCAGCAGCCAGGGTTCCCTACTAACAGACTTCACTGGAAGCATGCTTTTTTGCACACCCCCCACCCCCACCCCCACCCCCCCCCGTAGTTTCATTCAAATGTGTGGTTTGAGCACCAGATTTCTTCCAAACCTTTATTACCCTGGTGTTTTTCCCAGGGAAACATTTGGCAGCATTCCCTGCATTACAAGGTGTATTTAGTATATAAGGGCCAAGGAAGAAAAAGTAGAAACTTAAGAGGGGAAAAAAAAGGAATTTAAGCACTTGTGAAATGTTAGTATTGCACATAAATACCCAAGCAAAAAAACCCCAACCTATAGTTAGTATTGCACATAAATATGCAAGCATAAAAAATCCAACCTATAGCTTGCATGTAGATAGTTTCTTCCTTCTATTTTAAAGAATAAAGGTTTTCTTACATTCTGTGACTTGTGTTCATATCTCTTATTACAACTAGATAGTTTTCCCATTGGCTTAGTTTTCATTTCTGCAGAGCTCTGTTCTGTGAGTACCAAAATATAGCTCCCAAATGCTACAAGCCATAAGGAATTTGAATGTTATGGAGATAATCAGAGCCTGTCCTTTTAGAGGATAAACTCCTGTAGTATTCTCAATCTGCCATTTCTAGGTAACATTCAGATGGATACTGATGTGCTCCGCAGGGGGATGATAATTATTTCTGAGAGACCTGAGAAGTGGGATGCTGACTTTCAGGATTTTTTTCATGGTGATAATTTCTGGTAAAAATTGGCTGGAAGGCRCCTTAAGAAAAGCTCCTTTTAAGTGATTACATACAATTTATATTCAAAGAGATGAAAGTACAATGGGGTATGAAGTTTGATGTTTCTTAAATACTAAGGAAGCAGCTGAGAAAGTCCATGGCTTCCTGCTAAGCTCAGCTTTCCCTGTACCCCTCAGTTTCAAGTAGGTAGGAATTTGTCCTGGAGACATTGTGCGCTCAGGTGTTAAATGACAGTCTGATCAAGGACATACCTATGATTTGCATGGCTTTCACATCTCCGCTCTTGAATATATGGAACTACTGGGGGTAACGCTTTCTTCTTGTGCTCGTGGTCTGCCTTCTGGTCCTGAAGTGCTGAAAGTGCTGAAACAGAGAAGAGGGACAGTACTTGGAAGGGTAGAATGAAATCTCTATAAAGTCATTTGGCAGCTTGCTCCAGGCAGTAGTGATGCAGTCATTTCCTTTAGGTGAAAATAAAGTGTGGGTATTCCCATTGAAACAGGAATATTCACAGTGCTGGCTGAACATTTTTCAGTAACTAAGTCCTCTCAAACAAAAAGAAACTGGGTTTTTTTTTTTTTTCCTTTTCTTACCTCTCTTGTGCTCCCATGCTAACCCCAGACCTTTTCCATGCAAGGTATTTGAGCAAATAAAATTCTCCTATTAGGTTATATGACAAATGCTATTAAAATAAGTGTTTAAAATTGTATTTCAAAGTGACAGTTTTGAAACACACATGCAATATAGACTATCCAAGCTCTGTGTCTGCTCTTGTTTGCTGTACTAGACTTATGGACCATGAGTTCCTGAGACCGAGATGTTCACTTTTCTTAACCTGCATGATTTAGGCCTGTATAAGATTCTTAAGCAAGCTTTATAAAATATTATAAATTAACTGAAATTGTGAGAGTAGAATAGCTCTGTGATGTGGACACTAACTTCTCCGCTTTGCTGGATTACGATCAGTGCACTTGTTAAACTTCATAAATGAAGTTACCTCCTGAGGTAAATAAYGCATGGGAGAAGGTGAAGTGGGAGGAAATACATACAGTGCAACTCCTTCTCTGTGTTCTTCCCCTCTCCCCACTGCCTCCTCAGCTGGCTCTGAATGGGCAGGAGGAGGAAAAAAAAATCTTTCTGAAATGGTTTATGCAGACCATTGCCAAATGTTTTCTGTGCCGAACCTGCTCAATTTGTAAAAGGTGAAATGATATGTGTTGAATGCTTGTGGACACGGAAATGTTTATCACTTCATTTCACACACAAAACTTAGGTGTCTACCCTGACCTTGAGCTGTGGAGAATTATTTAAAATCTATGGGTTTTTTTTAAATACAGATATAAAAAATGATAGTAGGGTGAGAGGGAGTAAAACTTGCCACTTTCATCCTAGAAAGCTGACTTACTTTCTACAAAAGGTATGTCTAGCAATGACTTACATTTAGAACATTGAACTAAACTCTTCTGTGATACTTCCTTTGAATTTTCATTTTCAGAGTGAGGTCTATGAATCTTGTCCTTATATATGCATCTATTCAGAAATAACATTTTCACTGCAGTTGAAATAAAACTTTAGTTCAACATCAGTCTCTTAAATTAGGAAATGTAGTTGTAATGTCCAGTGTTATTTTAGGCCTTGCTATAAAGCTAGCTAAAGCTACCATTTACCTTGGTTCTGAATTAATCCATTCTATAGTTTGATATAAGAAGCTGATATTCTCATGGGTTTGTAACCTCTTTCTTAATGAACTAACTCTAGAATTTTTTTCTATTAATCATGTATATGCTTACATTTTTCCTGTGACATATGGGATACAAATGAAGTCTTTCGCATAAAGAGGTTTTTCTAGCTCTTGTAGTGAAGACTACAATAGTTGGCATATAAAGATATGTTTAGTATTTGCACACATGGCTTGGCATGTCTTGGTTTTGAGTGCTTTCATCCATTGTCAAATTTTGCATTTATTAGTAAATTAATTTATCCTTAGAATTTATTTTGAAAAAATTTCCCCTGTGTCATTCATATAAATATAACTACTTCTTTTTTTTTTTTTTTTTTTTTAAGAAATCTTGTTGGTGCTAATGTCTGGGTAATCTTGATGAATGAATGGGACTGTCTAGTTCTTAGAATAGACAGTCCTTTGGCATAACACAGTCCAAAACTTTTCATGAGTACTTCTTCCTCCAAAACTAAGCATGTCTCTCCCCTTCTTGCCTCCAAGTGCAAAACACCTTGATGAAATCAAGGATCCAAGATGACATAGCCCTTGACTACCATTGCTGGTTCTTGGCTTTTCCAGTACGTACCCTGAAATGTGTACGGGGTGAATGGGTGTGAAACAGCACCGCAATGGAACAGTAGAAGGAAGGCGGTGATCACTTCCTGGGATGAGAGTGCTGCTGGAAGAAATGGCCCCTTTCTCGATTGCCTGCTTATTGAGCTACAAGTGTTGGCTTCGGCCTTGTTCTTTTGTATGACTCCTTGTAACCCTCTGTGCTGCCTTTCAGTCTGGCTGAGCAATCTGCAGAGCGCGTGTGCCACAGGCATGCCTGGTATGAAGCACGAAGCAARGGGGAGGTTTGACTTCCTCAAGGCAGAAATTATTTCCTTTTCTTTGGACTGATACAGGGAGGAGGTAAACATACAGCTGTGTAATAGATACAACTGCAGAGTGACACCTGTTAGCTTCAACCATGTCTTTACCCCATAAGCTCATTTAAACAAGGGAGAGAAATGGTTGCCTCTGTGAAACTCGAGGCACGTGACAGCTATTCTCATTACTACAAATGAGCCAGAAATTGGCAGTGAGTTGTTTAGCAGTGAGTTAGTAGAGCTGACGTAAATACAGCAAGTGTCTAGCAAGTTCTTTACTACCTCTATCTCACACCAGTGCATAAATTGAAGATATGTTTTCCTCTGAGAGCAGAAGGGTGTCTGTCCACCCCAGGGGGGTAGAACCACTTATCTGGCAGCTTGAGAAAGGTTAAGTCCTAATGCTGTGTTTCATCTTTTTGGATGCAGTCTTTCCTTGAAGAGGCTGACACGACTTTCTGACCAAAAGGTCACAAGTTTGTTTTATGCTGGCRGATGTGAGTACGGTGATGATCTAGCCTTCTGTTTTCCAAAGCTGTATTAAAYCAGTGTGGCCCAGCCTACATTACTGCTTACTCAGCCTGTTCTAAGAATTCAAACAATTAGCTATAGATAATAACACCTAATTCCACTGTGAAATGAAAGRGAATGGGTGGTCAAAAACCTCCTGACAAGAGCTGTTTTGCTTAGAATAATGCAAATGAAGCATCCTAACCCAGTGAACAGGGGGCTTTTCTCCTGTAGCCACAGGTCTTTGTTCCCTTTTCTGACAGACTGCATATCCTTTGAGCTCTGTGATTAGTAGAGCTACTGCTATGGTCAGTYTGAAATGGTAAGTCTGAAATGGTCTAGCTGATGGTGGTCTCTCTTGCATTTAGGAAGTCTCTGCACAAGCATGTTTAGCTGTCTTTATGGTCCGAGCTTGTTAMTGRYCAKTAACAAGCTACTATAAATTAATTTGCAGATCACTGCTTACTCCAATCCCTTTATCAGAGATGTGAGAAAAAACTAGTATCTCTGCATAAGAAAAGTGGTAAGTGTATTGCAAGAGAGGGAATATTTAGCAGAAAATCTTTTTTCTTTTTTTTTTTCCTTCYCAGCGGCAGGTGGTGTGCTTAATATGATGTCTTCCATAATCATTTTGAGAAAACAGAAGTTGGATTCTACTAATTCATGTTTTTTGGTGAGCCTTAGTGAGAAAGTGTCTGTATCCTAAAGCCAGTTTTGCAGACCTCTGTTTGTCTATTTAAMAAGTTATCTATTAAGATTATACTGTTTTATTTCTAATAAGAGAAATAACAATTTCTGTACATGAGAGAAAAGAYGAGACTGGAAGATTGTTTTCAAAAATGTCTTCCAGTGTGACTGTAGGTTTCTTTCTGAGATTTGAGGGAGAAAAGAGGTTTCTGAGGGAGGGAAAAAATTACACACCAAATGCAGATGCAGCTGTATCGGATTTATACTGTGAATATGGACAGACATGTATATACAGTATACATAAAAAAATCATGTCATGTTTCTCTGTTGCTTTCCCAATACTTGGTTTGGTTTTTTTCACCCAGTGATGAGGATTGCACTGACCTTTCTTAGAAACACTAATCAWAAACTCAGTATTTCATTCTAATATTTTTTTTTTTAACAATGAATYCAGAATTCATTGTATAGCTAATTTTTTGTTTGACTTCCTTATGCTATTTTATTGTCTGCTGACTTAGTGCTGCAAGGCCCTTCTTCAATTACTTGTGGTCAGTCCTTGTCTTCACAGTCAGAATGATTTGGGAACTCTAGGAGGCTCAGAGTCTGCTCCTTTTCCAGGTCATTTCTGAATACATTGAACAGCATAAGCCTGAACGTGGATCCCTGCAGGACTCAGGATAGCCTCCCTTCCTTGTATGACATGATTACCTGGTCAGAATTTTAAATCTACACTTTTCATAACCAGAGTCAGTAATGAAAGGTCCAACCTTGTACTTTTTCCCYTCCATTACTTAATGCATAGTCTGGTATTTAGCAACCAGTGTTCAGTAGCAATAACTGCTGTTGGATACTTTCTCTGTCTCCTGGTTGCTGTGGTTTTAACTTGCTTTGGTGTCCTAAAATGCAGACTAAAGCAGTTAGACACCAATAGCTCTAAGCTACTGAAACTTGGTACAGGGGGAAGAGTGTGTAAGGAATGATAYGGACGAGATCTGTTCTATGTAGTAACTTGTTGGAAATAATTGGGAGGAAATTCATAGCTGTGTACAAATCAATGTCTTTTTTTCAAGGCCTAATACTATATTATATGCTAGGATTTTAAAATTATTTTTAATAAAGTAGTTGAAAGTGATAGCTGCTTTTTCCATCTTCTTTGATAGCAAAGCATCTTTAATGCTTGATTCACGTTTTAAAACAACCTTGTTATAACATGGGAAYGCATACCCAGACTGACTTACAATTATTGTTTTAATTACTTATGGCATAAATGCACGATTCAAAAGCATGTGATTTGTCTCCCCCAGAGATGTAATCATTTAATGATAGTCACATTTTCGTATAACTTTTTTATACAGACACTTGTTCCACTTCAGTTGTTTAATTTAATGTATGCTGATAGTTGAAGATGAGATCACTCTGCACTCATTCTTTTATCAAATGTTACTTGCCTTTGCATCATAAAAGCAGAAAAACTGAAATGTGTCAAACACTCAAAATGGCAAGGTGTCTGTGGAGTGGTGGTGTATCA
This sequence comes from Oceanodroma leucorhoa, assembly GCA_030449065.1. Taxonomy (NCBI): domain Eukaryota; kingdom Metazoa; phylum Chordata; class Aves; order Procellariiformes; genus Oceanodroma; species Oceanodroma leucorhoa. The sequence goes on along the minus strand of JASVER010000125.1, from coordinate 1,984,430 downwards.
TTTAGGGGGTGTGAGCAGCTACCAGGTCCCAAAACTGGGCTGTGGAGGTGGGGAAGGTAGTGGCTCAGGCTGTGGGGCAGAGCCTCCCACCAGGGAGAGGATGGTTTGACTCAGTGCTCTCAATGAGCATGCTTCACTTTTAAATGCATTTCCGACCTTTTCTTGTATCAAAATAGCTGTAACGTCAGGGCARCCTGACAATGTTGTCTTTCTGTGTAGTCACGTTGAGAACGCTGACTGATTCAGACTTCTTTTTAWGTAGTTGCATGTGTAGAGGCTCTTCTGGTTTTGCAGTGTGTTGATTGCTACATGCTGAGTTGAACTGGCAGTAATTCTTTGCTATAATGTAGTCTGTTGGGTTTGTATTTTTTCTCTTATGATTCAAATTTCCAGTAAATCGCAAATAGGCATCTTTGTTCTTTAGTTCCCCCCCTCCTTTCCKTAGTCAATGTAAATATAAGGGTTTCACTGGGCAGGGAAGTAAGAAATAACAGACAGTTGGAGGYGATCAGAAAATGAAACCTCAGAGCTCTCAAGGGATGGTAAGTAACTGGTAATGRCAAGATAACAAAAGATTTCTTTCAAAGAGTTGTGTCAAAAATGCAGAGAACTAAATGTTTTCAGCTGTATTGAGAGAAGAAACAGTCTGCAGACTAGAAGACTATGCAAAAAATGAGAAGAAAACCACATGGCGAGAATTGRATTGTTTTAAGGACAAAATTTAAAATGAGAACAAGAAAATACCTTTGTATTGTAACTTTTCAATATATTTATAGGGTAATGTAGACTTTCACATAAGTGATCATGGGATTGAACATCAACTTTGGGAACAGCATGTTGTGTGTAACTGTGTTATATTCTTSATTTGAGTGGACTCTTGAATGTGCAAATTCTTTCTCTATAGAAAGGCAGGATCAAATGGCAGTTTCAATTCTTTTGTTTGTTATTACAGACTAACATATATCTGAATGTATAAGGAGGAACAAAGCCATAGCCTAATCAAAATGTAGTAGATGGAGGGAGTTTGTTTTGATATATCTGGAGTTAAGATTAGAAAGGCCAAGGGTAGTGTGTATTTAAGAAGAGGTGGCCAACAGAATACAAAGCAGTTGATTTAGTGCATTTAGACATCTGAATGACATGAAAAGATGCTTAAATATTGCCCAAAGCTTGAACTACAATGCCCTTGTCAGCATCCTCTGGAAGGAGRCTGGGGAAGTGTGGGTATTGGGGTTAGGCAGGTCTGCAGAGAGAGTTCATATTGCTGAGAAACGGTGTTGGAGATAATGGATAAGGCTAATAAGAGATTGGATATTGCTTTGGATAGCGTATTTTGTCTGAAAAGACTTTTTGTAGATACAACTGTCATTTTTTCCTTACTTGTTTGCTCTAAGGCTTTATATAATACTGTATCTCAATTAATCTACTCTTTTCAACAGATGCCCTGCTTGTTCTCAACCCTCTGTTACTGTAATTTCCTTATTAACCAGGGCAGCCAATATTTTTACTGATAGTGTTAGTGCTCTAGACACGCTTGAGATCTGCGCCCCCATGGTCAATTGCAGAGGAAACGGTGGCCTTGAGGATCCAGCCAGATTTCTCACTGACCCCCCACCCACCCCACACCCCCAATTACTTTGTGGAGTTGAGTGTGCATGAGTTCRGTTCTCCAGCCAGGTCAGGGACAGGTGATGGAGAAGAGCTTAAAAAGAAACCAGTGGGCAAAACTGGAGAACCTGGTTCCAGTCCCAGGTCAAACTGGACACCCTCAGCTTCTCCTAAAATGTTAATTGTCCCTGTTAAGTCAAAGACATCAACCTGTGCTTAAAACCCTTGGTGTGGGCATGGCCCTCCCGAGTCCCTGTCRTCTGACAGAGGTTGGGATCACATTGTTTGTGCATAGTTTGTAGAAAAGCATCGGTCCTTGCTTTAGTAAATCTAATTGAGRTAAAAATTGCCTTTGTGGATGAAGGGAGAGGAGAAAGCTGTACGTATTTTTTTTTTCCCTGCAAATTGACAGTGCTAATTGTTTATCTGTTGGKTCCTGCTATCTCCTCTCTTCTATCTGTATCAGACCCATTTGTTCAGCTCCTTTTTCCATTTTTATGAAGCTAGCACCAGTAATATCTTTTCAATGCATTATTTAGTGGTGGGATAGCTATTGAATTAGTCAATCATCCCCTTAAAAATATAGAAAACATGTCTATTATTACTGTGTTTTCTGATTTTTATTCTMGTTAATATCAACAGGAGGTTTGTACAAAGCTGTCTTACAACGAAGCTGGGAGGAARATATGAGTTACTGTGGTTGAAGAAYGATCTATTTAATATATATTTGTATATTAAATTACGTTGAAATTGTCTATGGCATCTTTCACTCCCTGCTGCATTGTTGCTCTCAGGCTCATGTTTATATACTTTGAAAGGAAATGTAAAGATTCCACACTGTCTCTAGGGCAATAGCCTCATGTGTGAGAGGTTTTCCCTTGGTCTTTTTCTTATCAAAGAAATATGCAATGAAAACACAAAGGAAAGTCCTCCCATATTCTTCGTCTGGGCTGGATTCATTAAATGTGTAACAGGCTGTTGTAGCACCGTCTCTGTGATCACAGACATGCTGGYAGAGAATAGAGCTGACAGATGAAGGCAGCGTGATGCATTGCTGAAGGGGAGTCTGTCCCAGGTCTTTTTTCCCCACTTTCCCTGAGGCAGTTCATCTCGGCACAGTAACCTATTCCAATCTTACTGGGCTGTCTTGCAAATCTCATTAAAATATGATTAAAATGAAATACAACAAAACTTATAAGGCAAACTTGATTAGAAGATGAACTATTAAATTCACGTTACCCCTAGGTGTTACTTGATCATTATAATTTACATTTTATTTGTATTTGAGAGCAATTACCTGTTCTAACTAAAACTTGATTTCTTAATAAAAATGGATTTTTTTGAAGCTTACGTTTTGGAAGATTTAAAAATCTTAATTTTTGTAGTTGATTTAAGTCTGTTAGAGCCAGAATTTTTTACATTTTTTTTTTTTAAAGTCAGACTGTGTGTAATGTTCATCTGAACTGAGACGTCTTGGGTGCAGTTAGAAATAATGTTGAATCTGCAGTTTATCTTTAAGGTCAATTTTACACTCTTGCAATCATAGTAAATTTTTGTGTMGATTGACTGAAATGGGCTTATCTGTTTGTCGAAAGGGGTTAATTTATCATACCRGTTAGCTCCTACAAAATCATAAATGCATAAGATGGGGATGGGTGCAGAACTCTCTCTGGGAAGCATCTGGGAAGCATCTCTCTGGGAACAGAGAGGAACTGAGGCTGTCCTGCCTGGAGATGCACAAGTTCAGGCATGAGGAAGTGACACTTTCTTTTGGTTCTGCCCCAGAAAACAGGCTTGTGGCCCTTCCCCTTTATCACTTTCCAACACTCCATGGGTTCTCACTTACATCTTRTGTTACATCTCGAATTTAGGTTAGACGAGATATATTTTATCAGACAGAGCCCTAATTCACCATCTGTGAGCAGTCGTTGGGCCTACTGTGAGAGAAGTAAGCTAGAATAAAAACTACTCACAAGTCCTTGCTTGTTCTGTAACTGCACRGGGCCCTATTCCCTCTGCTTGACCTGCTCAAATGTGTCTTGGCCTGGGGTGTAGGGCAGCAGAGCCCCTGTGAGTCTGAGACAGGCAGTGAGCCACCCAGACTCCAGTCGGAGAACATTATCCACTATTCTTGTGTAGATCTAACGGTTAACATCATGAGGCAAGCAAGCAAACAAGCCCTTCTCCATTCCTTTCCTTATGACATAACTATCTTCATTGATTTCTGTTGACTGGACTATTAATTTTTAGTTAAAGGGAGCTTTTTAGACCAAGCAGTTTTATGGTGGTGCCTACTTAGTCCTAATGAGTTTCAATGTAGGTGTGAAGAACATGGTGGTAAACATCTCTGCCAAAGATTTTCTGCACTAGTGCAGATACCTACACCCAGAATTTAGTCCTGCTTCCATTGGTAAGGTAAGAGGCAGCATACTGGATCAGACCAAAGGTCCTACTACCACAGTGTCTGGGGTCTGATGGTGGATGTCTGAGAGAACGTAAGTGAGAGCCAGCAAGAATATGTAATACGCTCTAGCAGTTTTTCATCTTGGTAGTCTTCTGAATTGGAGTTGGCTTTGGTTGGTTGTTGTTGTTTTTATTTTTTATTTTTTTAATATCCTGCAATACCTTTCTTTGCTTAATTTGTCGTACTACTTTGTGAACCCATGCAGACTTCTGTTGTTCACAGCATGCTGTGTCCTGGCTTATTTACACTTTATGTGATGAGTCACTCATTGTTCGTGGACTTTGTTGCAGGTTTTGTATCTAAGTCTAGTGCGTAACTTCCATTTAATGTTCACTATATCCTGTACTAAAGAAAAATCACAAAGTCAATTCTTACTCAACCATTTTATGCCATCTATTATCTTACCTCTTACAGTCCCTACTACTCTAGCCACCTGATGGCCTGAAGATTAAGTGCAAATGGCTATTTTCTTTTCAGAAATCATTTAATAATCATAAACATTCCTGATGATCGCTCATAAACCGGTTTGAACAGTTACATTGTTCTGAGCTGGGCAGGTGGGAATGGTGCACGTCATTTGGGATACAGGAATATTCTGGAATATACTGTTGGGATACTCTGKAATATACTGTTGGGTAATGAAGTATTTCCCCCACCCCCCTTCTAATTCCTACCAATTCYCAACTTCTGGCTTGCTTTTTTTGATTGCTTGAGGGTTGAACTGACATTGTTGAAGAGCTAACTGTTACACTGCCAAAATCATCTTTTTGGTAACAGTCCCCCTGGAAACTTGTTACTGAATCTGCCTGTGGGGTACCTYCCAGTGTGCATTACTGTGGACTTCCTGCGCTGCATTTCGTTTGCTGTTGTATCACCCAGATGGTCAGTCTTACAACTGGCCTGCAGTTATCCACAGTTGGCCCTTGTCCCTGTGGCTCTGAGCAGTATCCTCAGCCCTGTGCCTCACCCTGCATCTACCTCGTACTCCTTGTTTCAGGTGATGTCCAAGCATCCTTATCTCTGGGAGGTCTGGCGTGGACTCGCTGACCTTTCCCAGTGTGAAAACTAACTGATTGGGTTTAGTCTTTATTTTTTGGGGCTTTCCCTCTAACCTCTTGTCCAGATATTTGCCTTTCCTTTTATTTATTGATTATTTTGTGGTTTTGTTTTTTGGTGTGTTTGTTTTTTTTTTTTTAAAGGGCTTTGACAATGTTATTGAAAATGTTTGAAGTTTGAGTAGTGGCTTTGTTTCTTCTCTACCTACTTGCTAATTCCTCCTAGGTTTATTTGTACCTTTCMAAAAAAATTTACATTACTTATTTGTACTTTTGTATTTGTTCTTTTGACTGTAGTAAGAACGAAATTCATGTCCCTGAAGGCAGTTAGGGGCTTTATTCTTGGTACTGAAAATGGAGGCCTGAATGCACTGAAATATTTATGAGAATTCAGCAAAGCTTGGTGGAGGCTCACAGAAGGGGAAGGTGATATTTATTTTAACCTGAGTTTAGTCATTCTCACTAATTCCCTCAGATTTCAGTCACTTGCGCTCTCCTTATGCACGTACTCACCAGCAGCAAGATTTTTGTGTATGTCCCTAGGTACTCTCATGTAAAAGACACTTCCATTCATACTTAGTCCATTACCAATCTTAGTGTTTGTTACAAAATTCCTGCTTCCGCAGTCAACAGTCACGAGTGAAATGCCAAGAACAGTAGTAAATTTATAGAAGTCTGTTGTTACACTCTTCATTAAGATGAATTTAATGTTAAGTTAGTAATTTTAGTTTTATTTGTTTTTGAGGAAAAGATATTATTAATCTACAAAAAAAGGCAGTTTGGCTGGAATAAAGGTAACTGACAGCTATACTGTCTGAGATCTATATCTGCCTGTGATCCAGTGGATTCTGAAACTATGAGAACTTGCTCTTAAATTTTTTTGGGGGAGAGGGGTGGGGGGGGTGGTGGTGTTCAGTTTCATACTGTTATCCACACTGAGTGGCAATTTACTCACCATTTACTTCACCAGAAAATTTATTCCAGTTTGGTACTGAAAACACTTGATTATCAATATATCAATTTTGTTCTGGCTTGACGTTTCATACAGAAAACTACTTTCCCCCAACTGTGATGATGATTTGGGAGTGAGAAAGTAGTTCAGTGACTTTTGAACATATTGCCATAAGTTTTTGTGGCTTATTAAATGAGGCTTAATTTTAGTGAGACTCAATCTTGSTCTTTTAATACTGTGTTTCAAAATAAAATAAATGGTTACTTTTAAGCTTTTTGTTTAATTAATCATTAATCTAGGAAAAAAAGTAAAAGTTTTTATCTAGGAAGGTGCTAATCACTGGGAAATAATTTTACTGCTCCTACTATTTTACTGGGAAAACCTGCTCTCTGTCATTCGCAATGTAAAACTAAATTATCTGTCCGTTCGTGTATGGTAAAATCTTAACACCCCATAATGACCAGAGTTTACTACAGCTGGAAAACGTTTCGCACCTTGGCATTTTTTGTTTGTTTGTGAGATCTCTTAGAGTGGACAAGCGTTTTCCTTGTCTGTGTGTGCCCAACTAGCTGAGCACGTGCATGTGAGCACTCGTGTGTTTTGAAATCTGTCCTGGTTACTGTGAAGTCCTGCAGCCATGAAAGACTTTACACTAGGTCCGAGGTAATGGAAACAATGCTTTCAGGTTTTGAAAACCATACTTCAATTTGGGGGATAATTGGCACAGGTCCTGTGATTTGTTCAACTCTGCCCCCCTCTCTGTGCCCCAGAAGAGCCCGTGGCTGACAGCAGCGTGCTCCGCTTCCTCGGAGGCCCTCCCTTCTGATCATGCCAGCCTCTGTGCCATTGATTTTAATCTACTCTTGCTACCACTGTGTGCCTGTGCAATCACTCTCCCTTAGCCCGGACAGTGGAGAGGCTGAAACGCCCGTCCGAGGTGGAAGGCAGGACGAGGTAGGTCAGAGAGGCTGCGGCAGTGCAAAGGGTTCCTGCTCAGGGCTTGGCACTGGCCCTGCCTGGACCCGAGCTGGCTCCTGCTGGCTCCAAACAGGGTGTTTCCGCTCTGCAATCCTCAGCAGGTGCCAGGAGGAGTTTGGCTTAGGTTCAATATTAGATGCAAGCCAGCCTTATGCATTCATGCATTAAATGTGCAAGCGAACAGGCTCTCTCGGAGTTCAGGGTGCTGGGTGTGTCTAAAAGCTTTCCAGTAAGCAGCCCAAGATCCCAGCATGAGGTTCAGAGACCTAGTCTGACTGCTCACAGCCTCCCCAGGCCTGGCAGGGCTTACTAGCCCAAGGCCAGCACAGAGAACCTAAGTAGGCGTGCTGTTCCTCACATGGTATCTGAAACGCTGGTTATACACATTTTCATACAGAACTGCTTTACATAGCTGTAATGATGCTGGGCACACCTGTACCACACTGCCTCTAATACTGGGAGCAGCAGCACAGACCTCATTAGAGGCCAGCTTATCTCTGTTGTCGCTGTGGGAGTCAACGCCTGGTCCCATGCTGCCCTGGAGATGGAGGTTTCTAGCACCTGAGCTGCTTCAGGCATAGCTGCGCTGTGCCATGCTGTCTATGGAGACACAGTCAGAGATAAAGCAGTTATTTGAGGCAGTCTGAGGCTGAACACTGCTTCAGTTTTACTATTAAGAACAAAAGTGAGTGCAAATAGCTTGTAATGAATGGGGGCGAGGGATAAGAAATAAGAGATAAGAAAACAGAAAAAAGTGTGTCAGAAGTGCGTCTTTGCTTATGAGGGAGAGAAGTTTCTCTAGTGAGGGAAGAGAGGATGGGAGTAGTGAGGTTTCCTGCTTGTGAACCCTGGACTGTTTCTGTGTCTTTCCTGTTTAATAGTAGCTTGATAGAAATGACTCAGGGGCTAAACCGTGTGGTCTATCCTCCAAGACAAATATCTTGGCCCAGCTCAATGTCCTAGGCAGGAATAAATGACACCTTCTGGACCTGCTGAATACCCTAGAGAGGAGTACCTGACACCTTTTGTACTAACAGATTTTTGCATGTTAGAGCATGCAGTGACCGAGTACTGCAAGGGGAATTGAAAGCACTCTCAAAAGAGTAATGGCTTCCTATGGTTTAGACCAGTGCCATAGGTATGGACACAGGATGGGTTATGCTCTGTCAGGGAGGAGTGGGCGTTGAACCAGGAATGTGGTGGTGTTAATATGCATAAGATAATTGTGGTGGTGTTAATATGCATAAGATAATTGCAGTCTCCAGCACGTTTGGATCCCAGATGACTACCTGCCATCCAATTGTCCAACGCCAACTCAAACTAAAATGATAAACTCACTAGGTGTGCGAAGTAGGAAGACTCTTCCTCTCCTAGGGAAGTAGTTACCTGAAACCTAGAYGAAAGCTTTTTCTCTGGACTGCTTTTTGGAATTTAGGGTTTTAAATTTCAGTCAAGTCAGATGTCCTGGTTAAATGCTTGGTTGAATGTTTACCTAGATAGAACAAGGAGAGAGAAAAAACCCATTTGCTTTTTGCAGTTTGAACCAAAGGAGAAGTTTGTGTAGATTTACCCATTCTACTTAGCTTTAAGATGTAATGGTTGTTTGTTCAAGCTACCAGGTCTAAAAAACCTAAAAGCTCCAAGAAGGAAAGGTTTGCTTTAGATGGAGACAAGTATTTGGAATGTGTGGTAGAAAACTTCAAAATATGCATTTGTAGTTGAAGGTTGAACAGTGAGAGACACTTAAATTAGAGAAAAAGGTGTGGTGTTTCAGGGTGGGCTTTTTTGCCTTACAGTAATTTAAAACTTTCATTTCATGTTTATTGAAGTACGGAAAGACATGGAAAGCAGAACTTGGATGTCAGGCTCAGCAGGGATTCTTATGGCTTCCTTTCATGTTTGCCTCCTGCTTAGTCTCTCCTGAATCAAGAGAAATATCTTGTTATGCTTCCATATAACCTCAGCGTTTTGGGCTATGATTAGTGTGTTTGATAGGCATCCTCATTTCTTCAGTAAATAATCATGACTAAAAAAAAATCCTTTTTTTTCTCTGCTGCAATTCATATGCTGCTTGTTAAGGGAAGCTAAATAAATTAGTCGTTTTCAGCCTATTGCAGTAAGTTGTCATTATTGTCCTGTATTGAGTTCTAGGGCAAAATATTGTCGTTGTTTCAGATTCTCTCTCTTCTCAGTGCAAGACAGCCAAATATGTATGTGTATCTGAATGACCTTTGTTGAAATAATCCATGAGGTTCAAGATGATCTATAGAAAACAGTGGGTGATCCCTCTTTGTTAGAGCATCCTTTGTAATCCGAAGGATGGCACATCAGTGTGGTATGGCAGTGAGTGGGCTGTGAAGAGCATGGGTGCATATGGGGTGATTCACAGAGTACTGGAATAGGATGATTTCAAGTGAGGCTTTTCTAAGTTTAATTTCAGAAYACAGAGAAACATTTTCTGCAAGTACAAATACTGTTGTGAGAATATGTGAAATATTTGTTATTGTACATTTCATTTAAAGTGTTAAACCAGCTTGAGACAGTCTTTGAGTTTCTCTGCTTTCCCTTCTCTTGCTAAGTGTATTGCCTCATTTAACTTCCTGGCCCTAACAATAAAGACCTTGGAAAGACTTTTGTGTATCGCCAGACATATGATGCAAGGCATAAATACAGCCTTGGGAACATCTTTAGTGTCTGTCTTAGTGAAACCTGAACATAAAGGTTGATATTCTTTAACTGGCAGGATTTCAGTAGACTTGCATCACTGTTGGAGCCTAAATATATTTTTTTTCTTGCTGTACTCTGCTAAGTGATGTAATGTGAAATGCTGTAATTCCGCCCCCCACCCTCCCCCACCCCGAGGCAGGGAAGAAAAGCACCCGTGGCATCTGAGTACTGGTTTCAGCATCTTTTAGTGTGAAGGAGAATGATGACAATAACCTCCAGTTCAGATAATGATTCCCAGTTAATCATTATTTGTGAGAACGTGCTATATTAAAAATTCTGTGCTTTCCTGACATCATTTTCTATTGATTTGATAGCTGTTAAATTTGACTTGATCTCTCTATGCCTTGCTAGCATGTCTTGCTTTGGAAGGCCTCTTTTTCCTCATTAGCTGTCTGTATCTTCAATTATATTCTTTCTGCCTGCAACAGGATTGTAATTCAGTTTATTATACTTTATAGCAATCAGTGATATCTAGTCAATTGTCAGATGGTGTTTGACAAACTTAAGTAAATTTCCCCAGATGACCTCTCAAGGACCTTTGAAGCTGTGTTATCTTCTAGCACTGGACCCATAAATTATTTTTTGAGCAGAATGGAAAGAAGAATTAGTCAAAGTGTAAGGAGAAGCATACCCAGTTTATTTTTTATGCAGAATACTTGTAGAGTTTTTACTGGAGAAGATAATCTGCTTTTTCACATTTTTCTTAAGACTAATTTACACTGGGTGGTCTCAATATTGTTCASGTGTCACTAGAAAATGATAATACAGGAAAGTGAAAAATGTAAGAATTGATGTAGTAGAGAATTTTCTTTTTACTTAAAGGTCATCTTGCTGTTCAAACCACTAATATTTGACTGAGAAGCTTTTTCTCAAATGGGCATCATGTGAAATACAGTATTTAGTTACACTTCTAAAAGTGCAGATKCTAAAGGAAAGCAGGTTACTGTTGTCTGTTCTCTGCATTTCCATATTGCTTTTCAGTTTGGTTGTTTAAATATCAATAAATAAACAGTTTTGCAGTTTCTAATTATTTAACATTCTTAAAGTAAATATCTTTATGTCAGCAGATAATTTGTGAAGCCTGATAGGATGATGGGTAATTCGATGCAAGTATTCACGTGACAGTAGTTTTTAAATAGGCCATGACAACCTCCAAAACCTTGACTGATTTCAGTATTTAATAAATATTTTAAGAGACTTCCTCAGAGTATCTGTCTAATGATTGGATTTGAGACCTATATGGCTTTACTCTGTTAATTCCATTAATTCTGAGGGGTCTCTTCCTTATTATCTTTGAGCTGTCAACAGTGTGACTTTCATCACTATAAACTAACCAAAAAGTTCACTAACTTTTTTTAATGCACTAGAGGTCTTCGTAATATCTCTTCATGGAGTGGAAAAGACAATTATTGCCAGCTATTTCAGAAATAAATATGATCATATGCTTACTTTAATATATTGTGTGTGCGTTTACAAGTTTAGCATCTGTCCGTGATATTTGAGAGCTAGAAAAAATGACTTAAAAAAACTCTATACTTGGTGAAAATGGTGTATATACAGGCCTTTTAAAAGGGTTAACATTGAGAGTATTTTCATCCTGTGTGCTCATCACATTGATTAAACAATTCATTGTAAAAATGCATTATGTGGAATGTATTTGCACATGCAGCAATTCACTTTGTATGAATTACTCAAACTCTGTCACGTAGTCTCAGTCCCGGTGTGTAATCTGCAGGTGACTGACAGAGGAAACTGTCCAYGCAAAACCCCTGGAAGACCTTCTTCCCCCAGTCGCTTGGTTTGAATCCAACCTTTTACACAAGGAGTTGGTGACAGTGTGGTCCATGAACAGGTACAGGGAAGGCAAGCTGGAAGAAGGATTAGAAAGCAAAACAAACCAAGAAAACAGGAGGGTCTGTGCGGGACTGGACACGTGACTTTTAAAACTCTTACGCATCTAAATGAGAGAACTTGAATCAGCAGTCCTTGCACTCAGACCTTTTTTAATTTTAGGTCTTTGGCTTCTTAATGTGAAAAATCTTCTGTATGTTCTACAGGAGAGCTGAAGCATCAGTTTTAAAGCACCTGGTCACTTAGTGTTCTCTTTTAGGGGGTTAATGTTTTAAAATGGAAAAATAGTTCTTGTTTGGATTGGATGCTTCTTTATTTAGATTGGGTTCTTAGCCCCTACACTGGGAATTTCCTATTGAGCTGGGGGGGATTTAGCAACGTTTATTTAAAATACAAATCTCCACCCATCTTGCTTAAACTATCAAATATTAGAGTGCCTTTTTTAAAGGCTTATTGCATAATTGAAAGAATCATACACTCTTGTTTCTAATTATTGATCTAGCTCATTTAATATAAAATGAGTGCACACAGCATGTGCGCAACAGTCTGACTTGTATGGCTGTGCTGAACAGTGTGTATTGCAGAGTTCCTTATCCTGAAAAACATCATACTGTAAGTATATGGTGGAGGTTTGCTTTTGTTAAGGTCAGCCACTTGGGAGTTCTCAATTTGGTGAGTCATGTAGGATGGTGCAGTGATTATATGCCAAGTCACGATCCAGAGCTTTGAGCTAATTTTACTTCCAGTGTGCTGCTTTTGAATTCAAAGCTCTTCTTACTGGCACTGTTATGTTACAGACAGGAAAGGAAATCTCCTTTAGCTGCTCAGGGTTGCTCCTTGGTGCTGGGCTTCTCGCAAGGGTCTGTGCCTTGCAGTGCAGGCTGCCAGGACCTGGGGGTGCGGTCAGCGGCTTCTAGGTTTGGGCTCTAAGGATCCCAGCTTCTTCCCGAGTCATTTTAGTGGATGATATGTAYGTATATAGTAAAGGATAATCTGCTGCTTGATGCTTAGACTTGCTGCAGTCCTGAATTTAAAGTAGGCTCCTAAGAATGTGGGAACACTGAGCCGAAAGTCAAGTATTGCTCTGAGCACAGCAGACGCTGCTGAGCCATCTGAGTAAGCTTTGTGCAGCACCAGTTCTGGATGCAGCCTTTCCTCCAGTGGTTTTTCAAAGGAGTTGAGAACAACTTTCATACTCTAATACTTAAACACTTTGAATAAAATTATACCTGAAGAAACTTGTTACATAATGCTGAGCTGAAATTAGAGCTCTTGCAAACCTGGAGATTAGTTTTTGTTACGTGTTCGTTCCTATTTTGAGTTATTTTAATTCATATGGGCACAGTGATATAAATTGCATGAAAGAAATGTAACTTGTAAAAGTTGATCATGTCTCACCCTTTATAATTAAGGGAGAGATTGTCAGTGCTATCTGTTTTTTAAACTGTTTGACACTAGTGTTTGCTGCAAGCTAAATTTGTTTGAAAAACTTCAGCCAAAGTAATTCAGTCACTTCTGAAGATGATGACAGAGTAGAAGTTATTAAAAAAAAAAAAAAGACAGCTTTTATTTAAAAACCTTTCCCTTTCTGTCAAARATCAGTATTTTGTCATATCTGTGAACACTTGCTTATTACTGGCTGAGTTAAAGAACTTTCAATAAATTTCAGCTTGTCCATTTTCAGTAGCAACACRTAAGCTGTAACAAATACTGTAGCTACTCTGAGTGCATCACAGATCATACCTGCAGGTGTCTGAAAAGGCTGTCTTTGTAATTATAATRATAAGCCATTTCGGGGCTAACCAAATCTGGGGCTTGGCAAAAGAACCGGTCGGTTAGGCAGGGGAAARGAAGTTTTCCCTTTGGTTAATAATGTTGCTTGTCAGTAATTTAGAGGGATGAATAGCTGGTAACGTGAAGGAGCAAGGAGAGTCAGCAAGAGGGTGATTGGATAGGCCCAGAGTCTGTGAGGAGCTGATGAAACCAGGACTGGGAATTGCTAGGCAAGAAGGGGATCCTTGCCTGGTAGGCAGTCAGGGTAAAGTGGCTGACTCGGCACTGGCGAGGGTTGCATCCTCTTATAGCCTGGCCACTTCCACACTGTGTGGCGTTTGGTGCTGGGTCTCGTCCAAGTCCCACGTGGTAAACCTGTGCCTTAAATCAGTTGATGGTTTTGGAAGGTTCAGTTCAAAGTACCTGGTATAATGTCAGGCCTCTGCTGCAGCTCAGCAGGATGTTCCTTTTTTTATAGTATGGACATGGTTATGTATGTTGTATGTCCTGGCGAACATAAGAGCATATGTGTGACAGGAGCTGCCTAGGGTGGTGTTGGAGTGCTGTTGAATGAAATAGAAGTAATGCTGTCTTATGAATGCTGTCCATTGCCAACAGTCCCCAGGTGAGGTCATATTTTCAAAAGCTAGCTGAAGGGACCAAACAGTATGGATGGTCGAGCAGCTCAGTGCTTAAGCTCCTGCACATACCTTTTTTGTGAGCAGTATGCATGTGTTTGAGGTGACCGATTTGGCAAAGGGATTAGGCCTGTGAAGGCGGGGAATGGGGAGAAAAGGATTGGCCTAGAAGTCTGGAGGCTTGTTTATGCACATGGATTTGGAGGATGGAAAGGATGAGTGGAGTAGATAAGAGTAAGAGCTGGGAAGAGGGGAGATAACGGGAGAAACCCTAAGGAACTGGAAAAGCTGAAGCTTGATGAGCAGAGAGCATGAGGCAAGGTTAAGGAGCAGCAGTATAAGAAGAGATGGGACACAGATGTACAAAAAGTTCATCTAGGCTGAAATGTGCTTCTGAACAGCATCCATTACACAGCTTCAAAGGTTGACTCCAAAATTTTGGGGTCATGTTTCTACTGCTGTGTAGTCCACTGAAGAAGCATAAATTGTCTTTCCACTGGTGGTGTTTCGCAAAGAGAAGTTCACTTTTTGATGCTTCTTCTGTTTAGATCACTTGTGCAGAGGTAAGGTCAGCGTTTAGATCATTTGTAACAGACCTAAAGTTCCCAACTCTGCTTTTAGGCTGTCATTATTTATAATGATGCCATCTGATAGAATTTCTATCTCCAAAAAATATCTCTGAAAATCTGGAATGAAGGTTTTGATGAAAGAAATCAGAAAACCTTCAAAATCAAGCACTCAATAGAAACATTAGAATAAATTTGAAAAATAAAAGTGTGATAGAGCTTCAGTCTCATAATACATCTGCATTATAATCATTACATGATAAGGCATGCTGAAGTTGAGGTAATAAATCATCTGCTTATATAAGGGGCAGGGATGAAATTGCTGCTGGAAAATTTGATTTAATTATTGATAAGGGTATAGAGATCAGCTTAAAGATAACAGTTCTTCCAGGCATATGCTGTTTATGAAACGTATATGGAATTGGATGGTGGGGAAGGTACACATAGAAGGAACAGACAGGCACTCCCAGAGTGTTAAATACCAAAATCTTCTGGAGAAACACTTTGCAGGAACTCCCTCRTTCCCCAGGACTGAATTCTCTATCACTTCTAGCACAGACAACTTGACTCTTCTATTTTCAGATACCTACTTATAGTCTTATGGGTCTTTTTCCTCACTCTCATCTCCCGGAGTTAGTGCTTGCAGCATTGTTGAACCCCCAGCTTCCAGGCTTAGCGACAGTGCCGTCATTGTGGCGCTGGCGGATGCTCTGTCAGCTCTTTTCCTGCCAGTCAGTGGGGGTTTGCAGCACACAAAACCCCTGTTCCCGCTGCCCTTTGGGAGAGCACAGAACTTGGCAGCTTTAATCACCTGCCAGCTCCCAAAAACACGTTGGGTTTCCAACCTTGTAGCCAAGATCAGAATCATTTCTAGTGGAAGTTTGGTTTTGTTAGCATTCCTCGCCCCTCCTCTTGGGGCAAAAGCAAACCCTAGGTGTTATGAGGGAAGAAATATGGGTTTTATTTTCTTCATTACCTTATGTTTTGCTGCTTATTAGAGAAGCTAGGTGGTTTCTCTTTTTCCAGTGTTTCAGTACCCAGGCACCTGAAGTAGCTGCATAAATCCAGATGCATTTGTCGCTTGCCTCTGATCTGTAAAAAGGGGAAGGATATTCTCTGCAGTGATTTCAGAAAATACAACAGAGTTCATTTGAATGGGAGACTGATGTAGAGTGTCAGATATGTTGAGCAGAAAGCACTTCTAACACAGGTACATTGCAGTGTTTGCTAAAAAAAGGGGCATGACTACTACATGGAGATTCTGGCCACTGCTGGTATTTAAATATAACTGCCCAGTTTGAACAGTGGGTTGGGAACTGGGGCCAGAAGAATCGGGATGGGGATGGGGTGCAGAGTCCTGGTGGCTGCAGAGTGAGAGGGAGACAGAAAGCAGAACCAGATAAGCCTGGCAGAACCATGCAGAACAGAGTGAATGACTAGTATCTGTTACCGTGATTTGTCATCGCCTAAGTTTTTTGTCTTCTGAAGCTTGTATAATTGTCATACTGGAGTATATCATCTGCTGCTGCTCTGTAGCCCTAAGTCATTTCAGCTCTCAACAGGATGTGTAAAATAAGAGCTGCTATTTGACTGTGCCATGTTAGGTGGTGGTTTGAAGCTTGTAGAATACTCTGTAAAACAGTCTCATATTTAAATCTATATTAAAAAGATTTTTTTTAATTTTCATTTTCCATATAAATGAAGGTACTTGGACTTCACTTTATATGTGCACATCTGAGTTTTATTAACTTGCATATTAACACAGGTGGGATGAGAGGACATACACTTTCTTCAACTGACAGATAATGTTACTCTACTGTTTGATGTCATGTAAGTTAATCCAAGTTCAGCATCACTTATCTGGTTACATTGAGGAGGCCAGGCTTTGTAAGGCTGGCAGAATAGCGTGAGCTGTTTTAACAGAACTGCCCTCAGCGTGAGGTTTTGGTGCGTTAGTTCTCCTTCAGTTTAAACATAAAACCAGAACAACATTCTTAAATTATCAAAAGCTGTCATTATTTTCTCAAGATTGTTTTTGCAAAATGTGTAAGTCAAAATCAAAACATAGCTTTTTTTTTTTTTTTTAGTGTCTTCATTGACTTAGTAGTGTTATAACTGTCGTGAAGGCACAATTCTTCAAACGCCCTCAGGAGCTGGAAGCTGAAAGTTTTGCACTGCATGCTTTAAACCTGAATCTCTATCTCAAAAAAGTTCAGATATTCTTGAATGCATTTTTTATTTTGATGAAATAGACATCTTTTCAGTGTTCAAAGTCAAAATAACATTAAACATTAATAACATCACAGCTTTAACTCGCTGTGTGTTTTAAAAGCTATCTCAGTACTTCAAAGTGAGTTGGTAGCACTCGGTGTTAACCACAATTGATATACGCCTAGAAATCCTTTTAAGGAACCTTCAGTGGCTGGTTTTTTTCTTCCTTTAAACTGTTTGAATGCCAGTTCCCATACTGGACTTGGCTTTGTCAATAGTATACACTTCATGTTGTGCTGTTTGTAGCATTTTTGAGAATAAAAGTATGTTTCTAAAATTGTTGTGCTACTTGTGGTCCTTGCCCAAGTATTATTATTTTTCTGGTAAGGGAGAACTGTGCATGCATACCAACACTGCCTGTGCTGATGGATTATCCTAGACAGACTACAACACTGTGGCAATGGCAGAAAAAAAAATAAATCTGATTTGCACTTGGAAAACAGTTCCATAGCAACATTGGAATGAAATATACTTTTGATTTTATTTACTGGATTACTATAGTATGTCTTCAAGTCCCCAGTCTTTGCTTTTACATAATCATCCTTTAGGTATTTATTGCTTTTGTGTTCTTCATAATAAACTTTACTGTTCTTTAAAGAAAAATTAAATAGTAGCTAAAATAATTAATATTTAACTGGTTAGTTTTAGATTTAAGTGTATTTTCAAACAAAAAACGCTAAAGCTTAGCAAAGTGAAAATAGATCTTTATTTCTGCATTTGTAGAAAAGAATTACTAAAAGCTTATTTACCAAGTCAAGAGGTGGCTTACATGAATAATGTCTTATTTAAGATCAAAATGAAATGTTTTCAAGTTTTTGAGGCTAATTCATTATTTGTAATAGTCTGTATTTGCTAAGGTAGTTTCCAAATACATTTTGCAGAATTCCAGTAAGACCTTGGGATTGTCATAACTTGGCATTTCACCCATCACAGCTCCTGAACCAAAATATTCCTGGTCTGATAATGGGGTAACATCAGGGTATCCTTTCAGGAAAGATGAATTATATACATTGATATCCATAGACCATAATAGTGTAACTAAAATAAATAGCTTTGATTAAATTTCCTGCATTTGTTACATGCATGTGTTATCTGTACTTTTGGAGGGGAATACAGCACACTTCTGTTACTTCAGCCACCTGCTAGAAACGCATTGGTTTCCTGGCCATAGCCATTTGGAATCCAGCACTGCAGGCTCTTGTACAGGAAAAACCCATCCTAGGGATGGAGATCTCCACCAAGTTTGTAAGAAGAGGTAGCTGTTTTACAATTCTATATATGGGATACAATTTGGTAAGCAAAAAGTGCTTAAAATGGATTATATTGAAATATAGAAATTATATGTAAATTATATTCCTCCTCCTCCAATTGAAAAGTAAAATAATTTGAGTCTCCCACAATAATACCTTTGGACTYGTGTCATACGCTCCTAATGAAAGGAGGAGACTCTTATTGCAGAGGGACTACCTGGCCTCAGGAGTTAATCCAACAAGCTGTACCTGTTGGTGTCACAGAGTTAGGGCTGTGCCGTTTTTCCAGCTGCTCCAGCTCTGTCTCTGCAGCAGTTCTAGCTGAGGCTGATCCAAACCAGATTTGCTGTACAGAAGGCAAATAGTAAATAATTGAACTGGATGGTTGGCAACTCCAGCCTCCTAGGTGCAGAAATGATTCCAAACACCTTTCTTCTCAAGCTGCTAGGAAGGAAGAGTAGTCCATCTCCTGCTCATCAGGCTGTTTGATACCAGCAAAACAGGCTTCTGCAAAGGTCCAGTTCTTATGGAGACTTCTAGGCTTTTTTTTTTTTTTTTTTTTTTTTAAACCTATAGGAAGTCATTTGACAAATGTGTGAAGTAAAGAAAAAACCTATAAAGGACACAACTTCTCTGGGGTTTTTAAGCAGTGATAAAGCCCATTTTTGTATGTGTATGAATTTCATCTCTTACTGTACAGAATACAAAATCATGCAGTGCATGCAAATCAAAAACCAAACCTGCTGTAAGTTTGGATGTGTGGGAATTTGGCTATAATGAATCTGATGTTAATTATTTTAATAAAAATTCCATATTAAAATATTTTAATAATGACTATCTCTACATGAATCATACCCTCCTTCTTGTTTTTTTTTGTATACCTACTGTTTTTTTTCCTCCACTGCTAGTATCTGCATACTGCATTTTCTTGCTGACACTATCTTTTGAGTGTGTGATTTTATTGTTCAGTTCACCTCTATTGCCATATAGTTTTCCTGTCTTTAGAGAAAATACAAATAGTTCAATTTTCTGTTGTTGCAGAGGTAAAGAAGCCATTATGTTGTGTGACTACTGCTTAACACTCTTCCAGTGGCTGTACTAAAAATGAAATATTTGCTCTATTCATGCAACAAAAGTTCAAAGAAGTTAGTTGCTACACTATATTTCATAACTTACAAAATATTAATAACATGTAGTCTTTGTGCAGATGTGAATGGCACATTGAGAGACAATACTTAGAAATCACGAGTGTAATACAAATAAAAATATCAAATGTCCTCTTTCCATAAGTAATACCAAATTATTCAAATATATTTAAAATCAAACGCAGTTCTGACTAGACTGCAGCAATGAATGGTTTAAAGTATCTGAATTTTTTTTCCTATCAGATGATTGACAAAAGGCTTTTTAAAATTGAGACCTTAAAGTCTTAATCATACAGTATGAAAGGACTCTGACATAGTGGAAAACTTGCAGTGCTTTAAGAACTTAAACCTGAGGGCAGTTTCATGTGTGATAAGCATAGATGTTCATGGTTTAGCCTCAGAAATAGAAACCAGTTTTCAAGTGAAAGTTTGGGGAAGATGATGCCCAGAAACGCATTTATGTACAATGTACAACTTCTCCCTTTAAAAATGGGCAAATAYATCAAAACAGCAAAATGAGGGTTTTCTACATCACAGCAGCTCTGCCAAGTCTGGGTGTGCATGTGTGCACACAGGTATCATGTATAACTGCTCAGGTTGTAACATCCCCTTTCCCACTTTGTTCTGCACCAGTTGCTAATGCAGCTGGTGCCTTGAGAGCCCTACTGCGGGGACAGCAGCGTGTGGCTGCGACGAGCTGGGCCATAGGAAGACTGAGACAGAATCAGGAGGTGTCTCCACCGATTTTTCTATTCAGACTCTGCTTTGCTGCTGGGTGCTGGTTTTTTGAGTGAAGCTCAAATTTGAAACTTACTGGGAGAATTATTACAGATTTGTGCCTTTTCTGACAAACAGCCATGACATTGCAATACTTGCTGGAGGAGAGACTTGAGATAAAATATATCCTTTTTTGAAAGTAGATTCAAGCCCACATCTTTTATCTCTGAGGAATATCCCTATTCGTCATGTTTTAGGATCTTTGGACAGCAAGGACAAAGGGGCAGAAAAGAGTATTTTTTTTACTTGAATATGTTCCTCAGATGTGATCTGCAGGGCGGAGAGAGTATCTTCTCTGTCTCTCTTCAGAAGCAGTGCCACTGAAGGCAAAATGCTGGGGTGCGCCACAGCCAGTCCTGCTCTGTGCAAAGAAGAAAGCACAGCCATTTCTCTGGCTGTCGTTTTAAAGAAAATCAAAGCTGTGCCAGTGCCTGGTCCTTTTGTGTGCTAGGCATGCTCTGTGTGTACCTACTGAAAACAGCCCTTTAGGAGTTTCAGGTGGATAAACTTAGTTTCAAGTTGTCAGTCAAGATGCTGGCACCATTCAAGCAGAGCTGCTAAATTCTTTCAAACTGTTACAGGGGAAGAATGGTAGATAGCTAGAGAGCCTTCAAGTTTAAGACACTGATGAATTTGGGTGCTTCTAGGTGTGATGGCAATGAGGTTGGACAGAGGAACATCAGGAGTGGAATGAGGCCCTGTTCTAGCCAGATCCTCTTTGGGTAGTGCAGCCTCAGGTATAGTGTGTATATCACAGGCAGAAGTTCAAATAACATGTGCCTTACCAAGAAGATTAAGAAAACTCTTGGGCAGCTGAAGCATCCCAAAAAGATTTCTGCAACCAAAAAAGACTCACTGTATTTTTTTTTTTTTTCCTCCCCTTGAGCATGGATTGAAAACTGCATATGCCAGAATCTTGATTTTGTATTTTTGAGTTTTCTGTTTGCTTGTTTGGATAGTTGTTGGGGTTTTGTTTGTTTGTTGTTGGTTTTTTTTTTTTTTTTGGGGGGGGGGGTTGTGGGTTTTTTGTGGTTTTGTTTGATTTTGTGGTTTATTGTGGGGGTTTTGTTTGTTTGGTTGTTTTTTTTTCTTGTTTTGTTTTTTTTTTTACCAGAATCAAGATTCTGGTAGCTGTCATCTTCCTTTTATCCTCCTCTCTTTCTCCCTCAGGCTTGATTCTGTACAATCTTTTTTGTATAGCTGATGTAAATTCACTTAGACTATGCACTAGATGTGTTTAGGAGGGTTTTAGTTTCAGTAACTTCTTCCCTAGTTATCTACAGCCAGTGCAGCATGCGCAAATCTGTTTTGTTCCTGAAGCTGCAATTTRTTTCCTAGCTGTTGATAAATCTCCTCATCCTGGGGTTAGGAAGTGTACCTTTGTCTACACTTACACTGTGTGTCTGTGACCCATGTATTAAAACTGCTTTAGGCATCCAGCAATCAAGGACACTCATTGTGCTCAAAGAGGAAGGGCAAAGCATTTGTTCCTTTATGAAAAAGGATGGAGAACAGTACTAGAGAAAATGTTAGTATAGTTAAAGTTAATGCTGTGAATCTTACTGTGTAACATCCTCATCAAAAAGTAACACGAAAGCAGAAAGAAAGCCCATGTACTTGAATCTATGGCAATACTAAGCTGTATGTGCTATAGCTGGTAAAATAATAAAGTGAATGAACCTTGAGTTATTTGAAGAGTACTCTTCTCAGTCTGCCATGCTGGAGTCACTTCTGGGAAACCTCACTCTCCTTGACAACTTCTCTATGTGATAAACAGCTTATAGACCTTATGTGTGGGAACGAAGTCTCTCCCTATAAGAGATTCAGAGAAATCGTGCCAGTATGAGTCTGCATCCCCGAAGTGTTTGATAAGTGATTTTTCTGTAGCTGGCGGACAGCCAGCTTTGGTTGGTACAATGAACATCAAGAAAATGTAGAAAGGAGACAGAGAAGTYTAGGAATGATAATCAGGACATACATGCTACAATGATTTTGTAACAAAAATAATAGGCTATTCAGGTCTAATTTAAAATTTCTTTATCTGCTTTGCCTACCATAAACTGTTTGTGACTGTAGCAAGGAATAAGTGGCTGTGTTCTGGTATAGAACATCCTTATGTATGTTTGTAGGAAAAAACAAAAGAAATAAATTATTACTGAGGAAGTGACAGCAATGGGTTTAATTCAAGTAAGTCCATGAAATTTCAGTGGTAACAGCTAAAACCAGTAGAAGTGGTTATGATGATGTTTTAAAGTAAACAAATAAATTTTAAAATTCTCAGAGGATCCTGATCTTCACAATTTTCACTTCATAATAGCACTTAACTTACTAGCCACTCTTTAAAATTCACTTCCCAACCCAAATATTTGGAATGACTTTTTGGGAGGAGGATACACAGGTGACAGTGAATATTCTTATATATCCTGATATGCCTGTGAAGCTATGTTTTTTTTAATGTCATCTGCACTTTAAAGTCTTTTCAGACTCCTTAATCCTAAAGGCGTTTTTCATCAAGAAACTGGAAACAATATGGATCTTACTTTTGCACACAAAATTATGATCCCATAAAACTTCAATGATGAAGTACAGGAAACTGAAGCTGGAAAATGAAAAAGAAAAAATTCCGTTTGCAGATGCAAAAATGTGAAAAACAGCGATAAATGACACTATCAAAACACGTGCAAGGAACAAAGCTAAATCAAGGCTATGCATTCCCTAAATTCCCATATAGGAAATGGAAGTATTTTCCCTCTCRCTTTTCAAACAAAGAAGCAGTAGTAGTAATGATAATTTAAAAAATCTCCAGCCACCTAGTTAGTGTACCTACTCTTGGTCCTCATGTGATCATCAAAATGAAATACTGTCAGGTGGATGTGCCAGAAGACTTAATGGAGGTAATGATATACCCAAGCATACCTTTTAATACTTAAGTCTTTACTCTAAAAAGAATAATATTTACGTGACTTCAGTTGGAATCGTTTTTTATCTTGGGTTTATTCTTCCCATGCCTTCCTATGCCCCATCCCTGGGTACTTGTGAACCATGCTGTTTTTCTGTGGTTACAGATCCCATACCTGTTTGCCGAGTCTGACCTACCATAGTCTAAAAAGTGAGCTTCTGGGGTTAAACTCTACGATGAGTTAGCTGTTGAGCTGCTTGAAGATCTCAGCTGAGTATTATACTAGCTAAATTTTGATGGAGTATGACTTTGACCTCAGAAAGCAAAAATGGTTTGTGTCTTTTTCTGAGTATTATCMTATGTCTGGAAAGAGTTAAGGATGTTTGAAAGGGAAAGCCAAAAATGCATAAAAAGGGAGATYGATGAGAAATCAGTATCATCAGGCAATTGCTAGATATTTTTCAGAATCTCCTTTTCATCTTTTCTAATGAGCAGATCTCAAAGTAAGGAATTGTGAGCTATATGTGCACATCACCGTTGTTTTCAGCTTAAACAGTTCAATAGGTTAAAAAGTAGTTTTGTTAATATGTAAATTGTGCAGTAAGACATTCCTAATGGTTATATTAGTTTAAAGGCTTCCTGAGGCTAAAATGGTAATAAGATGTAAAACAAGATGCCGTGGGTAAGGTTATGATTACTAAAAAATATGCATATCTCAGTGAATATTTTCAGAGGCAGACATGATTATTTCTGTTAAAGAAAAAATAGCTGCTATGACTGAAAACCTTCTCCTAAAAAAAAAAATATATATTGGGAGGTAAGAGAACTGGTTCAAAGGCTTCTTTTTAAGTCTCCATCACAAAGGGTCTGTTTTATTATGATAGCTGCCATAGTGACAGTCAAGTGACAGATTTTGCTATGGGTTTTGAGCTGTCCATTAAATGTAACACCTCCATTTTTTGAATGTTTTGAGTAGCCCACTGAGTAGCTACCGGCTGAAAAGTAGGAGTCACAGTGGGAAGCTGAAGGGGTATGGGCCTCCAGAGCATTTAGTGTTTAATGGGTCTACAGCTGTAGTGAAGCAGTGTGCAGAAATAATTCTGATTAGGCTTGGTCAATCAGATGACAAAATGAGCCGTGCCCCTCCGTTATTACAGCTCTAAAATTCAGAAAACAATTTCTGCTTAAACCCAGTTAACCGATTGAACAGATTTTTTGTTGTTGTTGTTTTATGTTTTAGCTCATTTCTTGCTATAGTATGCTGTCAAAGGGAGAGGGGAGCAAATAGTTAAGCTACTGTACTGGCAAAATTGCCTTTTTCATCTGCGACTTCATTTTGGAAGGAATGATTGAAACCATTAAAATAGTGATTTTGAGAATTTAGCTTTTACAAGAATTAAATGTTACTAAAGACAAATAATAGATTAATGTTATGCCACTTTGTGGCAAGGTAAGTAGCTTCTTGTTTACAGTTTCATGTCAGCTGTTGTCATTAGAATATAAGTTGTAACTGTGCAATTAAAGAGTAATAACTTTGAATGGCAGAGGTTTTGCCTAATCAAGACTGTATTATTTGATGATAAATCTTCACATCAAAAATAAATCACCTGTAATTGTAAATTCCATTTTTCTAAGCTTTTTAGCCTTCTAGCTAAGTCCTTTGCAGCTCTAGAAGCATGGTACATATATGAAGTGGGAGCTCAGTTAAGATACTCTGGTTCTATTTTGGCAAGTTTAAGAGGTCAGGTGGATGCAGTCATTACTGAACCTCACTGGCAATGTGCTTTGAAGTAGATTCTTAAGTAGAGATTGTGCTTTTGTGAAGAAAAGCATTGTTCTAATAAGCCTTGAGAACAGAATAGGTTTCAAAGGAGCAGATGAGGTTATTGTTCTGAACTAATGCTGGTGCTAATAAATGCTGACAGAATTCTTACTGCTACCTATAAAAAGCTGCAAACCCCTTAAAGTTGGAAATGTTTTAACTGGACTTTAAAAAAAAAAATAAAATATCTGGATTTGTGGCAGAACAGAATTGAGAAGTTTTAAATAGGGTTTCTTTCTTTAGGAGCTGAAAAAAAGCCACTGTTCTGTACCAGTGTTGCTTCAGGGTAGTTCCTTGGAAAGCAAAGGTGGTCCAGAGGTTCATGTGCTATGTGAAATTGGTGGCTTTAATACTGTGGGCAAACACATTCAACTCTTCTGAAATGTTTTCCTTTATTTCTCGGTGTGTTTAAGTTTTCTTTCTTGTATTGGAATTTCACCACTCAGCACAAATAGTAACTTTTGCAACGATCTGCCTCTCAGATACTGTCGATGGAGTCCGGAGGGTTGCCCCATTGGCAAGTTATCAAGTAGAATGAACACAAAGGAAAAATGAAACCAGAGCTCTAAGTTAAGAGGCAAGTCACAGGTAGTTGCTTAGGAGGAAAATGTGGATATGGTAAGATCTGGATAAAAATATTCGTTGATTTTACTGGCTGCATTGTTTATGCACTGTTTGTAATGAAAAGGAACTATATATTCTTTTTTCTTTTTGTTGATAGAAGCCAATTACTCTTAAAAAAACAAACAAATTGGAAAATACCCTAATACAGTGAGCATCATTTTACTAAAAGGTTCAGGCAGCTAAGCAGATTTAGCTCTGCTTTTAAATAGATACAGGGAAATGTTTAACCCCTATTGTGTGGCCACAAAGCCTGTGCTGATCACACAGAAGCTTGGGAGGGCCAAGGACAAAGCAACAGGCTGCTGGAAACGGCTCCTCTTGTACGTGCTTCTGCACACAGTACAGCAACAGCAGGGCTTAACAGCAGAGTTTTGTCAAGATTACAACATGAAGGAGAGCATGTTACAAATTCGTACCTCTTGCTAACAAAAAGAAAGGAAAAAAAAAAGGGAAGAGGAGTAAGAGGACTATATAGCTATATGCACAAGGTAATGGCCAATTTCCCTTTTCTATTCTGATTCTTCTCAGTCACTTACATAGTTGAGATTTATGTACTTTAGTATTGGTTAATTTGATTTATTGGAATGGAGTAACATGAGGAAATGGGAGTTCATACTTCTGAAGAGAAGAATAAACCTATTTTGTGTAACTTACTGAAACATTTCACTGCTGTTATCAGTCTAGAAATTGAAATCAATGCAGCTACAATTTGTGTCCATGAAGGAAGAGCATGACTTTGCAATGTGTTAAAGATCAGATGAAATTCATATTCTGCTTTATTATATGTGTAAAATTGTATGTATTATATGTGTAAAAATAGAACAAAAAGATTGTTCTAATGGATGTTAATATAATCTAGGCTGGACTACTTGCTTTAGGAAGTGTCTTCATGAGGATGTGTGTATGAGAGATGAAAGAAACAAACAGGGATTTTTGGTGTATTTCCAGGATATTTTTTTCCATTATTACTTTGTCAGAATTGTCTGGGGTTGAGCAGTACCAGAAATAAGATAGATATGACAGAAAGATGGATCACTGCCCTTATCAACCAACAGGGTAGTTTCTCCTTTTCTGAGGGCTCCTCATCACTCCTTAGTTCTGAAAGAAGAAATGACATGAGGGTGAATAATGGAGCTCTGCGGTACTGGATTGCTTAAAACTGGGCTTAAATACACTAAATAAATTTTATACATCACAAAGCAAATATTTTTCCTGGTCCCCTGAAAATGTTTTATATTAAATAACTTCCTGCAGTATTGTAAASTAAAAGGAAACTGAATTATATATGTGTGTGTATATAGCTATATTATTTATTTTAGGAGAAAGCTGCTTATTGTCTCATTCTACTGCTTTTTAAGGTTACATTAAGAACATTAAAGTGTCTTAACTTTTTAATGAATATTTTGAATACATTTTATATAAAACCATTTGGCCAGTCAGATAGAAAATAAAAATGGAATTTTTGTTTTGAGTTTTTTACATTTGAACTTTATGCATAGTTATGTATTACAATCTATGTATTTTTTCATCCTAAATTTTACTTGCCTGAAGCCTAGCAACACTATTAGTAGAAAAGTTTGTAAAGTGACAATAATATGTAAATTTTAGTTCTTTCACAGATTTTTTAAATTAATAAGTACAGAGTAAGCATAATGTTAGGTGCGGAAAAGTAAGACGTGTGCTTTACATTTCTATAATATGCTAGTGGCCAAACTCATACACAGAAAATCAGAAATTACATGAGCCCAAATACATCTAATGAATTTTAAAACGTTTCGTCTAATCTATAGACTTTTCTTAAACCATCTTTTTTTTTTTTTTTTTTTTTTTTTTATTTTCTTTTTTTTTTTTTTTTTTTTTTTTTTAATTCATGCTATCTCACTCATGATTTTCCTGTAAGGTTACAAATGCTCCTTTTGCTTTGGAAACCGGACATCTGGTTATTAATTTACATGTTTGAACATGAGAGGTTCCTGGCTAGAATGAAATATATGGGACTTTACCTGTTGAATTCTGTAAGATCATGCCATCAAGCCATTCAAAGTATCATCTTCATGCACTTGGTGTTGTGAATAAGAATGCAAACTTCTATGTCAGCTGTCAGACAGAAGAAAAACAAACAAACAAACAAAAAAACCCACAACAGCAACAACAACAAAAACAACAAAAAAAAACCCCTGAGATTGCTTCTTTACTTCTTCATTCCATCTGAGTTGATTTTTGGATGTTCAGGTGCTCTTCTTCACATGTTTTACAGAACTCCTCATGGGTATGATTTCCTTGGAGTTTCAAGCTTTTGTTAAGCTCCTTCCTAAGAGACTATCAGAGAAAAATAACATCACAGCAAAAGAATCTGATCATGGACTGTAAATAGGTTAAAGCTGCAGATGTCAAGAAGAACTATAGCAAATATTTATTTTTAATGTGTGTAGTCCAGGCATCCAAAGAGATTGATATTCTGGCCATTCTTACCCAGCAGTTGAAAACAGTTTGACTAGTACAATTTCTTTTCTCCCAATAAACCACTGAAAATTGTAATTCATTATAGTATGTCCCAAACCATATATATTTTTACATAACCATGTTTACTTCAAAAGAGTAAGGGGAACCAAATGGTGAGGGTTTTTTCCCTTCTTTAGTAAGTGTTAGAAGTCTGGGAAGGGTTACCCACAGTGTCAGCAGAGCTATGGTTTTCTGCTGTATGTGAGGTCTTACACAAGCCATCCCTGGGTTTAAGATCATGCCTAACTTTTAAATACAGCCCTTGAGGCTACAGCTGTTCTTYATTCACAATAACAGCAAGACAGGGACAAATTCCTGTCATCACGGTAGGCTAGTTGGCAAGGGCTAGTCTGCCTCTACATTTTAATGTTTTAGAAAATTAGTCTCTTATAGAATAGACTGGCCATAATCTGAGTTTCGTCTGAGTACTGTGTTGTTCCTGCAGCCCTAACATGCAGCTAGTGTTTTCAGTTCGGAGTATCTGAAATCGTGAGAGCTGTATTGCAGCCCATCAAAGTTACGATTTTGCAGCCTAATGCTGTAAGTCCGTGGCGCATGCTCCGAGTGTCACATGCAGGCAGGCGGAGTCTGCAACTGAGGATGCAGTGCCTTGCGTGGGAGAATTGTGGGACTCTCTAGAGTGGAGAATCAAAACTTACGCAGTCCTACCCATACTGCCTTTTGGGAGGGTCCCTTGGGCTGGAGTGTTCCCTAAAGTGTGCTCTGGTTTTGTCTTGGAGACAGCAAGTTGGTGGACYGAACCAGCCAGGAAGCAGTGTRAACGGCAGGGTAGTTGTAGCCGTTRCCTTTATATTACAGAATATGTGTGATCATTGTCGTACTCAAGTGTTTTGGTCAACTAGGAGCTGCGTGGATGTAGCAGTTCTGAATGCAAGTTCTATGTTGACTTTGGCTCATCAAGGTCCTGTTGGTTTGCAGGCAGCTGTTCCAGCTGAATATAGGGTCGGGGGGTAGGAAGGGATTTGAGTGCTTGAATAAAGATGAAGGCAATGAAGTGAATTACCTAAGTGAATTTCACCCCAGTGAAATAAATTATGTATGCCAATGTCACAATGATAATGTATTATTTCTAGTGCTTTATTATGTAAAAGCAACAAGTTGATTTGAAAGAGCATGATAAAGAGCAATTTATGAGAAGTGCTGTTTGTTATGGAAGAAACAGCTGCAAGAGAGTTCTGGTCTACAGTTAGAGTTTTGCTAACTGGCAGACCAATTTAACAATGAAATGGCTTTTAAAAGTATACTGAAAGAAATTGTACGATTGTGTTATCAGTTTGGTGGGAAATTAAATTGATCTTACTGTATTGCTGTTGTAAATTGGGATTTTGCAGTCTCTCCTGTTTTACCTTACAAAATAATGCTAATCTGCAGTTACGAGTAAACTATGAACTTTAATTACTTCCCTGTAGAAAAAAGGTATACTTTTATGTACAGTATATAAAATAACAGGATCTGTTGCTATTAGCTTCACTTCATTACCAGTTCATTGAAATAAGAACTGCATATAGTGGCAAGCATAGCTGAGTTTGCAGATGAGCAACATGTACTGTAAAATTAAAAGATTGTAAGGGGAATTCTCAGTTAAAAACTTTTTGAAGCTCACTTTCAAAATTCATGATCCTGCTTGAACCTTGCTCGCCTGAAAGTTCAACTCCACACGTGCATTACCATGGAAAAATAAGCAACCTCCTTCTCAACAAAACCTTAAATCTGTTTAAAATGGGGGCTTCAAGTAACAAAGAGTAAGAAGAGAGGAACTGGGTGCATAATTCTTGTGAACAAATGAAGAAGGTAGCAGCTGAATTCAAAACAAAACCTCTCCTGCTGTCTCCTCTTTCTTCGTATTGTGCTTTCAATTTGGGGGAGTTGAGTGGAGGGAGGGGGTTGTCTGTCCCATCCCTCAACTAGAATTTAGGATATTCTCCTAGAAACTGGGAGATCAGACAGTTTACAAATTGACTATAAGCCCAGATCTCGCTTTCTGAGCMAGTGCTGTGACAAAAGGCTTTTCCTGCAGTAGAGGCTTGCTATCAGCTGCTGTGACCTCTTCCAGCAGATGTCTTTTTAGAAGCTTGGGCATCTATACCCCAAAGAGCACTGAGGTGTTTGGTTCTGAGGAGATACAGGTTCCTGGTGGGCCTTAATTTAGGCTACTGAACGTTAGAAAGATGTGGTTAGGCTTCCCTATTGGCTTGTTCCAGCTTTGCGAAGCACTGACACTTTTTCACTGATGATACAGCAAACCTGGATAACTGTATGGGTGGTCTGGTCTGATCTGATGTAACCAGCTGGATTATTTTGGAGAGCTAAATGCAAAACATGATTTTGAAACCTTTTGTTCCTAATGCTTCTTATTTTTTCTTCAGCCCAACATATATAAATTATTTCTATTACAATACCATTCCACTTGACTTAACTGGATTTAGTACTGCAGCTATATCAAGACATATCTGATGTATTTGTTGTAGTTTAACAGTGAACGTAATTGTTTGCCTCTATAAATGTTTCAGGTTGTATATTATTTTTTCAGGCAAGGCAGTAACATAAAGACGTGTCATACAGGGGATAAGAAAGAAGGAAAAGTAGAGAGACCATCTTGCTCTGAAGCTATTTGTACAAAGGTAAGATAATTTTATTCCCTCTAGATTTTAATTTCTCGTGCTAACTGGGGGGAAAAAAAGCTAAGTTTCTATCTGTTAAGTTTCTATCTTTCTGTTCAGTTTCTACTAAGTACTATCAGGGTAGTCATATAATGTGTTCTGCATTTACCTGCATTTCCATGTTTATTTGAATTAACAGTTTGTGATTAATATAATTTTTAAAATGTCAGCTCAGCTTTTAACTGAAGGGCTTATATCAAATGTTAACTAGAAGAGCAGCTAAAAGTATTTCATAGCTTCACAAAATTGAAGGGAGGCTTAATCATCTCTGATGTTCCTTGCTGGAGAGAACAGGTGTCGGGTCAAGTCAATGAGTAAAAAAGTGAGTCTGGAAAAATGGACTTAGAAGGAATTCGAGATATTTTTGTACCAAAAAATCTAGAAGTTTTTTTCTTCTAGCACAGATCACAGATTTGGTGATGGGGACATTCTGAATTCTTCACTCTCATGGTTTAGGTCCTAAGGTTAAAATGCCTGTTTTGGAAGTTTTGAAGTAAGCTTTGATTTTTCTTCTTTCAATCCTTCTCCAACCCCTCCCTGCTCTTGCATTTGAATTGCATTAATCTTTCCGCATTAAGAACAGAGATAACCTTACTTGAAGTCAGTAGTAGCTGCTGAATAGTCATCTGTGGTTTAATATCTGATTTTTCTGAATGAAAAATCTGATTTGGGGGTCTTGAATACAGTTTTGTATGCAGTCTACTAGAACAGACATTTTCTATCTTTTCTAGTGCGTAGGCATGGAGAGCTGCAGTGTTTTATCCCTCATTTATGTGTTCAAGCAGACAGAGCATCTGAAAGCATCAATAATATGTTTAAAACAGAGAAGGGAGGAGATGGGCACTGAGATGTTTTGACTTTTTAATTACATGCCAGCAGTGTTACTAAAAGTAACATTTAGTGCATCTTCTCCCTGCAATGAAGATGATTTTTTTTTTTTTTTTTTTTTAAATCTTTCAGGGATCTCTTCTGAAATGGTTTTTGTGTTAGTCACTCGAGTTAAATGTAGCTTTGGATAAAGAGGACTGTTACTGTAAGGTTTTTAAACTAGACTGCTCTGAAAAAAAGATAACCATTGAAGACTCTGAAAGGCTTTTTGGATGGTTACCAAGTTAAGGAAGCTCTGAAGTTCTTTGGCTTTGCTGCTGGCTGCTCTCGCTCACCAGGATCCTGGCACCCTATCACTGTGCCCTCATTGCCTCCATAGCTCCAGTTCTCCTGTCAGGGAATGCCACCATTGAATAGGTCCCCTGGGGCTACTTGGATGAGTGACAACCACCCAGCTCCAAAGTGACAAGTGTTTGAATGTCTAATTGGGTCAGTGCACAGGTGCCTGCTCCTCATGTCATGAGTGAGATGTTCTAGCTTTTCTCTGTGATATTCTCTTGGTTCCTCTCATGTTTCCTACAGTTGTAAAACAAAACTGTCAATACGTTGATGCGAGAGAACAGGCATTACGAAAGGAGAAGGATGATTTCCCATTAGCCTGTTTTGGTTAAACTAGCTTTACTGCTTGAGTACTGACTGGAGGGGAGGCAAAGAAATCCATTAAAGTGATGGATGTTTGCTGATACAAATGGACATTGTAATAGACAATAAAGTGATTTATTTGACTGGTGAAAACAAATACATTGTCTTAATCTCTACGTTAGGTAGTTCTCATACTGGTTAGACCTAGAAACTTGGGCATCAGGAAATGTGTGGGAGAGAAAAAGAACTTGTTTTGTTGTTTCTGCACAGTGAGGCTTTTCCTAAGTCTTATAAACAACTTGCCTTTATAGAATGCAGTCAGATATAGGGAACTGTTTTATCTTATTGAAGGCTTGGTCTGTGCAGAGAAGGCAACTGGCATTAAGTCCGTAGTCCATATTACTCAGACGTAGTTGCTCTCCTTTTGTTTCTTCCTCAGAGAACCATAGAATTCCTGGGGTTGGAAAGGGTGTCTGGAGATTGTCTAGTCCAACACCACCCCTTCTCAAAGCAGGGTCAACTAGAGCAGCTTGCTGTTTGGACAACTGGTTCAAGTGCTTGATCACCCGTACAGCAGAAAAGTGCTTTCTTTTGTTCAGATGGAATTTCATCTGTGGTAATTTGTGCCCATTGTCTCTTGCCCTGTCACTGGGCACCACTGAGAAGTGTTGTTTACCCCTACCCCCATCAGGTATTTATACACATTGATAAGATCTCCCTGAGCCTTCGCTTCTCCAGGCTAGAGTCCCAGCTCTTTCAGTTTCACCACATATGTCAGATGCTCCAATCCCTTAATTGTCTTTGCAGTCCTTCACTGGACTTGCTCTAGGATGCTTATGTCTTGCTTGTACCGGGGAGCCCACGAGTGGACAAAGCACTCCAGATGTGTCTCACCAGTGCTGAGTAGAGGGGAAGGATCATTTCTCTTGATCTGCTGGCAACATTTTTCTTAATGCAGCCCAAGATGCTATTGGCCTTCCTTGCTGCAAGGGTGCACTGCTGGCTCATGGTCTTCTTGGAGTCCACCAGGACCCCGAGGTGCTTTTCTGCAGAGCTGCTTTCCAGCTGGTCATTCCCCGTTATGTACTGGTGCCTGGGGTTATTCTTCCCTAGGTGGAGGACTTTGTATTTCCTTTTGTTGAACCTCATGAGATCACTGTTGGCTTATTACTTGGCTTTTCAAGGTCCCTCTGAATGCCAGTGCAACCAGCTGGTGTATCAGCCATTCCTCCCAGTTTGTGTCATCAGCAAACTTGCTTAGGGTGCACTCTGTCTCATCATCCAAGTCATTAATGAAGTGGTTAAATGGTACTGGCCTCAGTATTGATCCCTGGGGTACACCAGCAGTGACTTCCCTCAAGCTGGACTTCATGCTGATCACAGCCCTTCGAGCCCAGCAGTTCAGTCAGATTTCAGCCCATCTCACTGGCCAATTGTCCAGTCTATACTTCATCAGTTTGTCTATGGGGACTTTATGGGAGACAGTGTCAAAAGCCTTGGAAAAGTCAAGATGAACAACAACATCTGCTGCTCTCCCGTCATCCACCGAGCCAGCCATTAGCTGGTCTGTTCTGCTCAGAGCGTCTCAGTCCCAGCAGATGCTGCTGGCAGGGTTGCTCCATGAAATCAGTGTCTCCCCAGTTCAAGGTTTGTTTAAAACAATATTGTCAGTTTTGCTTTGGCTGACTTGCATGTCTAAAATAATGCTTTTTTTAAATGGAATGTATTTACAAGTGTGAAGAGTAGTCATTTAAACATTGTCAAGTTTGAAAGTATTCTAAGTGGTTTGAAGTCGGCAACATAGCTATTGTCAACACTGTTTATATAGCAACTGTTTATGTTCCTGTCTTGCTGTCCTTACTAATAAAAAGACCTGCTGACAGTGTCGAAAAATAAAGACAAAAAAAAAGGTTTGACACAGTGTCTTACAGCTGTTTGCTGTCAGATAAACAGACTGAAGAAAGGAAACTTTTAATTGGTAGGAATCAGAGGAAATGCTTATAAGAATAACAGAAGTAAATTTTTCAAATTTACATTTTTCCTTGTAAAACTTCTATTGTGAAAAATGACCTCATTCTAACAGGACTGGCATATCATCTAGTTAAATTTAGGACACTTGATAGGAGAAATCATCTGGAGAAGAGAAGCATATTTCAGTAATGTATAGTTTCTTAACATCAGCAGAGAGAGAATGAAAAGGGTTTCTTATTCAAGAATGTAAATGCAAGTATTTTTAAGTGACAGACATTCCCTCTAGAAATTAGAGACATTTTTAATGGATTGGAAAATGGAAGGCTGTAGAAAGGGAACACTGCTAGTTTCTTTTGTGGAAAAGCATTGATTTATTTATGTTAAAAATATCTCCCAAAGCTTTTATTTAGTGAGAATAAACTGATGTGTTTCATAAATTCATTTACAGCTAAACAGAGTTTTAAACAGAAGTAGTTGTAACTTATTTAGGGATCACAGCCACTCTAGTTCTACTAAAGCCTGCCCAAATGTAGTAAGTGTATGGTTTCTAGGATAATTGTAGTTTTCRTATAAAATGTTAGGTTTTGCCCATCTTTTTTTCTCACTTTACAGTCTCTGTTTTCCTCATAAGTAAATTGGTTAAATTAAATGGACCTCTTTCTTCAGATGTTCCTTTTTTAGCTCTCTTGCAACATTTTTTTTCAATATGCTAAAAAAGGACAGCATGTAAGGAAAATATATAATCCTCAGTTGCTCAGTTACTGATGCACAGAGTCTTTCACAAGAACTTCTGGTGATGACTTAGGAGTATCACTTTTATGYTACATGCATTATTGCAAATTTGAGTCGGTTCCTGCGGTAATCATGAATACAACCACAGATGCCATAAATAAAGATTTTATAACTTTTTTTTAACATAATGTTAAAAGGGGAGGGGAGGTAAAGAAGGAGAGGAAAAGAAACATTAAACCAGTTTTTGTTCTATTTTTTCATGTCTTTGAAAGCTTTCTGAGCTTTCAACTTCCTGTGAGAGAAGCAATGGTGAAAGATCTTGGGAATATATTTGGCTGCCATATTTTTGTTCCTCGCTGCTTATGCATTCAGCAATATCCCACTAAGACTGACCATGAAACATAGAAGGCAGCAACCACAAATATTATGACATGGATTTGTTCTACCTCATTTTAGGTGCTTGGATACCTCAGTTAAATTAACAGCATAGTTGTTTAATCAATGGGAATTGATCCAATTAAAGAGGAACACAATTTTTGATAGGCAATTTTAATTCCTTTTTTAATTTACCTCATCTGCCTACCTGTATGTCTACTCAAATGTGTGCAAACACAAAAAAGAGGTCGTATGTAAGTGCTAACAAAGAGCAGGGAAGGCGGTAGTAAGTAGAAATGAGGGGGAATAGGTCAGTGAGGTGCTGCAGAAACATTTGTTTGTGGAACTTCRACCTACGAATTTCACTGCTTCAGCTGTTCTTTTTTTCCAATTCTCTTAATCAAGTTAGAATTATTGTCCTCCTCTGAAAATGTTGTTGCACCCATTCTCGCTATTGTCCATTTCTAAATATACTGTTGCTAGCATAAAGTGGGCCGCCTTAAGAGAAATATTTTGTTACTGTTGCTTCTTGGTATTGAAACTATTGAAAAAAGCTAAAACTTGCAGTGAAGATCTTTGAAAATCAAGTTAACATACCTTGCTGTTACCGTACAGGATTCTTTTATCAGAATAAAGTATTTATATGCACCATTAAAATAGCTTTTCAGTTAGCTATTTTTATTTCCAAATGTTTTGACTCTTATAACAAAATGCATGGTCACAGGATCACAGAAGGGTTGAGGTTGGCAGGCACATCTGGAGATCATCTGGTCCAATCCCCCCTGCTCAAGCAAGGCCACCCAGAGCTGGTTGCCCAGGACCTTGACCAGACGGCTTTTGAATATCTCCAAGGATGGAGTTTCCACAACCTCTCTGGGCAACCTGTGCCAGTGCTCAGTCACCCTCACAGTGAAAAAGTGTTTCGTGACATTCAGAGGGAACCTCCTGTGTTTCAGTTTGTTTGTGCCCGAGTGATCTCAGTATGCTCAAATGATCTCAAAGCTTTACTTTCCAGAGATCCATGACTGCACCTTTTCTGTCTTCCAAAGCTAGCTTTTAAGAGTGCTCATAGTTCAAGAGTTTTATTTAAAAATACTATACTGTTGAGTATACAAACTGGGAAACAAAACCACATACCAGATGTTCTTGAATACTTGGGCCAGATACAGTAATAAGAAAGCCTTCCTGAGCTTGGATACACTTCACTACTCAAAACTTATTTGAAACTTGGGAAGTAATCTTTTTCTGGATCAGTAAGAGGAGCGATTTAAACCATTTTAAACACTGGTGAAGTCAGTTACATACTTTTAAATTGGTACAATCAAACATCTTCTGTTGTGAGTATGTCACTAGATAGAAATAGAACCAAAAGCCAAGATAAGGCACTCTCTTTAACACAAATGCCAATTTCTCTTTTTAATTGAAAGTTTCCCAATGGTTGACAGTACTCTCTCTAGCTGATCCTGCTTTAATTACAGAACAACTACTAGATTCCATCTAGTTTTCTCTCGGTTAATACATTAACACCAGCTTGTGCATATCTTTGTTTTATAAAGAAGTATGGAGGGGGGATAGGGGAGAGGCAATGAAACAGTAAAGGTTACCATAAACTGTTTTTACAATTCTGACAGAATAAAGAAAATGCTTAAGTTGACCAATATTAAACAAAATTTTTAATCTCCAACTGAAGAATTTTTTAACGTGAGTGCATATAACTTTCAGTTGTGACTTAAGTCCTCCTGAAGTTTGGAAGACAATGAGGTTTATATAGTTTTGTTAATAACTTTTCCCCTCATAAAATAATGATGCCTCAGTGGAAGCTTAGRTGAAACTTATACAGATGCTTTTACTTACTGCAGCTACTCTGAATGTCAAATATATATCATTTGATCTTTAAAGACTCTTCAATTTATGCAGTTAGTAGAATAATAAAATAATTTAGTTTTTGAGGTCTTCGGTGGGCCTGGAAGTCATCCAGTCCAACCTCCTGTTCAAGGAAAACTGTAGAGTCAGAGCAGATTGTTCAGGGCTTTGTCCCATTCAGTTTTAAAAATCTCCAAGGGTGGAGATTCTACAGCCTCCTTGGGCAACTTAGTATGTCCTTAACTGCTCTCTTTGGAGAATTTTTTCTTTAAGTCTGATTGAACTTCTCCTTGCTGCAACTTGTGACTACTGCCTGTTGGCTTTTTGTATTGCACCTTGAAGAAGTCTGGCTGTGTGTTTTCTGTAACCCCTCTTCCACTGTGACTTCAGTGATTTGTGTTGGGAACGTACAAAAGCCTTAGCACCACCCTGACTCAATACTTTATAAATTACTAAGATACTGTTGGGAAGCATTATACTTACTTGTTTAAAGTATAATTTTACTAAATATTTTATGGAGCATGTTAACATGAGAAATGGGCAAATAAACAGTACTGAGAAAGACTGCGGCATTGTACCAAGACCTCTTGTAACAAAATCCCGGAATACATCTTTTTTTCCCTGGGTCTGTCATGTGGAAGGCTTGGGAATGCTGAATTTTTTACAGAATGGTTTGCCAGCATGTAAGCTCATGCTTACATTTTCAGGAGTGTGTAGTAATAAACAAAGAAGCTGAAACAAAGGACATAATTGAGATTTCAGAAAAAATTGTGATACTGTGTGACACAGAGGATGAGCTTACAACGTCAGTTAGGAAAGGACCACTGGAATGGATTACACCAAGATATAAAGGACAGAGGATAAATTGTTTTTTAAGTCACTCTTTTTTATTACTGTCTATAATACTAGAAGAAAGGAGATGCAKTTTTTTGGTTTTATTATAAATTTGTAGAAGAGTTAGTAAATGTAATGAACAGACATAATATTACTGGATGATCTGGACAAATTTATGCATCAATAAAAGGTAATGGATGTAATAAAGGCAGCAAATGTGGTGCATTTTAATATCTGGAGGGCTTCAGCCTTTGTTGAAGGCCAATGTCCTTTTGCAGAGGAGTATAGATAACCCTTAATTATCTGAATATTTTTCTAGTGTTTTGCAACAGGATTGTATTATGTCTAAATGCATATGAATATTTAAGTGACAGTGTAACACTTCATTTTAATTTTGTGCTATTTATTTCAAGGAAATCATATTCTAAAAGCCTTAAGACTGCAGGGTCATTTTTGTATTATTGACTGAGCTACATGTTCATTTTATCAGTGTTACAAATTGGCAGTACATGAAGAGGTATCCAGAATGTATGTATTTATTTCTAAGAAACTGGGGATGTAATGGGCTAACAAAGCTAGATCTGTGCTTAAGACAGAAAGAATAAAGGCAAGTAGTAGGTTGTAACTAACTTCCCCTTTTTCTTTTTCTCCCCAGAAATATCTATGTCAGTTAGTTCCCCTGTGTCAGAAGCGTATAGTAACACCAGGGGAACGTACAGAATGGATAGAAGGTCGTTTACTGCTGAAAGTAGTAGTAATTGCTCCACTGAATGGGCTTTAATCATTACTTTGCTGCAGTCTTCAAATCCTGAACAATATTTTGTTGTGCTATCTCTAGGAAAAAAACATCAGTCCATTCACTAGGGTCTGAATTGCTTATGTTTTCTGAGCCTCGATTGCTCCTGGGTAAACTGAAGATAACCTTCTGAAACTTACAGAAGTGTTAACAGTAACYGTCTGGAAGCTGTATGTATTCCCCATGCCCTGCACTGATCCCAACATGATGCTGTATGTACATCACTCAGAATTAATTCCTTGCCTACGCCTGTTATCTTCAGAGGAAGATGAGGCTGATGCATGATCTCAGGACAGTTGTCTATGTGACTGTTTTCTTCTTCAGTAAGGAATCTGGCCTGTTTGCAATTAAGAGGCTCAGTAAGGACAGAGGAGAAGCAGCTTTAGTATCTCTTGCTCCTTTTTGTGATCAAAGGGAGCGTTGTTGGTGCACACTAACTCCTTCTCTGCTGCCTGTATCACATGGGCCTCTACAAGCAGGTCAGATCAAACTTTAACATAACAATTTAGCTTCACTAGGGTTCTCGTAACTTAGTCTACTTTCTGAAATATGATTTGCAAAACAAAATGAGAAATTTAGTCCCAGCAACACAGATACTGTCTGTGGATGGAAGGTTGGACAGATAACTAATGTTCAGCTTCTTGCTGCAGGCAGGTAGGTATAGGAGCTGTTCAGACATTATTTTGTATTTCCATGTCCTGAGACTAGTAATCCTGAGCCTTTCCTTGGTCTCTTCTTCTGGTAGAAAGCT
The DNA here is from genome assembly GCA_030449065.1 of Oceanodroma leucorhoa. NCBI lineage: Eukaryota > Metazoa > Chordata > Aves > Procellariiformes > Oceanodroma > Oceanodroma leucorhoa. Next base: position 1,945,055 of record JASVER010000125.1, on the reverse strand, counting down.
GTTTTTTCTATTTCCAGATTTTGAGATCATTTTTTACTAGCAGGGGTTCCTTTCTCCCTTTCCTTGTACAGTCTCTCGAATGTCTGCGTTATTGGCAGTAGATAGTTTTCTTTCCCTCATTTGAAGCCTGGCCCAAGACATTCTTGGGKTTTTTTATCTCTTGCTACTCCATGGTGCTACATATGATAATGCAAGAATCTGAGGATATGCAGGAAAGGAAACTAGTCAAAGGTGCTTATCAATTGAAGATTAAGATTAAAAATAAGTCTAGCAGAAGACCACAGTCATTTTTCTAATATACGGGTACCAGTTTTTTTAATTCATCATTGGTTTTTTTTAAATGAAATACTCAGTTCTTTGAATATTTTAAAAAGTATATTTTAGGAGTCCCATTTTGTATCTCAAGAAATGCAATGTCTTTCGTTGCTGACCCATGCTATATTACATATGAGTTCTGGTATAGTATGTAGACCCGTAGATTTCAGATAAAGAAGAAGTGGTAATGTGTTCAATGTACACAGTTTTGCTTTCCATTCAAGACAAATCTAACACAGCGATTCTTCTTAATGAACTGTATGCCTGCAAGGGAGGGATAGATGCCAAAGGTTTTTCCAGCAAGAAAAGCTGCAGTTTATTAAATCTCTTTGCTGTGAACAGCACACATTTCACTGTGCCTGTGTGAAAGAGAGGAAGATGTAATCTTGAAGCCACAAGATTTCTGTGAATATAAGATAGTTTCTCCCTTCTCGATACCAGTGGAGGATAGAAAACCCAATCAGTAATGGATCAGAGGACCTCCCTGACTTTCATTTTCTTTCTGTGTTTCTCTTCCTGTCTCGTTTCCTTCCTGACTGTCTTTACCAGACGTAAGAGGTGCTTCTTGCTTTTGTAGGCCTACGAAGTGACTTTTGGGTCAATGCATGCTGTACATGTTTGATATTCTCAGCGGATATCAGCCTGTCCTGTTCCTGGAGTGAGCCCATTTCTGAGCCATTTTTTAAACCTGTTCAACCTTGAATATATACTTCCAAATCTCATTGATTTCACTTCATCAGACATGATCAAAAGCTTACCAAAGCTTCCACCCTCTCACCCCTAATATTCTGTATCTGTTTTACTCGAGTTTCTTTCAGGCTGGTTCAACAGGACACAAGAGACCTTGCCAACTTTGTAGGCAATACTGTGACTCTGGCAAAGAGGTATTCATTGTGGACCAGAAAATATCTAGGTAGTGCCTTAAAAAAAAAAAAAAAAAAAAAAAAAAAGGTACGTGCTATGTTAGGAAAATATTGTGAGAAAGGTGCAGAGATAAATTTAGAGAAGGCAAGAAATGCCAAAGATGGTAATGAAGAAAGGGGCTATATTTTTCTGCACAAAGAGTGGTTTTCTTCTTTTCAGACATATTAACTGAGGTTAAAATACAGAAACCACATAAGAAAACCAATTCTTTAAATTAACACTTCTTGGAGGATAATTAAAAAACATTGACTTCCAAATTTAATTTGTATTGCTTAGTTTTACCCTCAGAAACCCAAGCAGACACTGTATAGAATCTCAGGATTAAAAGCAGATATGTCCTAATGGGCCATCAGGTCATGTAACTATTAGATTAGTGTGAGTCCACTTCTGGGTAGAAGACTTAAGTGAGAATTTGGTAACAATTTGAACTTTAATATAAAAGTTAAAATACAATTAAATCCAGGGGGTTTTGTTGGTTTGTTTTTGTTTGGAAATGCAGCTTTCAATAGTGTCATAACTTTTAAGGTAAATGATACTTTATTTCAGGCTGTGACTTAAGACACCCCTTCTTAATCTCTGTTCTCCTTCTTTATCAGACAAGTGTACATATATTTCAGTATTTTAAAAAATGATAGAGAACTCAAATACAAAGATCTGGGGAATATAGAGGTACACAGATAGGAGCTTCCAAAATATTTTTCATTTCCATTGTTTCTCCTAAATAATTTACACTCTACAAATCTTTTACTGTCTGCTGCTCATCTGCTGCTCTGTTTTTTCTGTTTTCTAGCTGCTGTGTTGCTAGGACATGCTCAAGTAGGTGGAAAGGTTACAAAGCACTGAATGGGAGAAGCTTCTGAGTGAATTGGGAAAAGCAGTAGAAAATAAATGGTATGAAGATCCTGAAATAAAATATAAGAAATAATAGTTGAGCTATTGAAGTAATATCTTTAGTATGAATTTGCATGCAAAAAGCTTATCTTTAATTAAAAATGAAATAATGCAGTTAAGGTTAGCCCTTCATGATGACGTATTCCAACACCCTTAATAGGCCTGAGTATCTTGTGTTTACAAATCTTGATTTTTCTGAATTTACAGTTTAAAAAGTATTCACTAAAATATTCACAATAAAATGTGTCATGAGTGATTAACAGCCTGTATTCTAGCATAAACATTTTTTTTTGTAAAACAGTTGTTTCCAAACAACAGAAAATAAATAGATTATTCATACCACGCTAGGCATTACTACAATTCAGTGTTACCTCAATTTACGTTTTCCCGACAGATAACAGATTTTCCAGAACTGCATGAGGTACATAGTTTACAATATTGTGAAATGATGTCGGCACTTTTAGGATTTTTACTACTGTAACTTGGCATTTTCTTTAAAAAGAATGACTCCATTTTAATCTTTTCCTTTCCTGTCTTGCAAGAATTTTGAGTGCTTTTTGCTTTATTATGGAAAATTACTTATTTTGAGAAGGTTTGAAACTGAGAATCTAAAATTGTTTAAGTTACTAAAAAAATATTTAGGCTCCTCTCCACTGTATTTCGTATGTTGTGTCATCATTTGAACCTTGCTAACTTGAAATATATGGTAAGTAGTTAATTTGGAGGACCTGCCAAGAATGAAAGAACTGTGTAAGAGAGGCTAAATAACTGTAGAAATTTAAATTGTCTAAGAAACACTTTTTCAAATATGAAACATTTTCAAATTTGAGTTATAGCGCTTACGTAGCTAGATCCACTAATTATCTGAATAAATATCCCAGTTCTCAAAAGTGTTGCTCCAACATGACTTCAGATTGTGTTTGGTGAGAACTGCTACCTCCTGTATGTGTCTGTATTTAGCTCAGTGAACTCCATCCAGTCAAAAACTGATTTTTATGGCTGAAGGCTTATAGAGCAACTCTGCCCTCCTCACTGACTGTAGAAAGATGAATTAAGTATTACAGGCCGTTCCCTCTGGAGTCTCTCAGGGCTGGTCTACAACTTGAAAGCTTTGTTGGCAGTTTACTGGGCAATTAAATTCTCAGGAAGTACTTCAAAGGAAAATGGATGTTTGGCTGGCAGGAATGGATGTTTTCCAGCCAGAGAAAACACAAGAATGTTGCAAGGAAGATTTAAACCCTGTAGGTATTTTTTAAATAATCTACCACCAACTGTCATGTCTTCCTACTAGTTTAAGTTTGTTCAGACAAGTTTCTCCAGTTCTCTATGTGAAATGGTAGTTCTCAGGCCACACAGGCTTTATTTAAAGGCATCGAAGCTCCTTCACATCTAGAACAGCAGACTGCAGAAGGACAGTGTGCTTCCACCCGTTAATGTCTTTCAAGCAGTTCTAAAACTCATGAGAGCGCCATATCTTGAATGGTGATATGGAATAACATACAGCAACCATGCTTCCAAATTAGTCACGTACTTAAAGGACAGTATTAGTTGCCTTGGACTGTTTGCAGAGCCCTGGAGAATCAGACAACTTCAGTTCATGCAAAGTAAATGGATTAAATTTCTTACAGTATATTTTAACATTTTTTCCACTGTACTTCTCCATGTCTCATTGATTCAGCTAGCACAGTATTTGCTGTTGAAAGAGTAAAGACAGTACTTTGTTCTTTTTGGGACTTCGGGTATTGACCAGAACRACGAGATGGTTGAGGAATGTGGAAAAGTATAAGCGTTTTAGATGCAGCACTTTGGATCTTTGGTTAGTGAAATGCTGATGAATTCAATTAGTTGATGTGAAACGCTGGAAAGACACAAAATGATCCTGCAGCCTGCGGATGTCAAAAGTGGTGGTGGGGTTTAATGTCAAAAGTGGTGGTGGGGAACCATAAAAGAGGTACTTTTCTACGTTAACAATTGAATCTTGTTTCTTTCCTCACACAGTTCCCCCAAAACAGTATCTGGTGTGAAATACAATTGTGATTCTCAACATTTTCACATGTATGCTGCTATCAGTTTTTAACTTACTTTATAAGTAAGCTTTTTAAGCTGAAACTTTTGTAGAATCAATTTGCTYACTACAGAAGTATGCTTTGTGTAGTCAGTTGAAAATTAACACAAGTTTAGAAAAGCTGATGGGGCATTTTGTTTGACTCATTTTTTGGCACTGATGCAGAAAAGTGATTAGTAACTCATGCTTAAACTGTAAGGAAACTGGATCCACACCTGTTCTTTTTAAAACCAAAGTAGTCCTTTCAAGGTGTTTGGCGCTTGCTCACTGGTGTCCTAAAAGTAAGCTATGAAGAGGATTTTGAGAGCTTGATTCTTCATACTGCTGTCGCAAAAATCATGTGAGTAGCTTGTGTGAAGTTGCAGGAGTACTGATAAGTACGAAGTAAAACTGGGAAGGGTGTTCGGCCCATATATTCTATTGAAACAATCATATTAAAGGCTTACCACCAACAAATGTACTATACTGACTAAAACAGTCATCACCATCCTTGTGTTTTCCGAGCATTACTGCAACGCTTACATAATGCATTTTGAAACTGAAATGAGATCCATTTATTAATTTAAAGCCGTATCTTTGGAGGAGCTCGGAGGAATGGTGAAGTTGGAGAGGATTTAAGTAATTGCATTTTGGTATGAAGAGCTTTACTTTACTACTTAAAAGGGGAAGAGCCACAAAAAAGCTTCCTTAAATCTCTGAAAGTTTATTGTGCCATATCAAACTGGATAAAGATATTTTTCATGGATGTAACTGTTTGTTTTACTTAAAGGTCCAAGGAGGATACTTAGTTTTATTCTTCTCACAAACATGCTGTAGAAGGGTCTACTCTTTACCAAGTGGGACTGAGCGCTCTTAAGGGTCAGAAATAGCTTCCACAAAACAGCAGCTAGTGTATCAGAATATTGGGGTCCTATTAGAGGGCAGCCCTACACAAGAAGATACCTAGATTTTGGAAGATAGCATACTGCTGTTACTTTGTTGCTGTATGTACTCCGTAGAAGCAGTTACTTATGTTTTCTTGACTGCACAATGGCCCAGCTTCAGGATAAATATAAACTCTTGAGAGTCTCATGATTATGATCTTTTGCTAGCTGAGAYCAGAACTGGAAAAAGCCTAGCATATAGGTTTCCTCCTACTCTATAGTTGCATTACCATACTATTGTGCAAAGCATTGCTGCATCCTTCTTCCATACTCACAGCCGTGGTATGGTCTCATGACTACACAACAGGTTTTCAGCTCTGATTTCTGGTTTCATGTTGATATAACAGTACTTTGAACTCTCAGGAGAAAGACAGAATTTAAAATTTTTCAGTAGTTTCTGTTGGCTGTGATAGGCATTTCCTCCCCGAGATTGTTAGTTGTTGTGAATACTGTGCACAAACATCTGTCTCTTTTGTGCTCAATGTAATAGGGAATGTAGGTGCCCAAACCAACAATGAGAATTCTTCTCAACAAATGTTCGTGCACCCATGATTCTTCTGCAGCTGCAGCACATCATCTCCTCTTCTTAAAAAGCTTCAGTTCTCCTACACCTGTTGTTCAGTGGAGGTCTCTGCTGTAGGCTATAGATCTTGCCTTYAGGGCTGCAGGGAACCTTCAAGAAGAAGAGATGTTGCACAGAGAAGTGAGCATATGAGAGAAAGGTTGCAGAGAACACAGGTTTAGGACACGAACAGACTGTAAGGGAAATATGTGGTATGTGCATTTGTACCTTGACAGATGTCAGCACTTACCTCTGTTATGCATGCAGTTACCTTCCTTGTCTGTTTAGTACAATAACTGCCTGTGACATGTTGTGTCTGACAGCAGCTTCTCTGTGGAGCCTGTGAGATGTGGTTTGCACAGCACCTTTGCTCTCAGGTGCTCTGTTGCACCCTGCTCTCTTCTCACAGACCTCAGGAAAGCAGATTACTTGACCTGTACTCCTCTCCTGAATTTAAAGCRTGTTAGTTCAGCGTAACTTCCATTTTGTTTCCAGGAGGCACCCACTTTGTACCAGGGTGTGTAGCTCCTTTGGTACTTGTACTCAACCAGATAATAACCTTATCTGATTTCAGGAACGCGTTTGGATGCAATTGTGTCTAATTGAACTTAGCAGCAGAATTCCTATTGACATTACTAAATTAGCATATCATTTGTTATCATTGGGTGTCTGTGATGAGATGGCGTTCGTARTGGTATATGAACATTGATGGAATTAGGTTCAGATTATTTAATTTACTTTTCTAGTTGATTTTTGTCAAGCCCTTTTCATCTGTACTAGTCTACACAGGTAGGAAGATCCATACAAAGATGTTTATGCTTTTTTCAACTTAGTTTGAAAGGAGAGTGGCCATGACAGGATATGAAAAGCTTTCTGTGACACAGTGTGTGACATTTCATACAGCAAATACACTTGGCCCTTATTTGGACATTATCACTAAACAGCAGTTACAAAGCCATTGCTTTTTATGATACCATAATTCTTCACCATTCATTCACAATAGGAAATGGCTGAAGGAGCACACCATCCTGTGTTGATGTAATTTGCTTTCTAACATGGTGACTTCTAAACTTAGCGTGTAGACAGATGGGTGTTCTTCAAACAGCTGAGCCAGCAAAAGATCAGCCTGCCTGACTTTCTTGCTGCTGATGGGTATTGCCTTCCTACAAGAGCCAGCTAAATCACTCATTTGATATTTTACCTGTTTAAATCTTGTTAATTCCTTTGTTAATTGAGCCAACTGGAAGAGGACATTTGTCCGTAACGGTAACAGAGCCCGTAATATGCTAGTGATGAAATTAAACTAGGCACAGACCTATCATGGTGGACGAGAAGCCAGTATAACTTGATGAAGAGTTAGGGATAGTGGCTCTGGTTTTGGCAGGTGGATTTGTGGAACCTAGTCTAGCATGTGTAAGTCTAAGGATAAGAGAACTAAAAGTTTTGGCCCTAAACTTGTTAGTCAGAGGCAGGAAGAATAACCTCAGTTTTGAATAGAGCTGAGCTAAAATCTCACTGACTCTATAACGTGATCAGTAACGTTCTAGATGGGCTGTGTGGGCACTTTCATCAGAGAGAAAGAAATGCTTACAGTATCACTTTGCATTCAATTGGCATCAGTATTAGAATAGTAAAATGTAGCAGGTGATTTCAGACTTCTAATTAAACATCAGGGATTGCATTCCCTCTGTTGTAAAAGGTGAAATCTAAAATTTGTGATATGAAAATTCTCTAGCTATGCCTTTTTTGCAACCCTTGTAAGATCTTTGTGAAATAGAAAACAATTACATTTGGAAAAGCACCTATGGAGCATCAACATTTTCAAGCTTTTATGAAATGATTAATCTATATAGGATTTGTGGAATCCAAAGCAGAAATATTGTTAAATAACGCATGCTGAAGAATACATAATCTCGTATATATTCCACAGAGGCTTTTGGTTTTGTTTTGGGATTCATGAACTCTCATGGGTCTTCTAAAAATTAGCAGATGTGAGTTCTGTAATAGCTCAATAATGTAATCAGTCTGGCATCAGGAGCCCTCTTCTGCAGTAGCTAAGTGTCTTTTGATATGTGACATGGTCCGGTAATGTTGTAACGCTCTCTGGCTTCACTAAAGAGTAAATGACTGAGTATCAGCAGTTTACAAAGCCTTCTAATACTGCTGAAAGAACAGATAATGACAGCGTACAGTGCTAGAACAAAACAACAAAGACTGGATATACAAATGTTGATGGCCATTTAGTTTTTAAAATAATTACAGTTTATGTGGTTTTGGCTTTTACAACTTTGGAGTATAAATCCTTTTTGTTGAATTTCTGTAAAGTGTTATTCAGGAAACACATTTCTGCAAGAAAACTGTCAAATGTTTAGCCACAGAAAGCAAAAACATTTCTTTGAAACCTGTCATCCAGTCATCTGTCAGTATATTCATTAGTTTTTGAAATGCCACCAAAGCAGCCATGAATTAAAAAGGAAAAAGTTGTTTTGAAAGAGGATATATCCTTCTCATGTTAAAACTTATTCTAGAGTTTTGTAAGTAAATTACTGACCTAATCTAGTCGGAAAATGACAGAAGAAATTAAATATTCTGCCTGGCAAAATACAATAAAAATTGAATCTGGAGATTATTCACAAAATGCTTTTATCCCTGCCTTGTTTTGTAATWCCTTTAAAGCAAGCCATGACAGCCTGGAAAAAGGATGGACAGGCTCTCTGGGAGCAGTAGAAAGTCCCTTTTGTGTCTGCCTGCTGCAGCACTCGATCTCAGTCGTGGTAAAAGGAAAGGCTCTACCTACTCTCACTACCAGAGGAGTGCGTTCACCTCTATTCAAAAAGTATACTTTCTTTCATCAAGAAAGGTTAATGTGTTCTTCATTGCATTCTGTATTCAATAAGATAGTGTTTAAATTAGGAATTTCTGAGTAGAGCATCTTTAAAACAACTAGTTWAGTAGAAAACTTCCTGCGAAAGTTCTTGTGCCTATCGACATCCTTCTACAATTGTTAGTAACGCGGTCAGTACTTCTTTCGTGTTTAAAGTACCTGGCTACCTTTAGAGTACAAAATAAATGGTTGTTTATTGCCATCAGATAAAGCTTCTTGATGCTGATAGACCTAGCTACTGCTGTTTGTTGTGACAAAGCTAAACAGAGTTAAATGCCCTTTCCACTCAAAAACATCTTTCCACTCAGAAAACCCCAAACAAATAAAGGATTCCTACAGGTTTGAAAAAAGGATAGTTTGCACGTGTGTGCTTACTCACACAGGTAAGAATGAAATCCGTTGAAGACAACAGCRTGCTGAAGGGGAGGGAGAAGCTTGGACACAGCCTGAAAAGTGTCAGCGCGTGGCCTGGGCAGAAGCACAGGCAGTGAGCAGCTGGGTTAGGGTGCTGCCTGAAAAGGCTATGAAGCTTTGAGCACAAAACCAGCATCTGATTTATTTTTGAAAGAATGTCACATTAGACTCTCATAGATGAATAGAATGCATTTTTAAAATCTCTTCTTGGAATAACCTACACACTGAGATGCCTCTTGGCCAGCATTCATGTCAAAAGTGACATTTCTCATATTTTACTGTATTGACAGTAATTTGAGAATTTTCTTCCTAAAAGTATACCAACAGTTGAAATGAAATTAGTGTCCAGAACCTCTCACAAATCTTTATTTCCCTATGAGCTTTTCTTTAACATGGCACACAGTTTAACTGATTATTTGGCAAATGTGGATTTAAAACTCTGGTATAGGTCGGTGAGTTTTGATGGAGAATCTTGGGTTAATTCTCCCTCTGTGTCACATTCCAGAGTATTATATTAACGTAACCAATGTTCTGTCAAGTACCTGTCTTTGCACCCTTTTCCATAAATACCTTAAATAGACTTTTCAGTTTCTTTTTTAATAGCTGCTTTGACTTTTAGATAGCTTAATGATTTCTATATCATTTGCAAACTGATGTGCAAAYGGAAAAGCTCTGTTGTGCCAGACATGTATTTGACATGCAAGTGAGCACAGGAACTGCACAGTCAGGGTGCATTAGAGTACTCATCAAAGCAACAGGTTCTGATTAAGTTGAGAAATACAGTTCTAATTTGTCACAGGGCAGACTAAATATTGTTTTCATATGTGTATGTGTGTATGCATATATGTACACACACATATATAGTGCTAATTATATAACTATATAATTTAAATAATTATATGACTTATGTGTGCAACTGATTTTCCTATCTTTAGAAATAAAAGCCTTCAAATATAGAATTTACACTGTTTATAAAATGCATTCTGGTAAATATATGTGAAGGATGGTACTATGTTAGAACTATTTTGCAGGAGACTGCGTACATTGATGTATGGTAGTTGCCTACACTTTTTTGAACTATTTTATTCCCGATAAACCAAATAAATGTTATTTGAATAAATTAGTGTAAAAGGTTGGTGGATATAAAACTCAGTCAGGGAAATCCAATAAAAGTCTGACATTCTTTTTTACATGACTTATGGAGTTTGCAGAATATAGCCCTTCTATTCAAAATTAGAAATTCACATACCTAAGAGACTACACTAGGAACAATGCTGCAACTCATTAGGAAGAAATACAAGGACATGTTTTGAATCATAAAGATAGTAAAAATGAAATGTCAATGGTAGTTTTTTTTAATGGAAATGTGTAATGAAATTTATGAATGCATCTGTCATCTTGTGAAATGTTTCTGAGACATGGTGAAAGAAGAGTCAATATGGGCTTTACAGGCTGCTGTGCTATTGCGATTCAGACGTGTCACAGAAAAGCGTATGAGGGCAAGAGATCCAGTTTTGTTCTCTTCTTCCCCATGTGTGTCAGGAGTAATTCCACTGAAGTTAGTGCAGTTCTACGCATGAGAAGTGATGTAAATAAAGTAGAACTCAGTTCAAGTTAGTGTTCTTGTTAGCCGGATTGTTAACATCTGGAATCATTTTTCTAAGAGGTAGAAATTTTAGTGCAGGATTTTTAATGGTAGGAGGACTATAGGATTGTTTGCTTATTGCATCCTGCAGTTGAATGTATTTAAACCTGAAAGTGTTACCATCTAGAAGGAAATGGGATATGTCCAAAGAGCTTCCCTTTATGAAGGAAAGTGGGGAACAGTCCCAAAGCCTTTGAATGTTAAGGCCATGTCTCCATTGCTGTTCATGAAAGAAGGCAAGAGGAATTCAAAGTCAAGATGAGGTTTAAGATGAAGTAGATCAATTCTGAATTATTACTCACATGATCTGAAGCTATCAAAGCCTATTCTGGACCTAATTAAATGTACAGTAGGTAGGGAGAAGTTTAGCATCCCTGCCCATTGTTAAGTTAATCTATTGGTAGCCTGCTGCTTACAGTCTATCCTGGTGTCATGTTTTATTCAACATCTTGTCCTGAACATGTGAAAAAACGTTAGAGACTGTTTGTGCTCTGTGTGTATTTTAAAGTTGCTGAACATGAGACAAGGATTCCAACAAGTTACCTCAAAATAAAATGCATCTCTTATTTTTCCAGAACTATAAGCATTAAATGATTGAATAGTATTAGATTCTGTTAAAGTCAGCAAATGGGATGCTAAAGTGAAAAGCAGTTTAAAAAGAAAGTATGGATGTGAATCAATGGGATGTGAAGAAACTGGGTCCTAGCTGAAGGCCATGCAAAAGAATGGTCGCATTGAGTAAGTGATTAATCTGAATGAAAGAAGTAAATATAAATGAAATTTGAAGACTGTGTCAGCAGCAGGACAGAATTCCTTGGGAAATGCAGTAAGTCTACAATTCTGAGAAGTTAATTCTTTCCCATAGCAAAGTAGGTGAAGAGAAAGCCTATTTGGGAGGCTGTCTTTGAGTAAAGTGTGTTTTAACCTTTATGGAATTCACAGAGATTTGAAAAATCACGATGGATGTTGTTGACTTCACATTCATTGAGTCAAATGGCATAAGTCAGAGGTTTTAGGATCTTTCTTTGATTTTTTTTTTTAATAATTATTTTTAGAAAAAAACCAACCGTGCATAAATATATGTTTTCAGGTATTTGACTCTGCTTTGAAGTCATTTTCCTTGRCTTTGCAGAATATTCCTCACCAGTGCTTCAGTAGGGAGGGAGAGTCAACTTTGAGTGATGGGAATACTTCAGTATGGCATTGACCCAGCTCAGATCCATGAAGACTTAGGCTGGGCATATAGTTTCACATGGTGCTTCACTTTTTGTTTAATTTCAGGCTGTCATCCAAAAGAGGTAGTTCCTTCTGGGAAATCTCTGTCATGTCAGAACCTAATCTTTTCTTGCATAGGTTTGTTTTCTCTTGGATCAATGAACTGATAGGGATACTACAATTCTTAAATGCAAGGAGAGAGGGCAGGAACTTGCAGTGAGGAACAGAAGAAGAGCTCAGGACCCCTCCATATCTTCTTGACAGCTACTTGTCATTAGATCAGAGCAAGCCTAGTGTGAAAATCCACCCCTAAATAGAGTACCCACTTTTTCACTCAAGTGAAAGGCAATGTTGGAGAGAACTGTAAGGACTCCTCTTGCAAAAAAGAGAGTATGGCCAGTGAATGGATCGACCTAATTCCACCTCCTACCCCTCCTTGGCAACTGCTATTTTAATTTGTGGAAATTAGTTAGCTGCATAACTCTGTGACTCTACCCAGCAAACCAAAGAARAAAAGTGGTTGTTCTAGTCTCCATGAACCTCCTTTTCAATACCTGCAGTTGTTTAGGATATATGGAAGGTTAGGTACTGAAATGTACCTTCTAATAAAGTACTTCGAAGATCAAGAGACTACAGTGATTGCTGGCAAAAAAGAGGAAACTAGTTTTCTAACCTGGCCCTTAATGCTTTTATAGTAGCAAAGTCAACTGTATGGCTAACTTCATTTTTACTCAGCAGTCAAGTTAGTTCAGGTTTAATTGTATTTGTTTTCTCAACCCAGATTTCACTGGGTGCTTTTTTTGGTGAAGGTACCTTGACCCAAATACATTAGAAGAGGTTCATTTTGTTTAAGATGATATTTTAACTATCATTCTGTCCTTTTTAAATCTTTGAGTTCTTTTCTTCCTCTTTCTGTTTTCCCCATGACATTCAATATCTCTGCTAAACCAGTACAGTGACTTAGGTAAACTTTCTCTGATTAAACATGTGAGAAAGCCTGTGTGAAGTTTAGAGCGTCTCAGTCATGCCAACTGTTGGCTTTATGTCTGGAAATTCTGGTTTTTGATATTAAACAAAAGGTATATCACACTTTTCCCAGCATATACTGATGTGAACACATCTTGCAATGTTAAAAATAGCCAAGATTGTCAGCCGTTGTGGAAGAAAGGAATGTGGTTTAATTAAGCAGAAAATTTATTATCTTACCTGGCAACTACCCAGCAGCAAGCATTATATGTCAAAATGCATGTAATTTGTTGGACCCAGCCTAATGCTGGGAACCCACTATCAAGATTAAAGAAGAGTGAGAAAAGGTCTTCATCTTTACCTCCTCCACGGTTTTGTGGAGCATGCTTCCAGGCAACTCCTTTTTACAGCAACCAGCTCCTGTTACAGAATGAATTATGAAGTTACAGATGAGACATGAGAGTGAATTTGGAGATCCCTATGATGCACTGTGAGAACCTGTAACATTTTTAAATAAATAATAAGGGATGCAAACAGGTTGGTTGCCTTTGTGTCCCACTCTTGGTTCAAATGTAAAAAAAAAAMCCCACCACCTGAAGATGTGAATCTTGAAGGAGACACAGACTCTTTCCCTTTTCTGCTATTCAGGGTTATAAATGAAGTATTCCTATGCCCTACTGACAAGCCCTAAATATGATACCTGTTTTATGCTTTTCCTTCTGGAAGAGGAAGCTTGCAAGGGTTTCCTTGGTCATTGTTGTCCGGTGACTGCTGCACAGGAACCAAYGTGACATAACCCCTTTCATGAACTTGATCCAATTCCATCTAAAATACAGTGCAAAAAGTTTGCTCCAGGATCTCAAATGACAAAAAAACAAAAACAAACACACAAAACCTAAAAAAAMCCCAACCAACCAACCAAAAAAAAGTCCTTGAGACTTTTAATATCTGTCTTGATATGAAAAATACTCTTTTCATGCACTTAAAGGTGAAAGTTGATTTGCTACTTTAAATTTTACTCTGATGGGGAGTGAAGCTATTACTTTCAGTTTAAATGTTGTCTGGACAAATTGAATCTAACTTAATTGTGGAATATAGTTATGAATTTAACTTGTAGTTTAGGCTAGAAAATGGTGAACTACTTACCAGATCTTTGCAGTGAAACAGCTTGCGTCAAGTTCCTGCTAAGGAAGGAAGGAATTGGGGCTGGGAGAGGGCTGCCCTAATTTTGCTGCCTGGTATTGTCAGCCAATATCGCAGCTATTGTAACTGCCCTCTATGAGAGGGTATTTTATTATTTATTTAGTATTCTATTGTTCTGACGGTAAGAAAAGCCATATCTCAAAGCTTCTACCTCAGTATGAGGTAGATTTGTTCTTATTCAAAGTCTGATTGATTTTTTTTTTTTTTTCTTTGATGGACTTTTTCCCATCACCCTCCTTCTTCATAGGTGGCTGCTCTCTCAGCAGTACGGAGAACAGCTCTTCCGCCAGTCTGGTGGTACCCGGCTAGCTTATGGCTTTTAGGAAGGAAGAAAAGGCAGCATCTGTCTGTCTGCGAGAAGGAAGGATGCTTAGGAGAGATCAGGGTGGGGGAGGGAGAGATGTAGTACGTTCACAACTGGTTGTCTAAGGTCCCGCCTTGATTTCTTGCTGCTTTTTGTAAGGAGGCACTGTAATTTTGTAGTGTATGCACACAGTGGCAACCCTCATAAACGTAGTGAAGCTACATGCTGGGTAGAGTTGCCTTTTCTTTTTGCTCTGTCCATGTGCCTGGTGAAGTGTTTCCCAGGAGCCATACTTTAGGATTCAACTTCTTCCCATAGACCATATGGAAAATTTGGTAAGATGTCACCATTTCTACAAGTCTTGCTTTCTAGAAGTACTGCTTTGAGATACATTATTCTTCTGAGCAAATCTGAATTGGGAATTGAAGCTGTGAAACCCTAGGGAATAATGCCTGAAGGGAAGTTAAAGGTGAGACTGAAAACCAGGCTGGTTTCAGAGATGTAAGAACAGGAGATCAAAAATTAGTTTCTTCCCAATGGTACCGTAGTTTTTACATGTCCTTACAGACCCAATTAAAATAACATTTGATTAAAATGAATACAACAAAGCACAGTTTTAAGTGGTACTAAGTCTCTGGATAAATTGAAAAACCAGCAAAATTTAATTTTATATTAAAGATTAAAGAGTACTTTCTGGTCTTAGTTATATTATGGTTTCTCTGGTGTATAAGCAGTAAGGCAATTTAATACAAAATTAAAAATCCTTGGACAACAGCATCTCTCTCAATTCAAATTAGCATGGCTGAGAAAATCATTTTAGCCTTTAATGTTGATTTATAGCAATTTTGCATTCTTTACATGTTGAAATCCAGAACAGTATTATGCTAATACGGCTGTATCACCTGCAGATGTTGCTTGAGAGTCGAGTGAGCAATCCTTTGTATTTTCTTTGAAGGATCAATATTTCAAGATGTGCAAAGGAGAGGGGTCTGACTGACAAGCTGCCTTGATACACTGTTACACTAACTATGACTGGATTGACTGAAAATTGCCTCAAAGAGTAAGATGATTTATAAAAACTATGAAGCATAGCCAAGCGTTTGAAGTAATCAAAACTAATTAGGAATATTGTTTATTTTCACTTTTAAAATGTCTTGCCTTCCTTTTTATAGTTTCTTGAAGTTTTTCCTTCTGAAATGTTCATATTTTGTACTGCATTTGCATGAAAAATACGCGTTAGATGTTATAACTATGCAAAAACTAGAACTGGCAGAATTTACTGAAATAATTTCTAATAATTGTGCTGTGAGAAATTACTGTTACATATTATTGGAGAGAAATTTGGTTTTAATTTTTTATGCATGTCTAGAAATTTAGCAAATAACCTGGCTTATGAAAAAAAATGGTACTTTGGAAATAAAATGGATGCATAATTATAAAACAGTATCTTTTCATGAGAATAAGAATTCAGTTGTGGGGTGAAATCATGGTGCCTTGTTTCCGTGCCTAGATGCATTGTCGTAAAAAGCAGATGTTTCTTTGGATGTCTCATTGTGTGATACAAATATTATATATGTATATATGTTAATAAGCTATTTTTATTTTTGAATGCTTAAATGTAGTCATTCTCTAGTGTGGATAAAATAATACGCTTATCAGTCTGCTAGTACCAACATACAGTCAGGATTACAAGTTATGTAGTAAAGTGCTTTTGCAGTACTATCAGCAGAATTTCAGAAAGTTTTTTTGTAGTTATTTTGGGATTTTGTAATGCGTTTTCCTCTTGCAATGCTATTTTTTTCCTTTACCGTGAAGAACCTTTCTTTAATTCAATATTTATTATTAATTTTGTGGGAGGATATCATATGTGCTTAGAATAGCATTCATATAATGAGAAAACAGACTATTTGAAAGAGTACATTGAATGGAAAAAAGTTTTTCCTCATCCATTGGCACAATTGTGCAGAACTGAACTGAGCTTAATTTAAACAGCAAAAAAAAATACTATTCTTCGMATGTGTGCTGTTTGCATTTGAGATCTTGATTTAAAGGATAAATTAGTTGTAACAAGCCAAAGAAAACAGTGGTAAACACAGCAGTATGAAAGAAATGTCTTTTATCTCCTCGGTGGTAATGTGAATGTGAAATTCAAATGAATCTGTGAACAATGTAAATTTTTACATCAAAGTGTAATGTTTACTTACATAATAGATATGAAGTCCTGGGTAAGATTTTTTTGTTGCATTAATGAATAGTGTACACATACAAAAAAATGCAGGGAAAGTTATTTCCCAGTTAGGGAACAAACTGGATTAACTTCTTGATGAATAAATGAACTTTTTTTACCCTAAAGGTTTGAATTAATGGTTTGTGTAAAATAAGCTCACTGAAGGTCTAGTTATTGGCTTTGTCCTATCACTGCTTGCTTAAATTACACCTAAAATTATGTTATTTTAGTGGTGCTAAGTGCCTTCTCTGATTCTTTTAAACAGAAAATTTTAAATATTCTTAACATAAAAAATATATTTCAAATGAAAGGGCAACAGCATGGATATGTAGGTTAGCACATCTCATTTATAAGGTTTCAGTTTGATAATGGTGTTTTAAAACTCTATTATAAGTGCAAGATTTATTGTAAGAATTAAGCTGCAGGGTTTTATTTTTGATACATTAAAATAAAAAATACATTCAATTAAAAAGCCACATTAATCCTTTAACATCATAATAGCAGAGAAATTTTCCACATTTACATAAAAATAAGCCCTTAATTTATAGTTTTATATTACTGCTTTTCTTTTTTTGGTCTTTGATAATGCAGATACAAGGAAACGGCTGGGGAACAGAGGTTTAACAGAATCAGCTGCAATAAAGATTATAGAACAAATCTTAAGAGTTTTAATCAAGCCAAGTTCAGATGAAGCCAGTGGCAGATTTGGTTCAATAACACCAGCAAAATGAGGGATTAATTCTAAAAATATGTATTTTAGTACATTGTATCTGTTATTTGAAGTTGTCCCACTAAAATAACATAACAACATTGGGTCTATCCATTTGTGTATGTAGACAGAAGAGGTTTAACAGTCAATGGCACTAAAACTGGCTAAAATCACACAGTTTATTTAAAAAAAAGGAGGAAAATATAGTAAKAAATGGAATGAACGTGGCAGTTTTAGGTAACAGTTGACTCCAGGGGGACGTAATAACAGGTGAAATGCTGGTTCATGCAAAATGTCATCTTTGCTTCTGGCGGTTTCATCCAGGGCACTTCTCCTGCTCTGAACTAAAAACCTTCACTTTTACGTCCGGCTGGCAATCGAATTGACTAATGTAAAAGCTGTTTGAGGAGGAGGAGAGCCATTGTTTGTACTTCAGAGTCAGAGGTCAGAGTGGTGACGGAGTCACAGCGGCCTGTGCTGTAAACTGGCTGTAGGCTTCAGGTTTTCTGGAGTTTGCCTTACAATGGATCTCTAGTGGATCCACAGTGTGTCTGAAGCCTTCGGGCCTCAGTGCTTTTAAATATTCCCTAATTACAGCAACATTGTTTTTTCACCTTTCCCTTGTTTCTTCCCGTGAAATATCGGTAATGCTCTTGTAGCCCTTGTTTAAAGATGAAATCCTTGCTGAAATAATCCGTCACTGTGAATTCGCTGTAGAAGGAGGCAGAGCTGTAGCAAATACTCATGTGCAAACCACTAGGCTGTTACAGGGTCTGTTTTTTTCCCCATCGTCTTCCAGATTGTGGCTTTCAACACTGCTGGAAAATTATTTTTCAGTTTTCATGTTGAATACTTTCAATTTCTCTACATCTGACTTCATGTATTTAAAATTTTAACATGTAATTCCAACCTTAATGCCTTTAAATATGTGCACACTTTCTTTCCTTTTTGCCTTTCCCCTCCATCTAACAAAACCCCAAAGGTACTCTTTATCTGGTGTCTTCTCAATCCCATCGCAGTGTTTTGCTTCAACAGTTGCCTGCCCCACTCCTTCACCCTCATCTCCCCTCAACTCCAAGCTCAGAGAAGCGCCTGCCCCGTCCTCTCTCTGGGTCAATCTGCCACCTAATGGAGGACTGACATTATTGTTAATATTTGTAGGCAGAAGACAGTGCATCCAGACTGCTCTGTGCCCTACTCATTGACGACGGAAGAAACCCTGGCAGAATTTACCCGTGTTGTGGTGGTGACTTCCCTGCATGAGCTCTTGAGGGCAGACACCAAGTCTCCTTTGCTTTCTCAAGTGCCAAACAAATAAGTCAGCTCTTAACGACGGCAAGTGAGGTTGTGTCATTGTTCACAGCGCGGTGTTGCACAGAGGCGGTACATGTCATGTCAGGCCTTGCCCTGTTGTATACTCCCACTTAAAGCTTCCACAATATCCACAAGAGCCTATATATTCAGGGAGCTGGAAGCTCTACAAGTTAAAAAAAAAAAAAAAAAAGGGGGGGGGGGGAAAGGGGAAAAAAACAAAAGGAAAGAAAAGCAAAGGCAGCAGGGAAAAAAAGGAAACTTGAATGCCAACCTTCCCTGCTTTATGTTATCTGTAGAGTTGAGGTGGCCAGCTGCAGCAGGCAGGTTTTATGAAGGTGATGAAACTAGTTAGCACTTTGTGTGTTGTTATTTGAGAGTGAGGGGGAACTGGAGATGCTCCTATAGRGAAGTGATAAAGTCAGAAAATCTTAAAATTGGCAAGTTCTTTCTGACCATTGTTAGGGCACTAGTCATCCCTGCACATATGATCCTCAGTAGCATACCTGAGCATGGTGACCTGGTTATGAAATGTAGCACAACACTGCTGATATCTGCAAACAAATTTTAAGGAGTTGGTTCATTTGCTTAAGTCTCACATCGTTCTGTTGGGAACAGTGGCAGCATGAATTAGTGTTGTTTAAAGCAGGGACAGGCCTGATTTGCACAGCTACAATCATCGTGAACATTATCAGCACTTTTAGAGAGAAAGGCAGGGATATTTCTAAAGCATAGAAGTGTTTGTATCTGAGCTCTCAGTTCATTTCAGTTTTTAAAGGTGGGCAGAGATTCCAGGCTAACAGATGTAATTGTAACTCCTTTAACAGAATTAATTAAAATTAAACCAGCAAACATGCTAACGTTTTCCTGTTAAATAGATGTTACACATAGGTGGCCAGTCCCCAACCCCCGTCTCCAAAAAATCCACCCAAGGCAGCTAGCTGGAGTTTGTACAGTTTGTTCCCTCAGCGCTGTTTACCCTCCTTTGTTCATGTACTTGTTAGGGTTTTGTATCTGACAGAATGCCTTAGTCCTCAGTTTCTGGCACTGTCCCTATTCTGAGTGACCTTCTCTCTAGCATAACTATTTTGGCATTTCATGCTAATATTAGTAGTTTCTGCTCTACTTCCCAAAGGGGGGAGTTCCCCTGTCTTTGAATCAGATTCTGCGCTTTTGCACAGTATGCTTTTCACAAGAGTATCTCCAGGATTGCAGAAATATTTCTGGACAGATACTGCTTTTGGGGTAGCTGTAGGGATGCAAAGAAGGTAATTAACCAGAGTAATACAGAATGTATTACCTTCTTCTAAGCGAGCTCTCTGAAGCCTCTGCTCTGAATTCTGGTGGCTTAAAAAAAATAAAAACAAGAAAAAAAAGGGAAAAAATCCCTTTCATCATATCTCCTGGGTGAAGAAATTAACATTTCAGGGAGCATTTCAGCTGAGCATCCTTTTGCATATTTACAAGGAACTAACTGTAGTCATTGAATTGGTAGTCTTCACTCAGGATGATGGTGCATTTTCTTTCTGCCCACTGCAGTTTTCCTWCTGGTTCTGTTGCACAGTATGGTGTGGCTGTCACAGCAGTCTGATGATTCATAGACACTTTTCTCATAAGCACTGTTTTGCTTTATTGCAAAACCTTTCAGAGGGAAAGAGATGGGCTACTTGAAAACCTTTGTCTTGTTGAAGTTCAGTCTGAATTAGATCTTCTGAAAGTGGACTTAATGAGCAACTAGACCATTTGCATGCTTCTAAAAATGTCAGAGCATAGCCTGGAGAGCTATCCTAACGTACCATCGTGTGGGTACCTGTTTTTAACATCCAGGTGCTGTAAAAATGTGTTTTCTTCAATTGTTTTCTCTCACTCACTCTGAGTGATTTCTAACTCATTGAGAAATTTAATAATCAAGCTGAACTCTTTGCTCTCCTTGATCACCATAGTGATTTGCTTCAAGCCAAACTACATTTCTCTAAACCTATGCAAGTTATGTTTTTACTCCCTCCTATGTAAACCCATAATCTTCAGCAGATTTGCAAAGTTGAACTCAATTCAAGCATTTCAACGGAGTCTTTGAAAGACAGCAAAGTATGCAAGCATGCATAAGAGATGAAGCATATTTGTTCAGGCTGTAATGACTCTAAAGGACTACTGAAATAAATGGCACTAAACCATTATTTTTTTGCTCCATTCCATCTTCTGTTGTAAGTGAGGAGGTAAAGAAGGTGAAAAAGACTGAATCCAGTCAAGAATTTAGGACACCAGAAAGCATCCAAGCAAGGCTGAGACGTCTGAGTTTAAATTTGCAATCCAAAAATGCTGTTCAGCTGCTGATTTGTCTCTGGAGGCATCTAAACTTGCCAGGCTTACTAGGCTTACCTCCCTGTTTGAGGGCTATCCACAGCTTTGCTCTGCCATGTATGTAATCGCCCCAGCCAAAGCAGCTTATCATTTAATCTGAGCAGGATCTAGAAAGTAAGTGCTCCTCTGTTTAAATCCTCAGAAGGGCCAAATCCAGTATAGGTCCTCAGGGAATATGTAAGACAACTGTAAAAGGACAGATCAGCCCTGCTCCAGTCTTTTAAAAGTCAACTCTAAGTGGCTGCTCTGAAGAGAAGATTCAAGTCTGTGGGTCATGACTGAGCTTACGGGCTTACCTGCAGCCTTTAATTACACACTTGAACGCCATGCGTAGTTGTTTTTTTTTACCCTGCATTTTTGGGTGTTCCTAGGATGTGGCACTTGTACTTCTAAAGCAGACAGTTGAAATAAGGCTTTGCTGAGTGGAATTTTTAAGGACCTAGATCCTTGCTTTTTTAGCTGTATCCCAGTGCTCATAGTGATTTACCAATGAGCTGCAGTTAGCAGCTATAAAATTTTATAGTTTTCAGGGAAGAACAACACTAAAGATTCACAAAAGAAAAAGGAAAAAATATTTGGAGAGAAGAAAATTAAAAAAAAAAAAAAACCAAAAAATTAGAGTGTTACAAGAAAGGGAATATCTTAACAGAAAGGAGGGGGAAAACCAATTAAAGCTTTCAGCTCAAAAAAAAAAAAAAAAAAAAAAAAAAAACCCAAAAAAAACAAACCAGAAACAAGTAAACAAGACAAAGATGCCTTATCAGTGTGGAAGAGATCAAAGCTGACCTGGAAGCCAGGGGTTTCCTCCTGTCTCCCATTCAATGGGCGAGTGGTTGCTGGAGGGAGGATGTCTTACACAATTAACCCAAACAGACATATCCTCATTTATACCCCTACTTGCCCTAATAAAACACTGTTAAAGGACTGATCTGGTGTTGACTGTGCTTAGGTAGATCCTGAGCATTCATGCCCTTGTAGGACCCTGCTCAGTCCTGGCTGGGCCGAAGGAGTCAACCTCGTGCAAGGCTGCATCAGCTGGGTGGGTGTCAGATGACCTGGTACAAGTGCAGTTCAGTAGCGATGCAAAATGGGCGGATAACGAAGCTGTTTTACGGTGCTCGTTCAGTAGCTGATACTGAAGTTACCCTAGAAGTGATTGGATCTCATTGTGCTGGGGCTGTGCAGATGCGCAGTCAGTACTGATACTTGCGTGAAAGAGCTATTCTCATGGCGGATGTGTTGGCCATTGGCATGGAGAAGACAAGCAGACAAATACTTGGTTTATTTTTATAGGACCAAGTCTTAAGAACAGAAACAGGGTTAGCACTGTGTTGTGAGCTACTGCACAATCATTTTCTTCTCTTGCTGTTGATTTATTATTGCAAGTAACATGATGAATTGGAAGAAAAAGTATGATGCATCATGTTAAGATGGAGAGCTTTTTTAGTCATAGTAACCATTAAGAGATATTAAATAATATGTGTCCAAGATACATATTTTTAGTCAGCAGGTCTAGGTGCGATGGGTCGACCTGTGAGTTCTAGAGGAGCTGGTGAGGGAGACTTCTGGTTCACAGGTTGTCATTTTTAATACATTCCTTAAGACTGGAAGAAGGCTGGTGTTCTGCCCAGATTCAGAGTAGACAAGCAGATTGAGCAGGGTAAATATAGCCCGATATAAATCACAGTGAACATATGGAAAAAGCTGATTGGGGATTCAGCTGACAGGGAATTAAAGGCCATGAGTAAAATTAATTCTACTCAACATCAACAGTTTGATGGAAAATAGGGCTTGTAAAACAAATGATTGACAAAAACTTGATTTTAATCTTTTAATATTTGATAAAATTACAAGTTTGATAAGATGATGCTGTCAATGTAATAGGCTTTGAAAAGCATTTGATTTATTGCCATGTGAAACCGATTAATAAAAACGTAAATTGAACTATATAATGAAACAGACCAGACTTTAAAATGAATAACAGACCAGCTAGCAGGTCTTCATATATAGGATTGTCAATAAAGGAGGCTCAGGGACTAAGTGGTTTTCCTATAGTGGAAAATAAGAGGATGAGAGTAGAGAGACTGGAAATTGTGTCTGGGTGGTGGGAAGGAAGGAGACCAGTGTGAATGCTGAAGTACGGTCTCAGAGCCAAAAGAGTAATGCTCTGTGTAGGGGGAGTACAGGAGCATGACAAGGCTGATGATTTTTCACTGTGTATAGAACTGCTAAGAACATTTAGAGTGCGGCATACAGCTTTGCCATCCGCCTTTGTCAAAAAAGCTTAAAAATGGCTAAAGTACATRTAACCATCTAACCCTAATAAGTACCCGCAGCATCTGAATTAGTGCTGGGGAGTTCTTTGCTTAATTCAGGAGTTCTGTCTGCATAGTTTATTCTTGATCCMGTCGTCTTTACATGGATGTCCCCATAGCAGATACGATGTAGCCAAAAACAAAGCAATGGGTTAAGCTTCGTGAACAGGGGTCAGAGAAGATGATTTAGTATTCCCTGATGATTTTAAATAATGTAATTGGGTAGAAAGGCATAATCAGTTGATGCATCAAAACTCTGTGGAACAATAATACATTTAAAAAAAACTTTCTTTAACTTTGTGCTAGGCTGAATTTCAGTAAATACACTCCCTTACACCTCTTACTTCCTGTTAAAGAAATATTGCGGCTGCACTTACAAGGAAATCAAAGATGCTGTGTGCTTATGTTAAAGATAGCTAGAGGAGAAGCATGTTCCCTCTGTCAACTGGAGCCTTTATTGATTAAACTTTGAAATGTCCATTGAGAGTGTGTCTGTCTGTATTAATATCGCAATTAGGAATTAGTAATACTCAGTACTAGTATAGTGTAGTAAAATATACCATATTGTGTGYGTTCCACAATCACGTATACTGTTCAGTTGTTAACACTCGCCCTGCAGATTTTGACCTGAACCAACCATAATTCTCCCAGACGATGCCTGGACATGATTCAGGGAGTAGCAGAGTGCATAGGTAGTATGGAGACTTCCTTCAGAGAGAAAGGATGCAAGCCATGATGTGTCAGTTTCTTCACCCAAGTAGGAAGTGATAGGACAAGAGGAGATGGCCTCAAGTTGTGCCAGGGGAGGTTTAGATTGGATATTAGGAAAAATTTCTTCCCCGAAAGGGTAGTCAAGCATTGGAACAGACTGCCCAGGGAAGTGGTTGAGTCACCATCCCTGGAGGTATTTAAAAGACGTGTAGACATGGCACTTAGGGACATGGTTTAGTGGTGTACTTGGCAGTGTTAGGTTTATGGTGGGACTTGATGATCTTAAAGGTCTTTTACAACCTAAATGATTCATGATTCTATGATTCATTTGCTCTTAAGCTCTTAAAATCAAGGAGAAGGTCCCTGTCCCATTTGATTTATAGTATGAAAAGGAATCTTGGATTCTGCCTCCCAAATGATCCCTTCTACATGCATGCTGTTTTTCCTAGCTCCTTCAGTGTTTTCAAAGAATCTGTTTTTGTTTTTTATGGCCAAAAGTGTCCAGACATGTGAGTCACATTGAAGAGATCACTGGCATCAAATTATGTTTTATGCTCCTGTMAGATATTCTACCTCAGGCTCAGTGGTGCTTTCATTCTTCCAGTTGTGTCTTTCTGTAGCTCATCTGTAAAAAGTAGTAATATCTTTTTTTAAAAAAAGTGTGGAAGAAAAGTGGATGTCTCTCACTTGATCCTTGTTCTTTTGTCATACATAAAAGCCCTCCCCTTGTAATCTGATATTATACTTTGTGATAAAATGTTATTATATTTTGCTTATGCATTCATATTTACCTTGACTCCTGTTTGCTACACCATAGCTTCAAACTTTAGTCTATGTTTTTACTCACAGTCAGCATCTCAGCAAGAAGCACAGAAGATACAAGAAGAGTTGTTTTGTTATGTACATAAGAGGTATGTAGGTACAGAGAATCTTATTTTGTACAAATCAGTGAATAGACTCCTGAATCAGCTATCAATATATATGGGTTGTCCTATGAAAAGGATAGGACAAAATGTCTGAGTTACGAGAGGTCTTAAATAAATTGTCTGGAGGAAAAGGCAATCTGCTGTATAAATATTTCAAGTTTTGAAACTGAAGCCTTTACATTGATCTGCGCTTAGAGACCTGGCCTTATTTTGTAGCAGATAAATATTATGTGAGTGAAAGCAATGTTTAGTTCTACTGAGCAGCTGTTATATTCATACTAAATTGTGTCAGATTTAATCTTGAATATATTCAGCAAGAGCACCCAGTTGTGCTGACAACCCTAAAATCATTTTCAGTTAAATATGTTCTATCACAAACCATTTGGGCACATTGCCTCTCTGAAGAATGACAAGTCAGTGTGAAGCTCAGCTTTATAATTCCCGCTGCTTATTGAATTCCCATATTATATCCAAACATCCCAGCAGTAGACTCAATATGTATCCTACCGCAACGTTGCAGTAGCAGAGGTAGACAACGTGAGGCGTTTTCTCAGGGGTATTACTTTCACCATCATTTTAATTGCACATGCCTGATTCACCACTGCTTGCGTATTCATTTGGACTTGTTCAAAGGGAATGCAATTTAATTTTGAAATACTCTCAAATCACTGCAATACTCATTTTACATGGTGAAAGAACAAGACAATAAAGTGGATAATCAGGTTCTCAGAGTTCCATAAGGAGAACTGAAATTTTGCTTGGAGAAGAAACAATAAAAGTCAAGGTTCACTTGTAGAATACTTCAGAGAGTATCCCGTAAGTCCTGGGTCAAATACATTGTACAGAGGGGGCACCTTGTTAGTTGTAGTGATGCTGTAATGAGGAGATGACATAAAGATCAGGAGAACAGTGTGTGAGAACTTAGTTTAACTGGAGAAGAGCAGACAGCTGTGGTCGATGGAACAAAATCAGCTCTTCTGGAGAGCACTTCATCGCAGGAAACACGCTGGAGTGCTCTCAGGCACTCTCAAGAGAAGCCTTTCTCCTTCCCCTTACTCACTGCAGCAGGAGCATAGGAAACTATATGTGCCAAAAGTGGGATGGAAGAAACACTTCTCCCCTTCCCCAGCTAAACCCCCAGCGCTTTAGGGTGCTCATTTAAAATGTAGGAAAATTCAGTTTATTTTTCTTGGAAAGTCTGAGTACTTGTCATACTTCCCTGCTGTGTGCCTTAACCACTTTCTGGGTATTTTGGAGTTAGGCTTGCCATCTTGTCTGCTTCTGCAGCTTCAGTTTGCATAAATAAATACATAAAGGCTGGAACTCATGTATTCTCTCTTCTGATGAGTTTTTTAGTCTTTCTAATATGCTGTGACAAATACTTCGTTGTTTCATTATGCTGTGCAGTACTATAGTTAGTTTTGAATGTGAATAAGCAATTTGCCCTCTCACGTGGTGCCCCGTCAAGAGTTCCCAAGAGCTCCAAGGAGCCGTATGTCTCTAGGAGTTTAACCTGCTGAGGTATTTTGATTTTGAAACATTTGTGTTATAGGTAGTGACAGTAAGAATCAGGGAGTTTGATGTGCTAGGTTAGGATGAGAGGTTGAGCTCTACACCTCAGTTCTGGTTTACAATTTGTCCCTGCTCAGAAGACTATACAAAGAGAAAGACCATTTACAGCAGCAATTAAGAGACATCATTTCTTCTGTAACCTGAAGATTGAGGGAAATTCTTAGCATACTTCTGGAAGTGCGATATCGCTTTATTTAACATTAGTAAGGCAGCTGCTTCTTTGCAACTTTAACTCCTTGTGGACTTCATAGCATTGTGTTTCACATCTGTAGGCATAGCTGAGGAAGTGCTTTCTTCAAGGTGAATTAATGCTGATCACTGTGAACTTTCTGATCAGTCTGGCATCTGGGAAGTACTTTCTCAGCTGACGTCCATTTACCGAGAATGCACCATTTGGATTTCTAAGGCTGTATTCTTACAGCTCTTTGTAGGTCACCGGTGATGATGATGGGGCTTGCAGGCAGCTAGTTTTAGTCCTTCAATATTCTTCTAAGTTAGAGCTTGGTCCTGATTTCAGTAAAAATAAGGAGGGAGCCAGAATCATTCTGCTGTGGTTAATACGATCTCTCATGCTTGGTTGAGGGGGAAAACCTAGCACATTTCAAAGAACAGATTTTCCTTAGGTTTCATTTCTGCCACCTCTTCACATAGAAAGGAGGAGAAGAGAGTTTGGTAATGCGCTGGCATTTTGGGTGTTCAGGCTAGAAATTACACAGTATTTCGGTGTTATGTATTTTGGGTGGAATCAGAAATCCAGGAATAGGAGCCTAGGTTCCTATACAGTACATAAGGTAGCGCCTCAGTGTGGCAATCCATGAAGTCTTCTGTATTCAGTCTACAGCTGTCTATTAGAAAGAGTTCCAAAGCGGGGAGAAGCTAAGATACCTAACTCAAAGCTGCAGGAAGATCCCGAAGTTTACTTAGCAAATTTGTGGCCAGACATGTTTTCATTGGGGTAGATGCCTAAAATAACTCTTTCCAAGAATTGTGCAGGATGTTTGAAAGAGCATTCAGAGCTTTAATCTCCTAAATCTACTTCAGAGGACTATTATCTTTAGTATTTACTGTTTTTTATCTAGCCGGACTGTTGCTTTATCCTTCTTAGGAGAGGCATTCGTATTTCCATTCAACAAGGTTATAGGAGTTGTTCACTAGCTTCCTTAGGAAAGTSTTATGATCTAGGTGTCCTAAGGACTTCTGGATCTCTGCTTGGATTTCATTAGAGCACATGGTGTAACTGTTATCCCTGGATATAATATGTAGACTGCTGGTATTTCATATTATTAAGATGTGATCATTCAATTCTCCGTAGTGTCTGCACATGGTTATTCTCTTATTTTTATTTACTAGGTTTCTTGTCTATATTTACATAACTATTCCAAGCTACCTAGTCTGATGAAGTTGAACTTCATTCTTCAGTGTGATTTACTCAATGCAGCCTAAAATCATGATGAAAAAGAAGAGCATATCTACAAGCAAAGCCTCCTTGTTCCTCTTTCTGTGCCAAATGATTTCTGCATTGGATGTACCTCTTGACTGTAAGTATTAACCTGCTAAATAAGTGCAGAATAATGGAAGATTAGTTAAATAAACTCTGTACAGGAAGATGAAGATAACTCCAACATGGAGCTAAACATGGAGTGTGTTTGCTCACTTCAGTCAGGACATTGTGAATATGAATATTTACACTAATTTACTGAAGATTTTAAAAAACTGTGCAGATTAAAATGACTTCCTTTGTTCACTTGAGAAGAGTTAACATACGATTCTCACGAATACTCACACTTCGATGTGCCTTTATTGAACACTTTATTTGATGAAAATGAAGACGGACAGAGAAGCCCAGTTGAATGCTAATTATTTGTGAAATTAAGAGCATATTGACAATTTGCTGAAAACTCCAGGACAATTCCGAGTTGCTGTAAACAATTACCCTTATCTTCATTTAAGAGGTTTCCAGGAGCTGATATGAGATGTAGTAAAAGATTCAAATACTTAAAATTGAGACACTGGAAGCCTCTTACTTTTTGATCCAGAAGAGTAAGTTAGGCTCTTAGATTTCCTAAGGACTGCCTGAAAACAGTTAAGTACCTAACTTTAACGTGTGCTGAGCAGGGAGCTCTAGGATTAACCAGTGCAGAAACATCTAGAAGAGGGGAAATCCCAAGTTCTGAAATTCTTGTCTAATATAAGACTGTGTTAGTGGGGAACCTTGAAGGTAGCTCTCCATGCTGAAAAGGAAGCAATGGTAGCTGCTGCGTTTTGTAGCCCTAATAACTAATTTTATGAATTTATTCATGCTCCAGGTTGTTATTTTCTTCTTAAGATAAGCATGATCACATTTTCAGAATTCAGTGAACCATGTTGCACCTCACAGTGACTATTCATTTGTTAAACTAATTACCAGAGAAGAGAACATTAGGGCTTAAATTGATGGATTAATACATCTGTAAATTTGCCTATGATTCTAATCTGTATGGCTTTCTTTACCCCCATGTTTTTGATACCTTCCTACCTTC
Source organism: Oceanodroma leucorhoa (assembly GCA_030449065.1). NCBI lineage: Eukaryota > Metazoa > Chordata > Aves > Procellariiformes > Oceanodroma > Oceanodroma leucorhoa. The sequence continues at coordinate 1,916,093 of JASVER010000125.1, read as the reverse complement.
CATAAATGCATGTTTTTCTTTAATAATCATTGACATAAATTGCAACTGCTTTGATGTTTTTATCCCCGTGCATATTTACAAGCCTCTCAAACCAATGACCTGTATTTCTGTAACAAGATCAATATATCCGAATCACATCAGACTTGTTGGGCTGTGAATTCCTTTAGAGCAATAAACTGTGATTTAAAGAGGGCTTTAAAAGTTTGATGAATAAATATCTTATTTTCTAAACTTAATTTTTCTCCCTAAATATTTTTGCATGCTAGAAATAGTGTTTTAAACCCATCTTGTAGTTTAGAAACTAATGCAAGTTGTGCAACACTAGTATCTTTTGTATAGAGCAACACTTYAGGTTAAACTAACCAGAAACGCATCATTAGACAAAAATGAGTAGCCCTTTTAGATGTATCACGTTAACTCTCAATTAACTTGTTCCCTACTACATAATGTTTAATAACTTTTTTAGGTCTGATAAAGTCACATACTTGGATTTTTTGCCAAAAATCATATTAACCAAAACTACACCTATAATGATGTTATTGCTTTCATAAGTAATGGTGAGAATGGACTCTGGGAGAGCACCACAAGGGAAGGACTTATATTTTTTGTGGGTCTTCCCTACATACCCACCACAGAGACCTGGTGGTGAGAACCAGGTTCAACTTGGTTAGTTGAGCCTTTAGGTTTCATCCAGGTTAGCAGTTCCTATGCTCGTCAGTGTCTCAAAGTAGGTAAGGGGTGACTGACAGTGTAGCTGACCAAAAGCAGTGACTTACTCTAAAAACATTATTGATGAGGAGACGTATGCAAAATATTTGAAGTAAGCAATAAAGGTGTGACAACTAAGATGCTTTTTTTTGTTTAGTTATTTTTCAAACCAAAAGGGATTGCATGCCTGTTGAGTAGAATTGGGTGCTTTCGTCTTTGTAAAAGTAACCTTAGCCTGAAGCATTCTCCTTGTTCTTCCATATGATCATATGGGTGGATTGATTTTGACTGCAGCATGAGGGCAAAGCACTCCATTAATTCTGATTTACTATCTCCTCAGTATCAGTGTTTTATGTCCTTGCAAGGCCAAAATCACATACCACGGTTGCCCTTAAAAAGTCAACACTTCAGAAAAGTTTCTCATTCCATGAACTTTGAGATAAATGTAGTAATATCTGACACAGTGAAAATAGTGGCTGGAATTCCAGGCATCACTGCATGGGTTACAGTGCTAAATGTTTTAAATGTTTTCTTTTTAATGGTGACCAATGTACTTGTCAGAGATACTTATCTTCCCTCTCAAAAATGCTAATTTTCTTTTAACTAACAAATGTTTCTCTTTAATCTCCATTTGTCCATTCAACTGCTGATTCTGATGGGGGAATAAAAGCAAAACTTCTAGAAGAATGTAAGTTCCTGTCCGCAAAAACTAGGCTGTGTGCTGCTGAAAATTAATACTGACTGTGTTGCAAACTGAATTTGCAGTCCAAAATGTGTGATTCTGACATTTTGTTGATAATTTGGTTTGCTGTAGCTACATGTTTTGTGCATGCAGTGTTCAGTAAATACTACTGTATACAAATCAGTGTTCTGATATTTTGAAGAAATAAATTGTGTGATTTTTGATTGTGTGCCATCTGAACATTAAAATCCTCACTCAATATMAGCATGAGCAATGTTTTATTAGTACTTTCAGGAGTAAATATATTTGATAAAAAAATAAATTCGTTGGAATAGATGTACTTATGTACTATTTTACATCTCTGAGTTGGAAATACTTTTCTACCCTTAAAAAACAGTGGATACAGTTTTTAAGTAGACCTAATTTTTTATGGGATCTCCTAACTCAGCTCTAGTGTCACGGTTAATTTAATAAGTTTTAAGTGCAGTGCATAGCACAGGAGTGGAATCAGTGCACATCAGATGGAATATCCTGTGTGTTGGGCAGTGTTCATATCATGTCCCTTTTCAGAGTGTGCTTGCTTTTCCCAAATAAGCATCTGACATGTACTGACCCCAAGAACCGCCCCTGAGAGAGACAAGGACTGTCTTCAACGTGCATCTCTAAAGAAAGACACAAAAAGTTATCGTTGTGTAAAAATGTCGCCTTCCTCTTTTAAGCACTCTTCTCTCTGCAGTGAGGAAGAAGAGCAAAACCCAGCTCTGCATGGCTTGTTCTGTTCTGCTTAGCTGCTATATCTCATTATGATTCCATAATCTAATTTTTTTTCCTGGCTATTTCTTGCTGGTAGGGCTTTACAGACAGCTACCTCTTTCCGTGCAAGAGTACTTAATGTATAATGGTAGGGAAGACTTAAAATAAAAATCCCAGTTTTACAATTTTAACTGGCTAGAGTGAGGCATGAGAACACAGGTAACTCTACTGATTGAAGTATTTTGCTAAAGTGGCTAGAAATGACCCCAAAGTACTAGCAAAGTGTGTTGCTGGACAGACAATTTACAACATTTAGACAGGGATGTTCACAGACATGTTATTAAAGTGGTTCCTTTAGGTGACCCTAAACTATAAACAGATGAACAATGTTGAGGAAGACACCTTTCTCACTATCTTAATATGATAAACAGGATTTTTTTAAATGCAAAAATGGGCATAGGTAATGGTGACAGATTATAAATTACTTTCAATAGGTAGGCACCAACCACTTAAATTGCGTTTTGTGCCGCTCATTCTAGAGTACTTGATAAATCATAAATGTTAAATGTTTGTTTCTCCTAGGGCAATTCACAAGATTGACTATATTTTTATTGTTTTTTAAGGAGAACTGGTACTAGACTTTTCCTACATGTTTCCTCTATTTGGAAACTAGTTACTATTTTTGTCACTTGTTACAGAGTCTTTTATTTCTAACACATTTTTTACTCCTGAAAAGTAGCTCCTAAAAGCATGATTAATTCAATATGTCAAGCACAATAAATGTGTGAAAAGTTTACACCCATAGAGAATTTGGAAATACATAAAATGTTTAGAAATACAAAGCAATGTATTTTTTTTCCTTCTTGTGTCATAAAAACCATTTTGTGTGGGTATATGTCTCACAACTGTTCATTCAGGATATGTTGGACTTAGAATTAAGTGTCCTTCAGTTTTGTGAAAATCCGTTGAAATCTGACATATAGAAATGATAACCATTAAACTTTTTGGTCAAGATCTTCATCTGCTGTAAATCGGCATAACTCAGTTGGAAGTTAGTATAGCGACACTAATTTACAAGAGCAGAGGGCTTCAGCCTGCTAATACAAAAGATACTTTAATCACACACTTCTGTTGATGATTTGGTTGCTAATTGCAAGTCTGCTTTCTCTGCTTACAAAACTGTCTCACTGATACTTTGAAAATATTGTTAAATTCCTCTTTGTTTCTTATATTCCATAATGAAGTGTCACAACCTCCTACGATAACTCAGCAATCTCCAAAAGATTATATTGTTGACCCTCGAGAGAATATTGTAATACAGTGTGAAGCAAAAGGAAAGCCACCTCCTAGGTTAGTAGCATTTTGTTTTGCTTTTGTTGACCTAACAACATATGAAAACTAGGAGAAAATAATGTAACTTTTGTAAACTAGCAAGTATATGCATATGCGTGTGCTTGCACACGCAGAAGCATGCACACACTCCTACCTTTGTAATTTAAATAGCTACCAGATAGTGGCATAAATTTGACTCTTCTCATCCTTGACATTTAAACTTTTCTATAGTCATCAAGTAACTGTAGTATTTTTTTTTTCTCCTCAAAGCTCTAACAATAAAATAATAATTATTACGGGAGCAGAAAGGTAAATGCCCATGGAAAGCACTAAAGGCACGCCATACTATGAACTGGATCACATTCCAGATTTAGGCATAGTCTCTAAGAAGAATGGATATTGAATAAATTCAGAGTAACATTAATAAATTCAAATTTAATGTTTTGTAAATCATTCCATTTTATGAGACTTCTCTTGAAATACATAAGCATTTTGTCGGAAGTTATGTAATGTGTATCAGTTTTAATGATCAGTAGCCTTGATTTACAAGGTGTATTTAATAGCATTAAGTTTTGGATTTGGCAGAAATGGTAACACTATGTATAGATCAGATTCCTGATCATCTTCCATTTTAAGGCCCTGTTTCAGTGTCTTGAAATATTTGAAAACTACTCATTTCAAGATACTGAGTACCTGCACTGGAAACAGCAGTAGTCGTGATGCATTCTGGCATTGCTAGTAACTGCTTCTGATTTCAGAGACTATAAAGAGAAATATGCATCTCTCTGTTCTCAGTAGTGTTATGCTACAACTTACTTGCAAAGTCAGTCTGTAATTGCTCATTCAGACACACAGAGAGCTTATTAAATGTACTTCTGAATAATTAGGGTTTTTTCTACATTATTCCTTCTGGTTGCCTTGGGATCATGGTCATTATCATGCTGGGCAACAAAATGGAGAAGATGGAGATTATCTGTGATACTGTCACCCTTTCTAGTGTTCTGTTAATGGTAGGAGTGCCATAAAGCTGCTGTGTTTACCAGCATTTTAATTGAGCAGCACAATGCCATTCTCAAGATTCTGGGTGTTGGTCTGGAGGATCAGATGATTATTGTGCACTTTGGGACAACGGTACTGCTTCTGCAGATGTTTCTCTTGAAGGCCTTTTTTGGGTTGGATTTACCTGAGAGACTAAGAGCCCTCACGTCCGTGAGACTGACATATCTGAGTCATGTGCCAGGGCTCTGCTGTACAGCCTCACCTTTCCCATCAAACCTGTGTCTCACTTTGCTCCCCTGCTACAGAGGAAGTGACAGGATTTAAGAGCATAGTTTTCTAATGAGTTTTATAAGCTTGTGCTTAGTTTTGCTTATTTTTAAAGATACGGTGTCCAAATAATTTATTTCAATAATTATTCTGGTCCATCAGTCTTGATGGCCTGCAAATGCATATTGGAACTTGAGCTGCTTCAAAGTTCTGAAGTTGAAAATGAACTTTCTCAGCTCAGAGTGTGAATTGTTTGTTAAGACAGGGTAACTTCTTATTGGTGAGAGCAGCTGGCATAAAGGTTTGTGGATATGCTGCTACCTATAGCTTGAGCAGCAAAGATTCTGACTTTAATTTATCTCAAATTCAGGGATTTATACCACATTTGTCACCTCTCATTTGAAGCTACATCACAGTTCCCTGTATCCTTCAGTGTTATTGGTAGTGGAGGATTACAGGAACCCCACGTCCTGCAGCTTCACCCGCAAGGTCGTAAGAAACAGGTTCACTATTGGTCCACTATGCACACTAGTCCTCCCGAAAACACTGCAGTGTGGTGCAGTGCTGCTGGTCAACTCCAGTTCTTCTGCTGTCCCCCACCACAAAGTGCAAATAGCATGTCCAGTCTTGCCTTCCCACTGCAGAAAGTCAGTGCACAATTTGAGTCACTTTAAAATTTGAGCTTTTCTAGTACTGTATATGTTTATAATTTTAGGAAGCATTCTAAACAGTAAGTATATGTAATGTTTAGTGTTTGTGTTTAAGATTATGAAGCTGAAATGTAAGAAGTAGGAAAACTGCTGTTCACAACATTTGAAYCTGTGAGTGCTCAGCACTTCACAGGCATTGGTCTAGCTCTCTGTAATTATACTTTTGGCCATTAACAAAGCATAAGTAAGAAAGTGGTGTTTACGGCATTCTAAGTCGCAGACTGTGAATCTCTGCTTTTTTACTTTTTTTTTTAATGAGTTCTAATAGTCTTCATTTTTAGTGACTACTTTTCAAAACATCTCTTGCTTTGAGTAACACTCAAGCATATAAATTTGGTATAAATTTACTAGATTAATTATGGGCTATCAGACTGCAAAATTTCATTTAAAGTATCATGGTTGTTTGCGTTAGAGTAGTGAAAAGAAATCAAACTCACCACACGGTCTTTAATTCACTTGCATAAGTTTAAAATGGCCAAACCAATTAAAAGAAATGGTCTCCTGCTGGGAGCTGAGATGACACATTTCAGCCCAGAGCAAGTTTTTAAAGGCAAATTTATAAACCCTTTCGACAATAGGTTTTATAATGGAAATGCTAATGCAGCTTTAGCAATATCAGTTCTCACAGATGTTACTGTATGATCTTTAGTAGAAAGAAAATCAGTTCTTTTCCATATACAATTAACTTCAGAATCTTTGAATGTAATTTCTTTTTTTTACGTATTGACTTTGAAATGGCTCCTGTTAACAAGTTTAGCCAAGCCTTTTATCTTAAAGTCACTGCTAGATTTCTTATATTAAAAAGTGCTCTATTACTTTATTAGTTAATTTAGTTTGGGAACAAGTCTTACTTATCTGCTAAAGAAAAAATACCATGTATTATTGAAAATTACTTTTTTCTTCTTTTCTCCATACAATCTGCAAAAGGCAACTGAAGAAGAAACTTTTCTTTTTGTTTTTATTATTTTAGCTTCTCCTGGACACGCAATGGAACTCATTTTGATATAGATAAAGATGCACAGATAACAATGAAACCGAATTCAGGGACCCTTGTCATAAATATTATGAATGGTGGGAAGGCAGAAGCATATGAAGGAGTATACCAGTGTACAGCAAGGAATGAACGAGGAGCAGCCATTTCCAACAATATTGTTATAAGGCCTTCTAGTAAGTCAAGCTCTTAATATTCATCAAATGTGAAACACTTCGGTTTGCTTATTTTCTTATGAATGTTTCACTTTTTTTTCCCTTGTCTTAAAAATTTAAAGTGATCGTGTTAGAAAGTATGGTATAGTTTCTGATATTCAGATTCTCTCCAATATTCCTTAGAAAGTTTAATAACCAAAATGCTTTCCTGATCTCTTTTGGTATGTCTGGATGACCTGTCATATTTAAAATTGGGTTGTATATGATGCTACATTTAGAATAAAATGTTTAAAACCTTAATGCACATCATTGATGAGAGTAATTTTTATTCTCTTTCTGATGCATGTATTCCATAGTTTTTATAATAGCTTTAATACAGAACAAATTGGGACCAAAAAGAAGATAAATCTAAAAAATTTTGATTAATGGTGGATTGTTTCTGCAACTTTTTAGGTGATTTTTCTCTCATATCAGTTTTTCAAGCTTAAAATGTGCTGTTCTCACAGGTTTTAATAAAACTGTGTGTGTATAATACTGTTTCAGGAAGGTCTACCTTTTCTCCTAATTTAGTGCATTACTTTTTTTTTACATTATCATTGTTAAGACTTTCCAAGATACTGTTATAGAACCTTTAGTGAGTAGCAAATTCAAAATATTTTGAATCAGTTGACAATTCAAATTGTCAATCAGTTGACAATCAACAAATTCAAAATAATTTGAATCAGTTGATTATACTTTCAGCAAATCATTGCTGTTAAAAATGTTGTAAAGAAACACTACTTTTCTCCCAAGAAAACATAAAAAAGAACAAAAATTAAATCTTTAGTAAATATGATAGGACTTAACATTCTGAAGCATGTAGTTGTTCTGTTTTTCTGGAATATTATGTGCATTTCTTCCTTAAATTCTGGAATTTAATAGTTTTTGGAATTATTCTGGAATCCATAGTTTCTGTGTGTGTGTTAAAATTACTTCCTATAGGATCCCCTTTGTGGACGAAAGAAAAACTAGAACCAAATCAGGTTCGAGAAGGTGATTCACTGGTACTACACTGCAGACCTCCTGTTGGCTTACCACCACCTATAATATTTTGGATGGATAATGGTGAGTTTATTTTTTATGCAGAATTAGTTTACTTTTTGCAGTTTTTCTACATAGTTGGTTGTTGCTTACTAAGACCACAGATGGTGGAGTTTCCCTCTAAGTTAAAATTCAAAGAATTTCCATTTCTGTAGAAACGGAAGAAAAAGCAGACATGCAGCCAAAAAGCATGAAGCCAAAAGCAGCTGGAGATCTTAATGTAAGTTGTAGATTAACACACTGGGGAAGAATGGGAAGACAAGGGAGCTTGAGAGGAAACTTAGAAAGGTCTATATATTTACAAACCCACGAACAGCGTAACTGAACGAATGTGGAGTCTGCAGATCATAATAATGAAGTGTGTATTGTAATTGAGATAAATGTGTTCTTGTTTTCCCTTAGCTTTCCAAAGGCTGCCTCAAAGTGAAAGAGTTTCCCAAGGTCTAAATGGAGACCTTTATTTTTCTAATGTACAACCAGAAGATACCCGAGAGGACTATATCTGCTATGCAAGATTTAATCATACGCAAACTATACAGCAGAAACAACCCATTTCTGTAAAAGTCTTTTCAAGTAGGTATTGCATTACCTAATTACATACTTATATAGTAGTTATCCAGAATTCTCAAGTTATTTGCCAAAGTTAAGTAGTGTTACACTGGGGAATTCTGTCATTTTAATTCTGAATAAGAAATTACGTTGCTGCATAAACTTAAAGTGTAATCTCCAGTGTTCCTGACATATAATTCATTTTTCCCTTTATCAGGCTTTGTCTTTTGAAAAAATATTTTGTAAGATTTGAAATATTGAAAAAATACAGTGTAAAAAATAATAGTTTTCAGATGGTTTTCATGTCCAAGAATATCAAGTTGTTATGATTATTGTAACTATTGAAACAAATTAATCAATCATTTGATTAACTCACCGTGGCCATATCATCATCTTTTGATTCCCAGTACTTTGATTTATCCCTCTTGTATGCATTCTTCATGATATTCTGTTTATTTCAGTGGATTCATTGAATGACACTATAGCTGCTAATTTGAGTGACACTGATATTTATGGTGGTGAGTTACACTGGTCCCCACTGATACTCCCTGTTCTACAGTAGCATTTAGTTAACTAACTTCACCTCCATGGCTACTTAACCTTCTGCTCCTTTTCAGTTTCTAATAAAGGTTTCTGTTAGTGCTGGTGGTAATACATGCTTTAGAAAGGGACTGCACAGTGTGATCCTCTCAAATACTTAATGTTTCAAATTTTTTTTAACATATGGCTCATAAAAAAATACAAACTCTTACAATAAATGAGTCCTTTCACACTGGGGCAGATTTTAGAAATTGTTTATTTGATTGCTTCTATACTGTGTTGCTTTTTTATATTTTTCCTCCAATTTAACAAGTAGTTTGATATGTTCATTATCACTAGGACTATTCAATATCACATGCTGCATAATAAATAACAACAATTAAGCATTTAGCAGATACATTTCACATTTAATAGTTTATTGAATGTAGCATTCATTTTTAACACATTTCATGAGTGTAAAATCTAAACATTTTAATACTATCTGTATAAAAAACTTTGTAGGGGAAAGATGAGTTTTGTTTGTCTGGTGTTTAAGCTGATCTTTACATTAATCTATGTTGAATTGTCTTTTGTATATTGTGAATTAAATCCTCCCGAACAGGTATATGTGTGTTTAGCGAGGCTGACTTTGGAGCAACACTGATACCATAACACTTGAGGTTCTAAACTCTCCACTTGACATCACATGAGAGAGATAGAAAATACATGATATTTCTTCTATTTTTGTCTTTTTCCTTGTCAAGTGAGGCTTTGTACATAGGGGAATAACTTAGGGGAATCTAAAATAAAATGGGCATAGAATATTTTAATTCGCTGCATAAAAATAAGATGTCATTCGGGAACAAAGAAGAAGTATGTATCTGAACACAGAATGRTATATTAACTGCAATTAGTGAGAAAAACACCATTCAGTTGGCTCACAACTCAGAAATACCAGAGGTAATTCTTCTGAATTTTTATAGGCTTGCAAAATGAGTCAGTGGTCCTTAGCAGTGCCAAAACTGGGTAGATGAGTTGTTGCCTGTGACTATCAGCTGCGTTCTTCACTCTAGACTGGCCTTTACTCCCAACTTTAAGTTGTTCATGTACTGGTTTTTAAGGAATTCATAGCACATACGGTATTAAAACTGAGTGTTCTACTTATGTTCATCTATCAGTAAATCCTGTACCCTAATAAACAAGACTTTATTATGTTTCTGCTCACATTTTAAAAACATACAATAATCTGCTGAATGATTCAGACTGCTACTGCACTTTAGAGCAATTTAATCCTATATTTTAAAATTGCTATAAGAGAACATTAGAGTATTTACAGAGGGCACTCTGTTATTATGGAAAGCCCTCTTACTCTGACTTCCATGAAGACACATGAAATACCATAATACTTCAAAAGCCAGCAGAGTATAATGTCAGAAATTAGTCTTCTATTTATAGCTGTCTGTTTACTGTGGTTATTTCTTGCGGGTTAATCAATGGTTCTTTATTACCAGACTGGGGAACAGCTCGAATTAAAGTTAAGTATATAGTAAGAGGAGAATACAAGGCTTAGCTTCTGAAAAGATGCCTCACATTGTCTAGGAAATATTGAACAAAGCATATTGTAAAGTGGAGTGTACCTTTTATCCCCATGGTTTATATTTCTGAATACAGTAACTTTGCTTTATTTCTGTTTTGATGGAATCCCAGAAATTTTTGGTAACTTTCAGTCTTGCACTATGGCTCACATCAGTGACCTCTTAATCCCTATAATAGTTCTGCTGAACTGCTGTTTAGGATTAAGGCTCAGCATCCATCCATCAGGCTGCATAGTTGCCTATGTAAAAACTATGTATCAGTTGCTCCTGTCTTTAATAATAACATTTTTCATGTATGTGTTCAAAATTATAGCATTTAACATGTTGAGACATGGTTATGTTATGTCTGCCAAAAACCTAATTTGTTGATCTGTGTAGTTGTGTAACACAATGATTTTTAATTAAATGGTCAATGTGCAGCAAAATCTCTGTCCACAGTGTGAGAATGGATGTATGCATTTGTTCAATATTAAAATAAATAAATATTAAAATAAAATTTAGAAATTAATTTTTTTTGCTTGTTCCAGCCAAGCCAGTCACAGAGAGGCAACCGGTTCTTCTAACACCAACAGGGAGCACAAGTACCAAAGTGGAACTCAGAGGAAATGTGCTTTTGTTGGAGTGCATTGCAGCAGGATTGTGAGTTACTTTTTAGACAGTGTTTTTCTAAATAAAAATACAGAAACAGAGGGAAGCATTTCAGAGATGCTTAAAATGTTACCACTGTATAAGCTTAGGTATTTCAAAAAAACAGAAATGTGAAATGGAAAGAGCTCTTTTAAGGAAGTCCACCATTTACTTGGGCATCAGCAGATTTTAAAACTGATTATGAACATAAATATTATGGCCTCTGCCTTCTCATATCCCCAACCCTATGCACAGGAGTCAGGTTGCACCATTGTTTTTTTAAAGGACACAAGCAAGAAGCGCCATAGGGTAACCTTGGACACACATCTGCAGTATTGCACTCAGGAATCAAGCCTCTGGTGTTTTCCTAAATTTACAATCAGGCTCTCAAATTATATAAAAACAGATAAGAATCTGCTGGTCTAATGTGAAAAAGCTGCTCACATATGCTAATAATTACTTAGTAGATCAGCTAGGTGGGAGTTGTTAGAACATACCTTCAACTCCTTACACCCAGTTTCTCATTGTAATTGAGTTTAATTGGTACGTGTTTCTTCAATGTAATGCAAGTTTGCTTCTGCTGGTTATTGTGCAAGTAGAAAATGACTAAAGAGCAATTTAACTTCATGAACTAGTTTGATCTTAAATCAATTTTGTTCTCAGGAAGAAATCATAGAATCATAGAATCATTTAGGTTGGACAGATTAATTAGTGTAGAAATRGAAAATCTTTAGTGTCTATTTCAGGAACTGTAAACATTTTTACAGTGCACAAAAGCATATAATGCAGAGTGCTCTGAGGTAGCCATGAGGAAAGCCAGTAACTGCAAATGATCCAGCACAGCATCATGCACGTGTATTCACTTGCATAAGCTCCATAGGGCACGCTCATGCACAGCTTGACACAGCTTGGTACAAGCATCAGTGCGGTGTTTCTGTCTCAGCTGTGGTCTGCTCAGGTGTCTTTGCATCAGCACCAGTAGCAAAACCACACCTATGAGTGGGAGTAGCATTAGATCGGGTAATCTTCATCTGCAATATAGTTACATCCTTTTTGACAATGCTGCAATAAAAGTATTCAGTGATCCAAACTCCAGTAAAATGGCTGGATAAAAACGGGGGGAAAAAATAGAATATTATACATTATATGGCTTTATATCTTTAGCCATCATGTAATTTTTTAAAAAAAATAATTCAATGAGGGAAGCTTACACAGCTGTCCACAAAGGACCAGATTCAGATTTTGTTTGAAACAACTATTCCTAATTACTGATACTGTAATTAAAAGGCAACTTTGCTAGGTGTCTCTGTTATAAAATATGTGATATTAGACTGCTAAGGGAATATTTGCCTTGAGTGATTACTATTTGAGACAGGACATTGTACTCAGTAAGCAACACATTGTAATTTCTTGTAACATTAAAAGTGTATCTCCGTGTGTTTGTACAACTTTCAACTTCAGTGGACAACATGTGGCATAGCTAAGCTTTAGACATGGTGCAGTGACAAATAGCTATACTTGACTCAGCRCTGACTTTTTTCTTGATTTCTCATAGGAAATATCTCTGTCTCCTTACAACTCTGCTGTAAAATTTGTGGTGTTCATGAAGCCTTAGGATATTGCTCAAATGAAGGACAATTATAAACTCATCATTATCTAGAAACTACCTTTTAAAGCACCATGAGCATCAATTTAATAGTATAAGTGCAACAAGATCTGAAATACACTTGTATTCATTTCTTAACCATCAGGGTTTTTAGATTAATCAGCAGACAAATGTATTCTATAATTATTAAGCCTACGAACAGATGGCCATTGACAGTGTTAGTGAGGCTTGTCATTTCCTAGAGGCAAATGCTGGCATATTTTGCACATTTGCTGGACATGCCCCAAAATSTGGGTAAAGGCTCTTAAAATAATTATTTTTAAAATATATGTTCAAAAAATTAATGTATTGAACTCTTGTCTTCCTTTTCTCCAGTCCCTAAATTTGATCTGTGCTTTTGCTTCTCCAGACCCACACCAGTAATCCGCTGGATTAAAGAGGGTGGGGAATTGCCAGCCAACAGAACATTTTTTGAAAACTTTAAGAAAACTCTCAAGATTATAGATGTTTCTGAAGCTGACTCTGGGAACTACAAATGTATAGCAAGAAATATATTAGGTTCTGCTCATCATGTCATTTCAGTAACTGTGAAAGGTAATATTAAAATAATGCTTAATGTAATATTGTCAGTGTCCATAATGCAAGATTGAAGTAAGCTTTCTAGGATAAAATATAGCTGAAAGGATGAATGATAATGGTAAAAAAAAACCCTGAGGAAATAATCATTAAACTGAATGAATTCTACCACTGGAAGGACTTTACTACCTCTAATCTCTTTTTCTTTTTTTTTTAATATGTTATTTTATAAAGCAAAAGGCTAAATTGAGACTGTACTGTAACAGTAGTAAAATAATTTCTTAGCTTGTACTAGCGCTACATTTATTTTAGATCCTTTGATTAGCTGTCATTAGACTGCTTATTTCCCTTGTTTTTATATCTTCCTCCCCATCTCTCTTCTTCATCTCCTTCTTATTTCCTCCGTCCTTTCTGCTCTCCATTCATATAGCTCAGATGCTTTTCTTCTCTATTTTACTATTTGTTTTAAGGTGTCTTATATTCTTCTTCCTTTTTCTCTCTTAATTGACAATTCTGGTTTTCTGTTTTCTTCAWGTTTTTTACCCAAGATGATGTCTTACTAGTTCTAAAAACACTTACAGTATGTTTGTCCAAATAGGAATTGTAAGTATGTTTTGAATACCATGAAACAAAAAAACTGGAATGACAGCTAATTAGTCATTAAAATAATCAACTGTGGTACTTACTTGGCATGCTAAATAGCTGTTTATTTTATTGTAGACCAGCATCATTTTATGATCACATTCAACCTCCTTTTTAAGAGCAGAAGTTTAATAGTCTGTTTGCATCTGTCCATCAATCTAAAAATMTGAAATTCAATTGCAAGACCTGATAACATATGCTATTTGTGGTTACTTATTGTGAAAGAGGTGGAAACATAGATTAATATATTTTGGTAAGGACAAATCGATTTTGATCTCTGTGTGTTTTCAGCTCAGGTAAACATCTGGCCCCACTGCAGGCACCCATGGAATTCAGCGAGACCAAGGATTTTGCCATTTCTAAATTTCACCCTTGGCATGAAATATTTTTATGTAATCAAACCTAAATTCATTTCTAACAGCCTAACTGTTGTGAGCATGGATATCTCTGGAGTTAATCAAAATACCACTCTAGTCTCTGCAGATGCCATACTCAGATAAATTTTGCTTTCTTTAGGAAAGGCAAATTAGATTCAAAGCAGACAACCCTAAATGAAACAAAGACCCTCTTACTGCTCATCTCAGAACTTTAATGCAACGGGTAGCGAATAGCTCAGTTTAGCCAAAGTATCATCTACCAGTTAATCATTGAATATCACATATATATATTTCTTTTTTTTTTTTTTTAAAAAACTTAACAGTGTAAGTGTAAGTCTATATCTATACATACCTTGTTTGAATTATTTTCTGGTTACYATGACTGTGCCTTATGATTTTCTGAACATAATTTTGGAAAACAATTGCTGTGTTTCTCTTCCTAACCCCAGCTGCCCCATACTGGATAACAGCACCCAGAAACTTGGTCTTGTCTCCTGGAGAAGATGGGACATTGATCTGCAGAGCGAACGGCAACCCAAAGCCTAATATAAGCTGGTTAGCAAATGGAGTTCCCATAGCAAGTAAGATTCTTAATTACCTTTCAGGAGGATGAGTAAGAGAATATGAGGAATATCGGGGTGTTTTTTTCAAATATAAATGAAGARCGTGTATTTGATTAGTTTTTACCTGACAGGTAATACTAAATTATAAATGAGGTGATAAAAATACTGTGGTTCATAAAAGTGGAAAAACAAAATGTGCCTGTTGAGAGCACTAAAATTTGTGAACTGTACTCCTGGTTATTTTGTCTGGTGTTCTGCCGGTAGTATCCTTGTGGAGATGGGGCCGTAGTAACAAAACTACGCCATGCCTCTTTTACAGGGTTATCGTGGGGGTTTGATTTTTACCACTGTTGCCGTGGCAGTCGTGTTTGCTAGATCTCTCCTTTGCCACCCCACTGCAACACTAGTTTTGTCTAGGAATTGTAAAGGTGACGTCAAAAGTCAAGTCCTCACATCTGTGGATGTACAGAGCACTTTTGCAGGATTTGCAGCTTAGAGTATGTTTGAGCCTTCCAGGCTTCAGCACTAAAAAGCAGCAGAAGCAGAACTAGCTGAATGCGTCAGCAAGTGCTTGGCAAACAGCTTGTGCCAAGTAGGTGTCAAAGAAAAGGAACCCCTAAGGCAGTGAAACAGCTGTTTCTGTGTGCATGGGTAAGAAAAGCAACCCTGAATTGGTGGTTGAGTCACTTAATTGTTGCAGTGTTATGACTGGCAACGCTGTATGACAGACACAAGATAGCTGCTATATATAGCACAACTTTACTTGGGAAGAACTTGCTGGAGGACACTGCAGTGTGTTGTCAGTTGAGCTTGCACTCAGCACAGCCTGTACCTTAAAATCACACTCGGTTCTTCTACGTTTATCCTTCCTCTTTCATCTTATAAAAAACAGACAGTCTACCCTGTTGACTCATGAGAGATAATGTGCTCTAAAATATTGGTCTGTGCTGACCTATTGAAACTATGACAGTGTAACTTTCAGGAGTTTCAGGAGATGTTTAAGTCTGTTGATGAAGTAAATGTCACGGAGTTTGGGACATGGACGAGGATTCTCTACAGTGAGAATCTGGGAAATAGCAACAGGTAAATGAGAACCCTGATTAGATATATTCAAAATACTTGGGATACAAGAGAGAGTAAACTGAACTGGAGGGAAAAATATGCAACTTTGGGGTGAAAAGTAAGGGTATATGTTGAAACATAGAAATATTTAGTAAAGAACCTGTTTCAGTAATCCTAATTAAATGTAAGTTGAGATCTTTAKCCTGAGATTGAAAATGAGAAGTTTCTGTTGGTTAAATAAGTTATGTAAGCTGACATTAACCACGTCATCAAACAATGGTATTACAGGAAAACAGGAAAATATCAATGTAATTTTGTATTGTATATATTGTCCGTAAATATGTCATAATGCATGCCTTATAATCAACATTTGGTACCTGTCCTACTCTTTCCTTTCTGGGTTTTTGGTGGTCTCATCTTCCTTACTATTTTCTATGTAGTTACCATCAACTTTTTTTTGATTGTTTTGAGGAGATTTTTATCCTGCTGTCCTGATAGTTTAACTCTTCTTTTCAGGCCCCTGACTAGTAAAATCTTTTTCAACTGGCTATGAGATTCACCTTTGCCTCGCACTGCTTCCTTGTCAAAGCTGTACGACATGCTGCTCAAATGACAGACAAGTACATTTTCCAGAAAAGCAATGATGTGTTGGGCATTCTTGCAGGATAGCAGTAAAACATTAAGAAACAGAGAGTTTTCAGAAGCAGCTGCAGGGTGCCACTGAATTTCCCAAATAGAAAGGCAGCATATATTGGCTGGATGGTCTTGAGGAATCAGTACAAAGAGTCGTATTGAAGGGAACTCAGTAAAAATTAAGAGACTCTGATTAAATTACCCACTCAACCTCAGTAGGAAAAAAAAAAAAAAAGAAAAGAACACAGGAAGTAAATAACTGGGTAGCTCAGCCTTATGTTAAACGTCACTTTCACTGCTGAGAAAAGCTGAAGTTTTATCCACCTTAAATATTTTAAGTGCAAGTTGATTGGATGCTCCAGTACACTGAGTCTGTCAGGGCATTTAAGAGAAGCATCGCAATCACAGAAAGTGCAGTTCTTAAGATTCTTGTGATTTTGTATTATTCTGAGTTATCAAAAGCTGGTCTGGAAACTACCAAGTACAGTGTGCCTTTTTGTTCACTTGTTACTAAATTATAGAATTGAGCCCCTCTTTTTCCAACTGAATGATTAGTAAATCACTGTAAAAGGAAACTAAAGCAGCTGTTTCAGCTTCAGGGCAGTGCTGAGAGCGCTACACCCATGGCAGGATTTCAAAGAAAAAGAGCTACATTTGAATTTCAAAGCCCTGCTGTCATCATATATCCCACAATGTGCCTCCTGTGGCCCAGTAATCTGTTTGCAATACTTTAATTTTCTATTGGAAAGCACAACTGGGAGATGGTTAATTCTTCCGGTTTTGTTTTTTCATAATAGAGTCAGACAAGGAAGGGGGAATGTTGAAAAAAGAACCATTCGTCCATATTTCAGTCAAAGGGTGAGGCTTAAATACCAATAGGGAAAAGGGAAGAATAAAGAAAAATGTAGTATGTCTTAAGCACCTATGAAAAAAAAAATGCAGTGGTGCAAATTTTGTTTCAGATTACATTAACCAGAGAATTTTTAAAGAAAGAGGTTTCTTTGAAATATTTTAATTCATTTTCTTCAACAATAACGCTTAAAAGAAAAACTCCAGCATGTCTGAAGAGAAAGCTGCTTCAGACATGCTGGAGTGATAAGGACCTAATCTCCTAATGTTTACTCACAGGAGTAATTTGAACTCACATGCACAGTCCCGTTGAGGTCAATTAGAATTACTTTGGCAAGTAGCAATTGAAAGTTCAGGCCATGACTCTGCCTTGCCTTGTGCTTCAATTAACACTCAAGATCTGCATTATTTATACCGCTGCATAATCCGTTGTGTTTTACTGCTTAGATATTCAGCATGGTTTTACAAAAGGGAAACCATGCATGAAATATCTCAACTTTTAAGAAAGTAACAACCCAGATTAATTGGGAAGGGGAAGCACTTTCATAATTGGACTTCAGAAAGGCATTGCAAGTACTGCACAAAAGACTAATTTATTGGTTCACTGGTTTATAGTTCATGATGAGCTATTAAATATTAAATACACACACTTAGATTTATACAAAGTACTGCACTGAAAGGCACTGTTTATCTTCTTTCAACATGTTCTTCAGTTGTTTATATCACGTTTCACATTGAACCTTAGGTTTTAGTTAGTCTCCGTTAGTAATCACATTGAACTTAAGGGAGAAACATTAGCCCTTAGATTTCCTTCATGAAAGGCCTGGATAATCCCTGGCTCAGAGATTCATCATCCATCATGTTCTCTGTGAGTACACACACAAGCTGTTCACCACAGCCATGGGAGGGTGGGGAGAAATCTGCTGGACTCTGATGCCTGCAGGAGTTCAGTCTGGGAGTGGAGAGGACTGCCAGGACAGACATTTATCCACTGCTTCTGCTGTCATTGTGTTGGAACTGGCCTAGGAACTGYAGCAGATAAGAAAGCCTTTGATAATCATTTTTTTTTATTATGCACAAAATAGTCAAAGGACATTCATGGCTAGTGCAGGTAATAACTTGCTGTCCCTTTAGAGGTAATAGTACTATCAGAATCAGAAACTTGGAAACAAGGTTTTCAGTGATCACAGGAAAGCATTTTGCTGAGGAGGAAGCGAGATTGGTAAGAAAAGGAAAAGGGCATCTTCTTCCATGTCCCATCTCTTCCAGAATTAAGTCTTTGTCAGTTCACTGCAAGGGGTAGAGTAAGGCAAAACTGGATTACTTAAGTTTCTTGTTTCTCTTGCTTAGGTTCAGTCTTGGTTTGACCCTGTAGGTTCTCAAGTGTCTGATGCACTATACTGCCCACCCTTGCTATTTCACTACCAGTTTTGTGTTCAACTCCGAAAGCATAGCTTCCAGCCCCCACCCCCCCCACCCAGCCAAAAGAAGAAAAGAGGTTTCTAGTCACATAACATTCTCTAAATACATAATATGGTATTTAGGCAATGTGATTAGAGATGTGAGGGAACAGGTCTGTCTTAGCCCCTGATTTGGGCTTTTAAATRTTATGAGGAAAGTCAGCTACAGCAGAGGAATGTTAACTGGATGCTCATTCATAGACTGTATGGTTTATGATCTACAGAAAACCAGGAGGTCCCTCCGTAAGAGGGGACCATATCTTCTTATCAGCCACCTCGATGACTACACACTGGATGTTCTTCCCAGTTTTCTTGGCTGGTTGATTGATAATGTTAAGTCCTGGTTCTGTCATGTTCTCCTGTTGTCGTAGCTAATCTATCTGAAAATGAATGTCCAAAATTATACAAATAATTCTTAAAAAATCCCATTTCAGTCATTCAACTGTAGTTAACCACAGAAAGACTTTTCTAGTTTTGAAAATGGTTACTACATTCATAAGTTACTTATGAATGTGAGTTTTTGGAAGGATATGCAGGTCAAGAAGAATGATAGGGTACTTCTAGCAAAAGTTACTATAATACAAATGATCCTGTGATCCTGTCAGAACTCRAAGAGGATACATGAGCGTTACTATACAAGGACCATGTGCTTCTACATTCATATCAGAAAAAAAGCACCTAACCTTCTGTCTTTGCTTTCTTCATATATTTCCACAATAACAGGTCTTCAAAGCTATCTCTGAAGTTAGTGGTGTTGAAAATCATGGCTTAAGAGCCAGTATTGATCTCATGCACCCATTTACATTCACTATTATTTGTGCATAAAGTTAGGGACAGAATTATAGTAATAGTAGAACTACAACAACAAATGTTTAGTTTAAAAAATCTAAATCAAATAATTGTCTCAGCTTCTCTGAGAAACTAATATTCTGCTATTGATGCAAAAAGATAGCTCAGCTTTACTAAAGAAATGAGTGACTAAGCACTATAACACTTAAACAACAGACTTTGTGTTGTTACATTCATTTTCCAATGATCATATATAGTCAATGTGAATGCATAGCAGGACTGATTACTTTTGATTCATAACTTTGATTTGTTAAAGAAGATGCAGGCATCTAAAGACCGTAATGAATATTTCTGCTCTTTTCTAAAGAGAAATTGTTCTCTGCTTTCACTGTGTTTTTCTGTGACATTTTATTGATCTAGGTAAGATTAGCTCTTACACATGCCAAAGATATATGTGTTCTCATTGATACAGGGAAAAGCAGTCAAGTCATTTTGTCTCTTTCTTTTACAGCTTGTTTTCAGCCAGAGGGAATCTCTAGTACAACACTGGAGGATGACATCAGCATTTTCACTATAGAATAGAAACAGTTAGTACTCGCATATCCTACAAACTATGATTGTAATCCACAACATGCTTCTGGAAAAAAATATATACTATCTTAGGTTACATCATACTTCTCAGGCAACAAAAAGCACCCTAGTTCAGTGCCCTCTGGGACCTGGAGTCTAAGTTAGCAGAGCTGAGAACTGATGTCAGCTGGATCTCATACTCACTTTGTTGTATTTCAGAATGTGGTAACAATATAAGGAACTCTGATTTCAAGAATTACGATTTCTCATTATTAGCTTCTTTAAACAATAGCAAATTACAAAACCACAATCAAAGGTATATACCTCCTTCCCAGTGAATTATTTTCAATCTACATTGTTTSTTAGGTTATTTTAAAACCACAGTATCACAGCATAGTTGAGAGTGAAAGGAACATCTAGTTCAACCTGCCTGCTGGAAGCAGGGTGCTATCTGCATCTGGTTGGTCAGGACTGTGTCCAGACAGATTTTGATTATCTCCAAGGACAGAGAGACTCCATCACCTCCTTGAGCATCCTGTTTCAGGGTCTGACCACCCTCACAATAAAAGCTTTCTTTTTATGTTTGAGTTAAAAAATCCACAACTCCAAGCAATGTATTTTTTTTTCCCAATTTTACACAGAACTTAAAGAACTGAGCTAAAGAATTTAAAGTCGCTAGACCAATTTCATGTCTTAATAATTTTCTGCCCAAAATACATATCTTTCATACAGATCAGGCTGAAGTTTGTATCATTTACTTGGACTGATAACATTATATTATATACTACATCATCAGTTGACAGTTGTTCTGTTCTTCATTGTGTTTASCTTCCTGAATTTGCATAAATGCACACATTGACCAGCAATTAGAATTGATCAGGAAAATGAAATACTTCAACAGAAAAGGGTAAAGTAAAACACCTCAACAAATTCCGGACTTTCTCCTTCCAGTTTTAAGCATAATAGTGTTTTAACTGCTTCTGTTCAGAGTGCACATTTCATTCTGTGCTGAGGGAGCTGGCAGATGTCATTGCGAGGCCACTCTCGATGGTCGTTGATTGATCATGGTAACTGGGAGGAGTGCCTGAAGACTGAAGGAAAGCAAATGTTACTCCTATCTTCAAAAAGAACACGAAGGAGAACCCAGGGAACTACAAGCTGAACGGCCTCACCTTGATCCCTGGGAGGGTGATGGAGCAGCTAATTCTCGAAACTATTTCCAGGCACATTAAGGACAAGAAGACCATCAGTAGTAGTTAGCATGGCTTCACCAAGGGGAATTCGTGCTTGACCAACTTGATGCATTTCTATGACGAAATGACTGGCCTCGTAGATGAGGGGCAGAGTAGTGGATATTGTCTACCTGGACTTCAGTGAGGCCTTTGCCACTGTCTCCCATAAGATCCTCATAGACAAACTGTTGACGTATGGGCTGGATAAGCACACAATGAGGTGGATAGAAAAATGGCTGAATAGCCAGGCCCGGAGAGTGGTGATCAGTGGCACAAAGTCTAGTTGGAGGCCAGTAACTAGCAGTGTACCCCAGGGGTCAGTGCTGTTTAACATCTTCATTAATGATCTGCATGATGGGGCAGGGTGTACCCTCAGCAAGTTTGCTGATGACACAAAACTGGGAGGAGTGGCTGATACATCAGAGGGTCATGCTGCCATCCAGAGGGGTCTCGGACAGGCTGAAGAAATGGGCTGACAAGAACGTTGTGAAGTTCAACAGCAAAGTCCTGCACCTGGGGAGGATCAACCCCATGCACCAGTACATGCTCGGGGCCACCCAGCTGGAAGGTACCTTAGCAGAAAAGGACTTGGACGTCCTGGTGGACACCAAGCTGACCATGAGCCAGCAACGTGCCCTTTGTGGCAAAGAGGCTAATGTTATCCTGGGCTACATTAGACAAAAGCATTGCCAGCAGATTGAGAGAAGTGATCCTTTTCCCATCTGGACACTGGCTCCAGGTGGCCCTGCTTGAGCAGGGGGTTGAACCAGATGACCTTCAGAGGTCCCTTCCAGCCTCAACCATTCTGTGTGTGTGAGTGCAGCAGTGCATGCTTCAGATCATTAAAGCAGCTGGATGATATAGCATCTAACTTCTAGGGCCTGATCCTGCAAAACACAGTGTAGTACATGGGCAAAGACATGTAGGTTCTGTTGGTGTTGCATGGGAGGATGAGGTATGTCAGAAGACAGACTGTTGAATAGATGCCAGTCTCAACAGGGAGCGTTCCAAAATCAGTGCCCTTCAGCATGCAAGTGGCTAGACCAGTCAAAAGGAAGCACTGACTAACCTGACACTTCCCTCTGGTTTTTTTCCTCTTGGGACCCACAGCTTGAAGCCCTTTTCTGAGAACAAGCACCTACCTATTTTCCTTCAAATAACTGAAGAGGGATATCTGGTTTTTTAACTTAAATACAGCAGTGGGAAGGGAAGATGCTACCCTTCTTTTTATATGAGAATTTAATGGTTAGATCATTCTTTTAAGATCCAGTTCCTTCTTCAGTCACAGAGGATTGAACTAATAGCTTCCATCTCTCTGAAGGGGCCCTACCATCAGCCTGTAAAGTGTTACGTATGGGAGTGTGTGGGGGGGGGGGAGTCTGTGCACCCATTAAAACTCTGTCTGTGTGCAGAAAATGCTGCAGGATTCAGAGGGCATGAGTGGAGGGAAGCCCAGAGCCCGGGGCAGGACGTAGCCGCGATTAGAACGGCCATGGGCTGATCTCCTACCTCCTGGGAGGGCAGTTGTGCGTATTTTCCATTTAACAGTGATTTGTATGCAGAAACAGACCACTTCTCGCAGCTGCCTGCTGGGCTACTCACCTGCTCCGTCTATTTTCAGCCCATGAATCTTTTAATGAAAATGGCATTTACATAGAATAGGAAGCAATGTGGAACATGGAACACAATAGGAAGTAGAGCAAAAGAGGAGAAAAATAAGTGCCAGCAATCCAGAAGCCCAGAGAATAAGCATTTAAAATTCCAGTAGTACCTTTTTCTTCCTTTCTAAAATTTTTGAATTTGTGATATTGATTTGAACTCAGAGTGATGGAAGATAAGAGTTAAAAATGGAGTTGAAAACTGTTCTTGAGGCATCTGTTTGGAAATTGATGGAACTACTTCACATGCAAAATGGCCTTAGAGTTCACCCGASATGGAAATACCCTTAAGCAGGAGCACTGAACTGTGGTCCCCTTCATCTGTTCCCTTTCATTCTTCTCTCTTAGAGAATTCAGTAACAGATACTTCAGTAGATTTGAGAAAATGTAGGAGAAATTTCTCCTTTTTCTTTACAGATGAGTACTGAGATATTGTCTGAATCAAAAGGCTTTGCCACTTAAAAAAAAATGGATGTTAATTTAGTTAATTGATCTTTTTCATGAATCCAAAGAAATGAGAAATGATTTTATATGAAAATGTCTTCCACAAACATTCTTATTTTCTTAAGTTCCAATAAGATATTAGGGTGTCAATTTTGATGATGCAACCAAACTGTGATGCATTTATTTCTGTATATATGCATTTATTTTAATATTAATATATAAATAATGTCACCATTAAGTTTCAATATTAATAATGCATTGATGTGTTGATTTAATATTTACTTAAAATATTAAACTATAGTTTGTGCATTTTTATGCAGTGCAGTGTTACAGGCTAAGTTTTTTCTCTGTTAGACCTCTCTATCCGGTTGTATCATAACTGACAGCTATTATTCTTCAGTAGTATATCAGAAATTTATTTTCAGTTATATTCTCGATTCTTCTGGGATGCAAGAGCGTTTTGACAGCTCAGGCTACTACAGAACAGTAGAGGAAATGGCATTATATAATTCTTATAAAAGGGAAAGAGTGCCACCTACTGAATTACTATCACTGCTCTTGTGAAGACTCTTGATTTTGTGGGAAAGAATTACTTATGTTTTACTCTGAGATAGTTTTCAACTAAGTAAGGCTATTTTTATATTTGGATAATTATTTTTGGATTAACAACTGATTTGAAAAGCTGAAGCCTGTAAGTCACAGAGGATTGTAAAGTTCCAATGTCATTCTAACATAATTTTCTTCTGACACTCAGAAATATTTCCTTATTTTTTCTAGATATTGTCTGTATTTGCCTGAATCTTGTCATATCAGTATTTTTCTTCTGTAATGCATGCAAAATATGACCTCAGCTTCACTTCTTTGAAAAACAAGCAACAACAGAAAACCCTCAAAAAATTGAAACTCTACCATCCTGAGTCAAATATTTGTAGAATTGGAAGAACTTCCTTAATCATATTGAAATTCACATCTTAACCAGTGAACAGTCACCCAGGAAAATAGAAGAAAGGGCATACTGGTCTTTCAAATTGTTTCTTCTTTTCAGAAGTATGAAACGTATCATCCAACAGCAGTTTAGGAAAAACAGATTTTTTTTCTTTACACCAACAGTTGCCCCAGAAGATCCTAGCAGAAAGGTGGATGGTGACACCATTATTTTCTCACGTGTGCAAGAAAGGTCAAGTGCTGTCTATCAGTGCAATGCTTCTAATGAATATGGATACCTGCTAGCAAATGCATTTGTGAATGTTCTGGGTAAGAAAGAGATTTTATATTTTTCAGTTTTCTTGCGTATGCAGTTGTCTCCTGCTACTACATGGATTGCATGCTCAAGCCTTGCTTGAGGTCTTCAGTGGGAATGGACACATTTCCTGAGCCCTGTGAAAAGCAAGGGTATACATACCTTGTTTTTTGTAGGATATTCCTGAATTTAACTTTCACTATTCCTAAGTAAGAAGGGTAGTTGTGAAAGCTGGGGAAAACTTGGAAGAAATTTTAGCTCTTTTTGTTTGTTTGTTTATGTAAATCAAGCAAACGGAAGCATAACAAATAAGGCAGGAATTAATATTCCTTAAGTTAGTATATTTCAGAGTACACTTTCATTGATTGCAGGTGTTTTGGATCAGTTAAATAGATGATCTCTAAATTGCTATTGTAAAGGGACATGATTGTGCATTTGTCTTGAAGGCCTCCCAAGAACGTGTTTCTAGTTACGAGATATTGTGGCCTCTCTAATTCTTCTTGCTGAATTCAACAAAGCTAGTAGCAAAATCCTAGGCAGCATAGCCTCTAAAGACTCTCCTGCAGGAACTGGCAGATGTTTTGATTGAGAGACATTGTCTTTTAAATGAAAGAACTCACTTTGGTCCCATGGTTCCTTTAAAAAATGTAGGTATTTCACAAAAAATACATACTAGCTTCTTTCTGCCTGCAGGTTTGTTCAGAATTATGTAGTTCAGTCTATTCCCAGGACTTACTCTTCTTGAAGTATATTCTGATTGAAATTTTCCAAATTAAATCATTGCCTTTGGTGGCCATCCCTATTACTTGTAAACAGGAAAGAAGCATTTTTTTTCACAAGATAATTCTCCTACATTAACATTTCCTCAGGCTGCTGGCAGTAGAACATATTTGGTCCTAGACTGAGACCAGAAATCACTTCAGAGAAGGATGTTAACATATAATTCTTTAGGCCATTCTTGATGTCTTAGTATTTTGTATTTGCACCTTTGTATCTATATCCAGATATCTTTGTCTTTTCAGCTGAGCCACCAAGAATTCTAACTCCTGCTAATCAACTGTATCAAGTTATCGCAGATAGTCCTGCATTGCTAGACTGTGCTTATTTTGGTTCACCTAAGCCTGAAGTTGAATGGTAAGCTATTGTTACTGTGCTTAAGTTATGTAAAAAGAGCCAATTATATCTATGGATACAAACATTTAAAGCTTTAAAACTATTTTTACTCTATTTATAATTTAAAAATAGTGTATTTTTAAATATATGCTGATTACAATACCCTAATATAAGATTACATATACTTAACATAACAACAGTTGAGTTATCCTTAAGAGTCAAGTTTAAATTTCATTATGTGATTCTGTCTGTATTTTCTAATCTTGCAGTCCCAAGTTTGCATTTTCTGATAATAAAATAYAACAGAATTTAACTATGATGTTGGATAATGATATTACTTTTTATATAAAGGTTTAAGGGAGTGAAAGGTAGCATCTTGCGTGGAAATGAATACGTTTTCCATGATAATGGAACCTTGGAAATTCCAGTGGCTCAAAAGGATAGTACTGGTACATACACATGTGTAGCAAGGAATGAATTAGGAAAGATACAAAATGAGGTGCGACTGGAAGTTAAAGGTAAGAAATTAATCAC
The DNA here is from genome assembly GCA_030449065.1 of Oceanodroma leucorhoa. Lineage (NCBI taxonomy): Eukaryota > Metazoa > Chordata > Aves > Procellariiformes > Oceanodroma > Oceanodroma leucorhoa. The sequence continues at coordinate 1,889,778 of JASVER010000125.1, read as the reverse complement.
TCTTTCATCACAGGTTAGTACAGAATTTCAGACTTTCTAAATATCTAATAGTCATTTTAAATTTCAGATCCAACAATGATAATTAAACAGCCAGAATACAAAGTGATTCAGAGATACGGCCATGTTTCATTTGAGTGTATAATAAAACATGATTCTACCTTATTACCAACAGTTATGTGGTTGAAAGACAATGGTGAACTGCCAGATGATGAAAGGTAGGGACAAAATAATTTTCCTTTATTTTTAATTTTCTAGTTTCTTTTGTCTGCACCTTTTCTTGATATTTGAAAGGAACATGTTGACCTATTGATGTTTTCCAAAGATGACTGATAAATATCATCACTATTCCATATTTGGTGACTAAAGGACTTACCGAGTGTGGTGAAAATACTAAAATAGAATTCAAAATAAAATGAGATGTAAAAATTTTTAATTGTGCACATTGACCACATAGATCAGCTGTAAGGAGAAGACAATTGGCATAAGAAGCCAAAGGGATAATGAAAGACTGTTTTGCTCTAGATCACAGACAATTAAAAGTTGTTTTAGTATATTTGGAAATAAAAGCACATTAGGATGGACAGTTACTGTGGAAGATGGTCAAGAGCAACGTAGAAAAGACTGACATAGTCCCATAGCTTACATTGCTGTCTAGGTATTTGCTGAAATACACAAGTATATGGGATTTGGTAATGTCTTATGCAAGTTTCTTATAACAGTACCAGTTATTGAAAAATCAGTGGCTGAATCTATTGTATTTACAGGTTTCTAGTTGGTAAAGACAACTTGACCATTATGAATGTAACTGATAAAGATGATGGAACATACACTTGCATAGTTAATACTACTCTGGACAGTGTTTCAGCAAGTGCTGTGCTTACTGTTGTTGGTAAGAATACTCTCAAACTTTATGATAGCAGAACTGTGTTTAATTACTGTTAAGCATAAAACCAGCATTAGGTCTAAAATGAAAAGCATATAGTTTTGGTTTCTAGGACAGGACAAAGGAAATATCACCTATTCGTAAATTCGTGTTTCAGTTTTTTAATAATATCGTCTTACCCTAAAGTTTGCCTTTGAATCAGCTACTTACAAAAGGGTCCAGTAGCTACAGGACACGTTGAGTTTCATGCTGTATAGGTTTTTATTTGGATCGCATGTGAGCTAACACAGTAGATTACACATTGCAGAGTATTTGAACATAAACATGTTATCTTAGGAATCTCTTTTGCAGCTAAATTATGCTTCAGAAAGACTGAGCGTGCTTAGTTGTATGAATTTTCAAGGATTTTCTTTTTAAATTAGTTCTCTCTGTTAAGTTTCTATGATTGGAAATTGTTTTAAAATACGTTACTTTGCCCCTTCTCCCAATTTGTAAGAAAATTTTAAGTAAATGTCCTGAATGATTCTTACCTGAGTTCAAGCTGAGATTCAAAGTCAAGTATGCTTGTCTTTTAAAACTCTACTGTGATCTTATCCAGGAATGATAAACGTCAAATGTCTAGTACTTATTTAAAAGTTTTTGTAAGATTTCTTACTTTATTTATTTTCTTGATCTATCCTTATTAAAAAATGAATAAAATATTCAAGAATACTTTTAAAACTTTTCAGTGAAAAATTATCAATATATTATTTAAAATCAACCATTTAAATAAGTTAACTTTTCTTTCTCTCTAATAATTATAGTCTTTAACTACCTACAGTATTCTGTTTCTTCGGCTACTAACTGATTAAATCCTTTATATTAATGTTCTTTTCAGCTGCTCCCCCAACTCCAGCTATCATTTACGGTAAACTAATATGAAGTTCTCTTTCTACATCATCTCCCAGATATATTTCTCATTTGCCTATTGCAAAGTGCAACATCTTTTCTTTTTCTCCCTTTTTCCTGTGGTTTTGTGTGTGTGTGTGGTTTCATCCCATTTTACCAACTGCTTCATTACTGGAGTACTGGACTTCGGAATTTTACAGTGCAGGCTGCTTTGTATTTTAGGGAATAAATGATTTTCAGAGATAATTTTTTTTAATTAAGGTTGGTTACAGTGTGATAATGTTTTTCGCATAGCGAACACTGTAATGCAAATTAGTTATATAATAAATGAAAGATCTAAAAGGTATATCCAACTGTTCGTTGAAAGCTAATTCAGTATCAAAGAACTTGCCCCAACCACATTATGGTATGTTTTTACATTGCTTTTGATGACAGCTTTGTAGGCCTGGTGTACTTTATTTCATAGTTTGTTGTCATATTACTTCAGTCATAAAATGGATAGGACCATACTGACCAGTTTGGTTTATGATTGATGAAATTGCTAATAAGGATTTTAAAATTAAAGCTGAAATTCCCCAAAAAATCTGTCAGTCAGGTACAGTCTTAAATTTGACAGTATACAGCCTTTAATTCGGTAGCATTTTTCCTGAATTTAGGTTTTAAAATGCAATATAATATGCCTAAAACACTTTTAAGTATGAGCGTCCTAAGCACTTTTATGTAAATCTTATCACATTCAATGAAAATGCTTATGTATTCTTAAATGAATATCATTAGTCTTCCTTTTTGTGTAATAAATCATATAATGAATTATTTTCAGCAATTTGGAATGGACAATTACATCTTTATGCATTATAAGGATGCATATTAACAGCTTGCATGGTATTTCAGGATTTTTTAAAAGTACGGCAAAAAATAAATGACTTAGTACCTTGCAATTAGTTTCTATTTGAACTATACTTGTTTTGACTTCATATGCAAAACATTCGTAGTGATTCTAGAAAAGCTTCTTTGATGTGAATGCTGCTTTATTTTCCGTGTTTTATTAAATATTTCTAGTTACAATAGATAAACACCCATAATTATTCAAAGATAAACTAAACGTGCATTTCATAATTCTTTGCATCTCATTACATTTTTATATCACGGCCCAATCAGACATAGATAAAATCAAATATGGATTCTTGTTAATGTATAGAAGTTTCCAGATACATCAGTTCTCCATTTTATCTCTGTTTTGTAACAATTGCATGCTAATGGTTATTAAGTCATGCTTACAAAAGTGAGTAGATCTGCCCTTCTGTATTTGTGGAAGTCTTTTGATTGGAATGTAAGGATTTTTTCAAAGATGAAACTATATACTCTGCTGTGATTATTTACTTTCTGTTCATTTGATTTACAGCTCGGCCAAATCCACCCTTTGACTTGGAATTGACAGGTCAGCTAGAAAGAAGTGTTGAACTCTCATGGATACCAGGAGATGAAAATAACAGTCCCATTACAAGTATGTTTGTTTGTATCTATTGCATTATGTTAACAGCATTGAATTAACTGTTCTTAGATTCCAGAAAGTTCTGAGATAAATTCTGTATGCAGCGTGGAAGAACAGTAAATTCATTCACTACAGTTGCCATTTATTTACCTAACAAAAATTCACTGCATGTCCTCTACTGTACAGCCAAGCAGAAGGACTTATTCACTGCCCTAAAGAGCTGGGCTTTTGATCCAAAAACCTGTGCTAGTTAACGTAGAAGTTGGTATTGATATGAGCTCTGTCTGACAAGGTCCAGTCTTATGAATATGTAGAGAGTAGACTTGTACATTAGTTGTATGCTTCTGAAGGAGAGAGCTTCTAACATCTTGCATTAACTCTTTCGTAATTCCCATGAATTTGAAATAGCATCAGTACCAATATCTTTAGGGATTATCCGTCACTACTGATAAAGACGCTTACTCTTCATGAAAATATAAGGCAGATAGTTTTTCTGGTTTTCTTCTAGTCCAGACAGTTGAAGGAATAAAGCACGTCCGTAAGACAGAGAAAATAAACATCTATAAACTTTTGAGACAGGAAGTTGATCTTAAATGCTACTATTCCTCCCAGTAGAACATGATGAAAGATACTCTTGCTTATATTGAGCAGAGAGGATGGAGGGGGAATTTAGGAGGAAGGAAGAAGGATGTTACTGTTTGTTTTCCAAAAAAATAATGGGATCAGAAATATTTGTCGGGGCAACTTTTTCATTATGAGCGACTTAATGTAATTATTTAATTATTTATGCAGTGTATTTTTAGTTAATAACTGCCACAAGTTACCAAGACCAATGTACACGTTATGTTTGGAATGAATGAGTTAAGCTGACTTATTGAGTGTTGCTCTCCAGGATCTGATGCTGATCAGTACCAACACTGAACACAAACCATACGGATCAGGCATCTGGAAAGGAAGTTTTGTAAAGACAGAATTTCACAAATTTCAGAATACATCAAAGATTTGATTGTATTTTAATGAAACACCAAGGGATTTTGTTGAAGTTTTACACTTTCAGACTTGTCTAATATATATCAACTAGTAATATACTTTTAAAAATATAATATATAGAAGCTTAATGTAAATAGTTGATTTGTATTTAAGTTATAGCTTATTCATATACTCTTGTATCAGTATTTTCATTTTTTCCAGACCAGAAGACACTAGTCTTGCCTTTCTATAGGAATGAGATCACACTGTTTCAAAAGAGATGATACTAGGTGGTATTGGCTCGTGTCAGAGTTTTTCTAGAAGCAAGATATTGCATGCACTCTGATATCGGAAATTGAACTCTTCTGACTAAATAATGCTGGTTTTAATTATGATACAATTTATATTGCTGCATGGTCCCCTGTGAGCCTGTAAAATAAGGCATTTGCTTCATGAGTAAGCCTGTTCTGCTGCTGCTGCTATCACTTCAAAGTGCAGATCAAGACTCAAGGATAGCACTTCATTTTGAGTGATTCCTTTACACAAGTAATATGATTGACATGCTAGAATATCTCTGAAAGCTCAAATAGATTTTTTTTTCCTTGAAGTCTCCTATTAATTGCTCTACTAGAGTTGCAGGCAGAATGCTAGTTACTAGGGAAGGAGTAGTGAAAACTTTGTGGGTGCTTTTTTTTTTTTTTTTTTTTAGCATGTAATATGCTCACCTTTTCAACAAAGACTTTGGTCCAGAAAACATCCCATCCCAAGGCCTTTATCTCTGAGCACACAACACCAGCCGTAACTGAGGAAGTAATTTAGGGCCAGTTCTCCCTCTTTCTTACTATTCAGGTCAGGGTGAAATCTGCAAGCCTTAAGTCCAGAAGGCTATGATTAGTACTACTTACCTATTTTACTTCTGGAACATCATGGCTCCTCAAACTGTTATGGATTGTTTCTGTGTGGTACTGTAAGCATTCTTCTAAAAGCAATTTCTTGATGCCCCTCAGAATTTCTTTAGTAGTGCAAACAGGATGTATTCTGAGTCATATTCTGGCTTCTTGTCCCCACCTATACATGAGATAAGGCAAAATTTTTGTTATACAATACAGAAACATTTCATGCTCATGTAAATTCCGTATATGTAAACTTAAGATTCCACGGAATATACTCAGACTATGCATTCTTCTCCCATTTATTTACTGTATCCTAACAATTCCTCTTAAGTGTTTCAAAATTTATTATCTCATACCTAAGAGCAGGAAGCTTTTTTGGCTGTTTCACAGCTGAAAAAAAATGTCCTTTTGTCTTTGATAATGAACATGATTTTCTTTTTGGAGTTCTACAAACCTATTTATCCCTGAGCTTATATGCTCTGTAGGGTCTTAACAGTAATCATTGTAATGTTCACACAGAGAACTCTCAAGAAATTTAGCTTCTGAACATACATTCCTTGACTTAATTTGAAGATACTGAAGAGTGCTCTCGAAAACCTTCCTCAAGTACTGGTTCTTGACTTTAAATAGTTCTTCACTAAGCCAGTCTCATTGGGGAAAATGGAATACTCAGAGAATTTTAATATAGTACAGGTACTACTTACTGTCAGCTTGATACAACTAAGACCAATATATTTGTCAGCCAAGTATTACTTTTACATCAAAATTCCAATCTTGTCCCACTTTCATGCTGTGATAGTTCAAGGGTTCTTGTTACATTAAAATCCAGTATGTGAGAGTGAGCTCTTGTGGTAACATGTTACCTGACAGGTAGCTGCATTAGTGCGAATACCAAATAATAAAAGTAAGAGTGTTTCTATTATATTTCTACCTAGGCAGTACTTCTGAGATCCACATTATAGATTTTTGTTCTGGTTTATGTACTTATATTGCAATTTCCATGATTTTTAAAAACATTGCTTTGATCACCCCCTTCTGATTAGCTCGTTCAGAAATGCCTACACGGATCTAGGAAGGTGTTGCAAGTTTTGACATAAAGTTGGATTCGATTTCTGTTTACAGACTTTGTGATTGAATATGAAGATGGGCTGCATGAACCAGGGGCATGGCATTACCAGACGGAAGTTCCTGGAACTCAGACAACAGTACAGTTGAAGTTGTCTCCGTACGTCAGCTACTCATTCCGTGTGATAGCTGTCAATGAGATTGGCAGAAGTCAGCCGAGTGAACCATCTGAGCAGTACCTGACAAAATCTGCAAGTAAATAACTATTCCCGCTTACCAGTGATGGATTTATACTATGAATGGTGCTGAATTTGCTTGGAATGCAAACAGCAGTCATTCTTGTTCACGTGTAAATATTTTATTTTTAGACCCTGATGAAAATCCTTCTAATGTACAAGGGATAGGCTCAGAACCTGATAATTTGGTAATAACATGGGAGGTAAGTTTGGTTTTTGGAGGTTTCATTTGCTTGTTTTCAGGCTGTGAGTACCATTTTTATAGAGAAATAATAATGATCTAACTGTGAACATGCTATGAGAATACCCAATGTGTTGCTTGCTTAAAACATTCTTGAAAAGAGTAAAATCCAGATATTTCCTGGTCTTCATTTTCAGGGAAAAGCTGCATGCATCATAAAAAAAAAAAAAATTAAGTGCCGTATTTTCCTTGAGTGATTTCTCAAGATAAGCCATTAATTTGGTAATACAGGATGTTTTGCTGCCAGTTTAGGAAAACTTAAATATGTAAATGGTGGTTTATCTTAAATAGAGTCATATTTTTAGAAAGAATTCTAATGCGAATCCTAATTCTACCCTCAACTTCTGTGATAAACCAAATTACTGTGCACTCTTCCACTAAAAAACTTTTGTGGAAAAGGTTTCTCTATAATGCCCTTGCCATCATGACAGGAGCTCAAGGAGAGCCATGTAAAACCAATTTCCCCTCCCAGGCAAGAAACATTGTCTAGGGAACACTGTTTATAGAGATTTGGTGTAAGTATGTTTTTCTCTTTTCCACTTCTTAAGAAATACTTGGAAAAAAAATGTATACAGAAATCACAATGTATGGTTGCATGAGAATTAGCCAGGATCACCATTCAATGTGATTTTTCTAATGAATGAAAAGCAACTGACCTCCTGTAAAAGCTACATTACATAGCTTCGAAATTTCAGCAGTGCTGCTCTGTCACAAAACACAGTGGTAAATTTTCAGTAAAATTCTAAGGAAGTATCAGTATATTTCCTTTGTGACTTTGGATTTTTCAGATGCTTCAGAATATTTTAAAAAATATTTCTTTTCATTTCAGTCTTTAAAAGGTTTTCAGTCTAATGGACCAGGGCTTCAGTACAAAGTCAGCTGGCGTCAGAAAGATGTTGATGATGAATGGACATCTGTTATAGTTGCAAATGTATCTAAATATATTGTGTCTGGTACACCAACTTTTGTTCCCTATGAAATAAAAGTACAAGCTTTAAATGACCTGGGATATGCACCAGAGCCATCAGAGGTGATTGGACATTCAGGGGAAGACTGTAAGTTTGTAGTTTGACTCAACTGTACTAAAAGCAACTAAATGTGTAACTTAAATGGGTATTTAAAATACTAAAATATTGAAAAAGGGGGGTGGTAGTTATTTTTTTAATTAAAATGAATTAATTTGGAGAGAATAAGGCTTCATAATACTCTGTAGTATTAATCCTGAGGTCAGCTTTTTAACATAGGAACATTTTAACCTACTCCTTGAGTGCAATGCAAAGACTCATTCTGAAAAAGTATGTTCGTGTGATGTCTCATTCTAACTAGGTACTTGTTGCATCCTTTCCACACAGTGCCAATGGTTGCTCCAGGCAATGTGCAGGTTCATGTTATTAACAGCACATTAGCAAAGGTGCATTGGGACCCAGTTCCACTAAAAACTGTCCGAGGACACCTTCAAGGGTACAAAGTAAGTACAGTCAAAAGCTTTCTGTTCCTCATTTGTTAAAATAGATCACCCTTCCTATATGAGACTGTATCCAGATTGAAGTAACTGACATATAAGAGGACTCTTGCTTTTCAGTGAGCTCACAAGTTTTGCTGACGAGCAACAGCACTGATAAAATTCATTTAAAGTTCAGCAATGTTCCAGCCTTGTAGCACTAACCTCCTGTGACACTGTCCTTGAAGAAAAATAGGATGTGTTTGCAATTAGGTTTCCACACATTATATAGATTAAAAAAATGATAATCATTTTATAGATCTTATTCCAAAAGGATATTTAGAGGGTGAGGAGAAATAGTTTCTGTAGGAGTCTATTCTATGTCTAATGCTAAGATTACTCATCTTCTGCCATAATATGATTAATCACATCTTTAATTCTGAGTAACTGGCCACTTGCTAGCTTATGCTGGGTGCAGTGTCTTTTTGGGGGCCAGGAAAAAARCTCAGTTTAAAAGCTCAATTTAATGAGACAGGAAATGGCAGAAGATTTGGAGTGTACATATAATTGAAGGAATCTTAGTGTGAGATAATGTACTGGCTTTCATGATAACCGAGAAGGCTGTATTTGAGACAAAAGACAGCAATTAATAGAGAATGGGAGGCAGAAGGACTTCAAGGTGTTGGAAACTGGGGGAACTGGTGTCCCTGGAGGACAGGGAAAATCTGATGGCAAAAGTTGCTTCAGAGGTTGCACTACAAGCCCATCAGAAGAAACTCAAGAGTGGAAACTGCAGAAGCATGGTAGACTGGTTGTGGAGGGAAGAGTGGAATGAGAGGGTACACTGACTTCCTATGCAACAATAGAAGAAAATAAAAAATAATTACTTCTTTGCTCCTCTGCAAGTATACTAATAAATAATGTTCTAACAAAACAGACTAGTTACACAGCCTGAACTAGGTTACTTCATAAGACAGACTAATTTAAACTACTTCTGTTTAAATTAAAGGAGGAAAAATACATATTTGAAAAATGAAAAGAGTAAAGAATATTTGGAGGAGAATAAATGTACATCATACTTATAAAATGGAGGACTAGCATTCAAGAGCATTGCTACCAAACTTCAGTGCGTTACGGGTGGTTACCAAATGAATGTGAGTTCCTGGTATGTGTATGTCACTTACCTGGCACAAAATACCACCGTCCAGAGAGACTTAAGCTAGTTCTGTATGAGCTAGCATAAGTATTTGTAGTTAGTGTGGTGCTTTGCCCTAGATGATAAACTCGTCTGAGAAACAGGACTTATTGGTCTGTTAGATGTTTATCTGTTAGATGACAGTCTCATATCAACCTGGTATTTCACACACAAATGGGCGACCAACAGAAAACGTCCATTATGTGAGGATTAAAGAGTTAGAGTTTAGTGAAGTTAATGCTTATTGTTAATCCAGGTACAGCAGTGCTAATGGTCATAATCCAAATCACCAAATTTCTGTTAAAGATCATTAATAATACAAAAAAATCCATGGACACAAATGTCTGCCCATACATCAGCTGTTAAGTTCTCACCCATCAAAGGTATGGTTACAGTGAGTTGTCATCATCACAAGTTTAGACGGAGATTTCTTTTTCCTCAGACTTGGAGTCTCTGAGGGTGATTTTCTGTCCTGTATTTGCTAATGGGTTGCACACTTTCCTCTCCAGTTGGTCTAAGGGGTTAGTCATGCCATGATTACTTGTGTTTAGTGTATTAGTCCTTCTCTGTATATAGTATGATTTTTTTCTGTGGGGAGGAGAACCACACAATTACACAAAGCTAAGCAAAACTGAAGCTAAAATAAGTTAGTCAATAATCATAAATAAAAGAAGCTCAAGACCACAGGATTGACAACAGACCTGACCACTGAGTAGTTATGCTGTTATGGCTGGGACAAACGAGACAATGGTATATCCTTGAATGAGTTGTAGACGCAGCAAAAGTTTCTTAATTGTTTTTTGCAGATATAGCTAACTCAAGCTAAAATAGGCTAAAAACTAGACAAGGCATGACAAGTCCTGAGACTGAGTGGATAGTTATTGTTACAAAGCTTTCTCTGAATTCAATCTGAAAACTTCTCATGGATGCCAAGTATGCTTTAAGTGTCTTAGTTATTGACATAGCTTACAAAGCACGTGACTATCTATTTTTAAACACATCAGCAAAACCCTACTAGCAAACTTAGGCTTTCCTAATTAATAAAATTATTTCAGACAGTAGCCCAATATGCAGTGTTGCATTAGGGACACATTTCTTAATAGAGAGAGAGGGGTATTTCTCTAAAGAATCACGTCATGAAGACAAATATATGAACAAAGCAGGAAGACATCTAACTAGCAGCAGTCTACAGCAGATCACTCATATTTTGCTCTTGTATTAATCTGGCTATTACTTGATATACTGTGGTACTATAAAGCATTTCAAACCTGAGAAGAAATTTTAAAAGTAATTCTTTTCACTGCTACTGTTGCCATTTTTTCCTATTATTCTTACTAATTCAGTGGTTATTCAATACAGTATGTGAAAAATGTGATGCAGTCTCTTTTACTGTCATATTCCTCTTCCAAATCACAGCTTATCAAACCCAGCTTATTGAAGCTCTCTTTTAATTTCAGTCTGGCTAGTGACAAGTGTTGACCCAACTATAATAATGTGCTTTGTGAAAAGTTACTGGCTAACAATTCTTAAAATATCATGAGCTATACCTGATGAGTTTCAATACTAGTAATACCAACACTTCAAGCTTTTGTTAGCTTGTAAATGGCTTTCTACACTAGTTGGTAGGATGAGAGTTACAGGACGACAGCTAGCAGTATGGAAAAACGTCAACTCAAGCCATCTAAAATACAGTGGCACTTAACAGTGAAATGTTAACGGTGGCACTTAGAGTGAAATGATATGTTGTTAGCAATAGAAAGCTGGTGTTAGTGTAACATTGCTTTATAAGCTAGCTAATTGGGCTTTGTAAGTCTTAACAGTTCCCTTTTTTTTTTTAATTCATATGTGAAATCCCAGCTTCCTTAATTAAAGAGGTGTTTTGCAGTTGGCCTAAATGGAACCAGAATTTTACCCATTTACATTGCTTTATCAGTTTCAGTGTGTGATCATACATGAAAATTATGCTGTGAAAAATGAACGTTGATGTATTTGAAGGTGACAATCCTAGGAGTAACACAGGTCTTTGTAGGGGCAACTGTTAATATCTTTCCAGATACCATGGTACAGAGACTGTGTAGTAAAGAGACTGCAGTCAAGGTAATTACCTCTGAGGCTCATCTGTAGTTTCTTAGAAACTCAATCAGCAAAATGGACACCAGAATCAGCTTTGTGGTCTGATCTAACTGTCACATAAATGGAGGAATAGTCTTCCTGTCCCTAGGTGGAAATCATTCCGTGACTGTAACCTCAGAGTCCTTTCAGAACTTGTGTGTTTTTCCAGCCCAGACAAATCTTTTGGTTTCTTTCCCATTTAAAGATAATCTACTTGGCTTCCACATCACAGGGAATGGCATGGACAGGTGTGGGACATAAGAAGGTGACAAAGTGCAAGTCTGCTTTGAAAGCCGTGTAGACATGTTACTGCAAGAATGGATGGTATGAATGAGTCCTGCCTCTCAGATGGACTTTCTAACATGAGAACCATCACATACTAATGCAGTTCCAAACCAGAACTTGCGTCAAACTGGCTTTCAGCATTAGCAGAACTGGCAGGTGATAGTCTTCACCCAGTTGTGTAGACATGACTGTTTCTGGACAAGGTCTGTTTCTGGAGCAGGAAAGCTCTATGCTGTGTCTCACCTGAGCTTATTAAAATTGCAGTTATTCCTACCTATAATTCATGGATACTCATGGGAAAGCTTAAGAGTTTGTAAAATCAGAACACCTAAACACTCACTGTAGATTTTCTTTTGTCTTTAGGTTTACTACTGGAAAGTACAGAGTCTATCCAGAAGGAATAGGCGGCATGTAGAAAAAAAGATCTTGACTTTCAGGGGAAACAAGACTTTTGGAATGTTGCCAGGGCTGGAGCCCTATAGTTCTTACAAGCTGAATGTTAGAGTTGTTAATGGTAAAGGAGAAGGACCAGCAAGCCCAGACAAAGTATTTAAGACCCCTGAAGGAGGTATGAAATGAGAAAGCTAGAGAATAAACTAAATGTGGTATATTCAGAAATAGAACACTGAGGGTGTAATTGCTGAATTTGCATCTTGGACATCATAAAATAATCTGTCTCAATACAGTAATATTTCTGAGAATTAATAATTCATGAGCTGTTTTAAGTTAATCTACTTTGTTTTTACTGTATATTCTTCTTAAAAGTTCCTAGCTCACCCTCCTTTTTGAAGATTACTAACCCAACGTTGGACTCTCTGACTCTGGAGTGGGGTTCACCTACTCATCCAAATGGTGTTTTGACATCATATATACTGAAGTTTCAGCCAAGTAAGTTAATTATGACTATATAACTCTAACTTAGACGATATGTCTACCAAATAGCAATCCATTTATTAAGAAAAAATTATGTTAGCTTTATAATGTACAGAAGATATGATTGCATTGTAGATGTCAAGGTTGAAAAAGATAATGTATTTTGACAATATAGATTACTCTGTCTGGAAAACTTCACTTGCTCAAGTACAAGGTTAGCATTTTTCCATTACTTTTATTTCTTCAAACCATGCTTCACAGAAAAATGGAGGTGAAGTCCTATATAGAATTGACAGAGAAGTTAGAAGCAAGATACTACCATTTAAAATCCTATATTCTAACTACAGAGCAAATATCACTAGAAGTAGATCAAAATACATCCGATTATATTGTTGTCTGCTTCTTCAATTTTCATGGTATTTTAATTTTAAAATGAAAAATTCATAAATGTGCCATTTAATCATAACAGAGCTATAAATCACTTCCTTAGGATCCCCGTGCTGCTGCTTACTTGCCCAGAAATTTGTCAGCAGTGACACTGGAAATTAAGAGATTTGTGTACATGGAACAGGTTGAGGAAGTTTGTTTTCTTCCACTTACCAACTTCCACTGTTCCTTGGCATTAGATACAAGTCACTTCAGTATATTTTTTTCCTAAGCATACTGAACTTATTCTGAGGCAGCTAGCTTAGAGTTTCAGAATTTTTTAATGATCAGTGTTTCAAGTGTGTGGGCTCAGTTGCCTTGGATTCAGATACTTACAGGAATGGAACTTGAACTTAAAAAACTTGCAGGTGATTCCTATCTCCCTGTTGAATTTTAGCCTCTCATATACATCCTTTTTACACAAAGGTGACTTTCTCTTGAAACTGTAGATTATCATTCAGATAACCTGAAATGAACAATGCAGCAGACAAACAAAACAAATAAATGCAAAAAACAAATAAATGTTTTAACACAATGCTACTGTAGGCAATTTTCCTAACTAATTCTTTTTTTTTTTTTTCTTGTAACAACAGTTAACAACACACATGAATTAGGTCCCTTGGTAGAGATAAGAATTCCTGCCAACGAGAGCAGCTTGATATTAAAAAATTTAAATTACAGCACACGGTACAAGTTTTACTTTAACGCACAAACTTCAGTTGGATCAGGAAGTCAGATAACTGAGGAAGCAGTAACAATTATGGATGAAGGTAAGATGGGTATGTATAAAGAAAACCCATTGAGTTTAAAAACCACTACAAATTTTATTAAAAATATTACTACTCCTTCCTTCCATTAAGGAAATAGCCCCTAGTAAATTTTTCTCTAGAGCTTTTTTAACTGTATTATAATTATACACTAATAAAAGATTTTAAATAGTTTTTAAGAAAAGATGTGCAAAGGTTTTCTACTGTAGTGGAAGCTCCAAAAGAGGTGTAAAGCCCCTCTTTTTGATATAAACTTAAAAGAGCTAAGCCTTTGGTGCTTTTGGGCTTCAAAGTTTCATGTAACTTTACATTTTAAGTGGTCGTCCTCCATTCACCTATTCTGCTTCATTGACCTTCTTTGGTCACAGAGAACAATACTGAAATGATGCAGCTTTATGGCTAGAGGAAATTATTTCTCTTCTGAAGTATGCAACAGCTTCTGTGAGGTCTGAACTTTTTTCACAGACCTGGCAAAAACTGTAATGTCAAAAAAGCTGCAGAAATAAATTTGTCACCTATGGCCCCAAGTAACTGATGACATTGTATAATATTTAAATACTCTTTAAGTATATTGTTCAATCCTGTCACTATTCATTTTTACATTTATAGCCATTCTAGATCTCTGATTTTGGCAGTTCTTTTGTAGAAGATGTTATTTATTTAAATATGAAATCCTAATAAAATAAGAGTAATTTAAAGCAAAGGGGAAAATCTGGGGGGAATGCCTTTTAGATTTTGCACATCTTAATATTAAAAGTCTATTTTGATACCATTTTTTCACGTATTTTTATGCTTAGTAAAATTATAGTTTATTGGAATTGCCATAGATGGGTTGGTATGCAGTGCAATTTCTCTAATAGTGTATTAAGGTTGCATATGAACTACATTTATTTTAAATCATGAATCTTAACAAGCATGAGCAATAAAATTTTGTAAATGCATGTATATTAATGTTTGTCTTGTAATAGTCTATCACTGTTCAGCATAAATGGATTGTTTCTAATTTATTTGAATTAATACATTTTATCTAGTCTGCATGCTTTCATGGTTTATAATGAAATTATGTATGTATGTTCCCTTTGGTGTTGTATCTAATTATATAGTGTTCCTATTCTTGTTTTCCTCCATTAAAGCTGGTATTCTTCGTCCTGCTGTAGGTGCAGGCAAAGGTAAAATGAAACTGCATGATTTGTTAATGTGTGGATTTTGCAGTGTTGCAAATGGGGAAATTGCAGTGGTAAGGACAGAAAATCTTGGACTACACATTGCTATAATCACATTGCTATAATCAGTATTAATCAGTGCTGGAAGAAAATATTTATGGGGTTTTTTTTATTTCTTTTGGTTTTTTTTTTAAAGGAATCCAGAATGCTGATTAATACCTTTCATCTGTTTATTTTGCCACAGAGTTCCAGGGGAATTCATTAGCTTTGCTTCAGCAAAGTCTAATTATTTCTGAACATTTAACAGATGTATGTCACTGTCATAAATATTCAGGATCCAGGTGCATTAGCACTGATTAGCTGGAGTAGAAAAACCAGCACTATTGCAAAGGAGATTTTTTTACTGCCTGTGCCATGTGCATTTTTTGTTTTAAAAAAGTAGGTGCATTCTTGTTCTGACTGCTGATTAATGCTACCCATTTGATCACATTTATTTCATTTGCAAGCCAACTGTGCATAGGAGACAGATGACTGACAGTACCCTCTGTATACTTCTCAGTTCAAGTATCAGATTGAATATACAGGCAAATGGCTTCCTGCTGTCTTAGCTTCACAGATCTTGTGAGTGAGCACTTCAGGGGGTATTTCAGTGAGGGAAACGTATTATCTTCCTTATTCTTGAATTCGGTAACATTTAGTTCTTTATGATGCAGTTCTTCTGTCAAACAAGGTGTTCTTCACATTTCACAAACTTTTTATAAATTTTGATACCTTTACTGTCAGAAGCAAAGATTGTCCTGAGGACTGCTAGGTACCTGTAAGTCAGAAAAGTATCTCTATACGTCTGTGTCATTTTATCACAGAGGTGTCATTAATACTAATGAACATCTGTGCTTCAGATTCTCAGACCATAAACATCCCAAGTCAAATTCTGTACATGAAATACCCAACATTTTTTACAAACTTGGAAGATATAGCATAAATTGTTTTACATATATTGTCTTTTCACTTGATGATCAGGTGTTTTGAATTATAATAGCCATAAAAAAGAACTTCGTTCACTCAGTCTGGTATAAATCAGACTGTGTATATATATGTATGCATGCATTTGTGCATATATAATATATATATTTATATGTGTATATATAAGTGTATTCTAGTATCAGTTGCATTTCTGGTTGGTGTATGGAGTTGTGGATTTATTTTAATGACAAGTCTTTCTTACTGTTTTTTAGTCCAGTTGTAGCTGAGAAGTCAGCACAGATTGGAACAATCAAACTGGCTTGTAGTCCTGGACATTAACAGCAAAAATGTAAATTAAGTTTTCATTATTTATAGCTGACTGTAAAAACTCATGCAAGGAAAAATGGATTCTCTCTGTGAAACTGGGGTCTAATTATAGCTGTATCACAGTCTGTGGCTAGCAGAAAGCATCTTATTTGTAAGATCAGCTGGAGCAGCTCACATTTCAGAGCTGTCATCTCAGACTCTCTGAAAACTAAGCAGATGTCTTTGTTTGGTTCCATGCCGTTTATGGTTTCAGAGTTTTCACATATTCCTGTAGCATCTAGCTCTTACAATTGCAAAGAAAACTTTGGAACTGCAAACAGGGTGGAACTAAAGCCATGACATCCGTTAGGACATCTGAGTTGCTGCAGGTCTGAGATGAATGTTCTCAGTGGTTACTGACATTAACGTGTTAACTGTTTCGCTACTGATCAGGGGCTATGAGGAAGGAAAAGGAGGATCATATTATCAAGATCAAGTGCCAAATTATTTGATCTCACGAGTGGGTGGATTTGGAAGATAGAAATACTCAGCCCACTCAAGAAGAAGCCATGCCCAGCAGTGAATTTTTACTCCTCCGTTAAGTGCAGGAGGGCCCCAGCCTTTTTGTGATATATCAAAAACATCTCAGTTTTTTGTTTTGAAGCAGAACTTACCAGAAAAATGTAATTATCCTTTCTCTTTCAATTTGAGCACATTCATCTTGGAAGTTAAGAAGACAATAGGTCCCAGATTCAGCCAGCCTAAACTGCACTGAAATTTCTGTACTTGGTGTTTTCTACTGGCTAGCTGCCCCTGAAGACCTGCAGCTTGGCCAGTTAGAAACATTAGACACAAGGTCCTGGAGGAATTCAAATCATTTAAACCTAGGCGAGCTGTGCCTCTTGGGACATATTTCACTTCTCAGAGTAAAGCTATATATTGAAGTGCAGAGGGAAATACTGCTACGGTAAATCTAAGAATCATAGTGTGTCTCAATATTTTTATTGTAGTCTTGAAATACATTCCCTGTCTCTTGGCACCATGTGTCTTTTGACATCTTTTTAGACAGACGTGGGCCCTTCATTGTCTTTTATTACTTTAAAAACAATGAAAGTAACCATAGTCTGCCTTCTGCTGCACTTGACACTTTTAATATTTGTCCCAACTGAGTTTGTCTGATTATAATGACTGTACTGGTGTTAAGTAAAGATATCCAGTATATTCTAGACCAATAAGTAGAGAAGCAAGTTTTGTGCACTTTTTCCATAAGGTAAAATAACAATTTTAGATAAAACCATGAAATATGAGGTCAAGGCTAAGGGATTTAGATAAAGGAATCATTTTTTTCAGCAGCTTGAATAAAGCTTAGAAGCTCTATTCAAATGGGGGGCAATGTAAGGAGGAAATTATTGTCTCCCTGTAATATGGGCACCATCGTAATAAAAAAGTTCTTTGGACAAACAGTGCCATTGCATCAAACAGCAGAAATGCAATGGATCTTGTCAAATTACAAGGATTGAGGTTTTTTTTCTTCTCTAAGGGAAACTTAACAGAAGAGATCTATGTCATTCTCTCACAAGCCCACATAAGTAAATCATGAGATGCATTATTTTACTAGATGGGCAAGCTATCCTGTTATAGTTGATACTCCTGTTTGACTTGCACTATCTTTTTTCCTTTCTAATACTGTGATATTATGAATGACTTAAATTTGATCAACTTATGGCACTACAAAGAAAAAATAATTGGTTTTCTTCTTAGCAACCTGTATTCTAAATGTGTCTGAAAACTGTATATGTAAAACATAACGTATTATACCCAGTATTAGATAAGCGGTATGCATTGATATTGCCATTTATATACTGACATCTAATGACAGGCATGAGGTAACAGAGGTGTGAGAAAAATGGAGGAATAAGAACCTGATTACATACAAAATAATTATAGTAGCAGCTGGAAAGTGACTCAGGTGATCACTGGAGTCAAGTCTTTGTTACCCTTTTCCATTAGAAGTTTTAAATAACTGGACTATAGAGGAAGGAAGAGAATACAAATTTGACCAGTGGTAGAAGTGAAGGTTGCTGATTAAAATAAACAGTCACAGGAGCTCGTTATTGTGTTTGTGGTAAGCTGAAGTGTAGGGATTCATGCCATGACACCTCAGTTCCTACATTTCACAAGCCTTCTTGTTTCACTTTTCAGTTTCTTTTTGGTTTAGTCAACATTTTTATTTGAAAGCAGGGTCTTGTAGGCTGCATGCACGCAGACACTGGTAACTGGCAGTCCTGAACTGCAATTAAAATAAGGTTGTGAGATCACAAGTTACCTTTAATTGAAGCTAACACTTCCTGTCAATGCGGTACTGAGTCTAGTCTGCCTTCTTCATATGAACTTCACATCTCAAGTATTATTGACAGAAATACTTTTGTTGCAAGGGAGGAAAAACAAGTAGTCTAGCCTCTGGGTTTGAAACTATTCTTTTTTTCTGACTGTTATCTCCAATATGTAGCTCTTCACTGTAGGCTAGAAATCATTCTCAGCTGAGTTCATATCTCTGATCTCTTTGTAGAAGATAGGATCATCTTAATTTTCTTTGTTCCATACAAAATGCTGTTCTTTAAATAATTTTCCGTCTGCCCACCGTCTGTTTTCCCTACCTCTTTGAGTCGTTTCACATAATGTCTCCATGTTTTTTGCTAACAAGTTCAAGCTGCTTTTTCTTTTCAAGTTGGTTATAGTATTTTTGTACTGCTCCTTCAGCCACTCTCTCCCTGTGGACTTCTCCATGATACATCTGTGTGATTCTTTCAGTACAGCCCGCTACACAGAACCACTGTTTTGTCCTCTTTTAAGTCTACTGGGAACAATGATGATGCTTTGCATGCTAGACTAGAGAAAATGATGATTATTGCAAAGCAAAAATTCCTGCAAATACCTTTTGCTTCGTAGACATCATGCAAAATCCATGCCATGCTTAGATGCTTATCGGTGAAATGATTTCTTGCATTTCTTCTTTTTCTTCTGTATTTATTGCGCTACAGGAATGCCCTTGCAATTATCATGCCTAAATAATCTTAGAAGTGACTAATGACCATCTCACTGCCAGAAATGGAATTCACTCCTACTGTTATACTAAAGCTTGAATTTCATACTGTAAAAGTTGTAGGTTAAAAAGCAAACAAAAGCAAAACTCTACTCTGTGTCTTACAGGCTCTGGCAGAACCTATTACCTTTTTTCTTCATCTTTTCTTGTGTGTGGTTGTGGGTTTTTTTCCTTTGAATTTATTTTTCTCTTTATATGTGAATTTTAACTAATTGTCTATGATATATTGCTTTCTGGTTTTTTTTCCCTTTGACACCAATCTTCAAATGGGTGCTTGTCCCTTACCTGCCATATTTTCCTGGAGATCAGGTGAATACCATGAAAATTCCTAAAGTTTAGTCACTTTGGGGATTATTTAATTTATTGTTCTGCTGAACTAAATCTTGAGAGAGAGTACCTATTCTGTTGTTAAAATCCGTTCATTTCTCATGTCATGTCTTATTAAATTCTATTGAATCTGCAGCCCAAGTGTAACTGTGTTATTCGGAGGAACTGTGTTCCTGAATGGCTGGAAGATTAAATACAACTGTACAGAAAATTCCACTAAAAAAAGCACTGGAATTAATTTGAAAAGAAAGGAAAATTTTACTTTGAGCCTAGGCCTCTTTCTCAACAATTGGCAAGTGCTTTTATACCGTATCTCACTACATGAAGGAAACCATACTCAGAAGTGCCAGCTAAATTTTGCTTTGTATCATAAGGTGGATAAAAGAGCTTAATTTACTAGAGGTGGCTGAATAAGAGTCGGTCTGTATAAAAACTGTAACTTATTAACAATCCATTCCCATCAGTTTTAGAGGGACGCTCTTGTCAGCGCTGCTGCACAGCGTCGTGCATGGTGACACATCAAGAGAGCACAGTGCTCCGCTGCTGAAAAAGCCCGGCTCCCTTCTGCCTCCCCTTCTTACCGACTGGCGCTTGCGCACGCTGAGAGTTTCTGCCAGCTGACAATTACACATTTTGCATTTGTGAATAGTGCTGGGAAACATATTGAAGAACTAAGAGGTTAATTATAATTAGAGGTGTGCTGATTGAGGAGACAAGAGACTGGGTAGATTGGAGACAAGCTTTAAACGTTGTAACCACTTCGATTCTAGGCTTCCATCACCTCAGGATCCATCAGCCATCTTTTATCTTCTTATGTGTATATTCATGTTGCAAATATGGTACATTTAACACACTTAACTAAAACTTCCCAGGCCTCCTGGAAAATTAGGTCAAGCAGTAGTGAAAAAGAGGAAGAATTACAAAAATAATGATTTTGAAAATAAATGTGCTACTGAACAAATTTCTTGATGCACTGTATTCAGGAGGGAAAAAACAGAACTTAAATCTGACCAAATACTACACAGGGATAAATCTATACAAATAGCTATCGGTAAGAATCAGATAAGAGTACATCTGATAAATGTTGAGCATAAATCAGTCACTTGAGAGAATTTAGAAACTAAGACACCAAGGAAATGAAGGTAATTTTCAGAGCCAACTTAGTTGTTATATACAATCATATGAACAGAAAGACATTTACCAGATACCAGGTCTATAATCGAGCAGGCAACTCTTTAGTCAGAGCAGAAACTGGAAATTGGAGATGGGAAAAAAAAACAAAACACAAGATGAGATGGAGGTTTTACAGGGAAGGTGATTATTGAATTTGCTTACTGTTCCAGAAGCTGTCTGTCATCTGGAGTCTTTTACACACAATGAGACAGTTTTCTTCATTCACAAGTGCTCGGGCATGAGGAGGGAGAAGTTAGGTGTAATTCTGTGGCATCTGTTTGCAAGAGTTTGAAACAGATTCTTGCTAATAGTTTCTTCTGTCTTTAACGTTGGTGACAAATACCAGTCATACAGTTGTGCTGCTACTTAGACATCTTCTGGGGAAGAGCAAAATCCAGGAAGATATGGGTTTGAGAAAATACAATTTAATGAAACAAAACAAAGTCGCATTTAGAATACAAACCAGTTGTTTTCTTGGCACAGAACAAACGTTTAGATGCTGATTGTAACAAACACCTGTTCCTGTGTGCAAATGAGGGAGGAAATTTATATATCCTGTCTGCAATCTCAGACTCTGCACCTTTCTAAATATAGAGCCTGCTTTTCTTTCCTCTTGCTACCTTCAAGTGGCACAGAGAAGCAGAATCTAATCCCCTCGCATTACTGTAGTGTATATGGTTACATGATAGATTTCCCATAGACATAGCTCTGGTATTTCTGAGGGGTTTTGTTGTTGATTTAGTAACCTAGATGGCTTTTTGTTTAATCTAGTGCTTTCTATTTGATTTTGTTCAGGTGGTTTTAGCCAAGAAATAAATATTCTTATTTATTATTTAAATAATATATTCCTTATTATTTTTGGTTGGTGAAAGAAATGATATATAAAATATATAAGCACACCTTACCTACAGAGACATCAAATATGGGAGTAATTAGTTAATACAGATTGAAGAGTAGAATGAGTGCTACTAGAATAGAGTTGAGAAGAAAAATTTGATGCAAGTATGGGGATAAAAAGTCTGATACTGTGAAAATTTGTAATGATGAGAATACATTTTCAGGAGAATTGATGGAATTTGCATCATTTAGGTTTTTTTTAAAAAAAACCAGAAACTATAGTTTTCTAGACATGGTACTCATATTATTTAGCCTGTGTTAGGGACTTGTATATAGATTTACTTATTTTACTATGCCAAAGTAAGCCATTTTCTCTTTGAATCTGATGTGGAACTTCTTCCAGTCAGCCACATGGACAAGGCCATCCTGTTTTAAGGAGAAAATAATTGAAGTACACAGATAAAATCTGTGCAGCACCTCTTGCCTTGAGAACAGGCTTTTGCCCATTTTATTTTCTAGATTTAGGTGAAGCCATTGGAATTCTTCCATTTGTCTTTACCAAGACTAGGTTTTTACCTCTGATGTTTCATGGTCCTTTGGGAAGTACTTTTGATGTTTTTTCCAACAGAAAAGATATTTTTAGCAGGGTAGAAATGTCAGTGGCAAACCGAGTGAGGCATTTTCATTGAAAACTGATTTCATGCCTTTGAAGAGCATCCTCTTTGTATCTGCGCCATTACAGTATTAGAACTATTAAAATTGTTAGTCAAACAAAAATACTGAAATATATGTCCATTTGTAACAAGTATAATTGGAGAACAAAGAATTAAGGTATGAGCAAAGAAGTGGCTAATTAGAGGATGCTGAAGAGAGAAGCGCTTCTTTTCCTAGGTGTAAGCATTATGCGTATCTGTGAAAAGTACTGTTGTCTAACGAGAATGTCAACAGTAAGACACAGTATCTTAAAATGAACAGCTTCTTGCGTTCCAGTGATTGGTGTCCTTCACACCAGAGTATTCTGCTACTGGCTTTCCAATATCTGGTGTCTAATGTTCCACTGTCTAAAGGTGCTGTGAATCCATAACGTTAATGAAACTGATTTCAGAAATGTTCTGTGAAAGCAAAGGTGTCAGTACACACATACTTCAATTTGTTTTCAAATGTGTGTGTCACTTAGCTGTTTCATATTTCAACAAGTAAAACTAATTGAATCCTGCATGAACTTAGAGTGTGCATGTGTAATTCATTTAACAGGTAAGGTTTTACTGTGTTACTTAAATGTTACTTTTCGATGCAAAGTGTTTTTACTCTTTATTTTTTCTTTCCTACTATCTCTGATGGTGAAGGATATTCAGAAACCCTTTTTGCAACCTCCCCAGTCATGCACACTGTCGGTCCAACATTCTATAAGGGTATTGTCTTCGTTTTTTATCATTATCAATGCAATAGAGGCAAAATCCTGTAAGGGCTTGCAGTTGAGGCATTTGCAGTCCATTCAGTGACGCGTGGCGTAAAGGGAGGTGTGTACCACCTTCGTAACTCCATTCTCTCCTACCATTTCCCGTTACCCTGACAATGTTCTCACTTTCCAGCTGTCTGCATCTTACTTCTAGATGAATAGAAATAAAGTTTTCCAGAATTTTGGCAATTAGGTATTTCTAAGTATTTGGCAGTTTTTGTGATACAGGGCGTACTCAGTAGAATACATAGATTTTACTTTACAGTTTCATAGTGTAGTAACTGCCTAGGATTCAATTACCAAATACACTACTTTAGTCGCTAATTTCCAGTAATGGAAACAATGACAAATGTACTATACTTTCCCTATATATGCTCTAAATTAACATAGTAACTTCTTAAAATCGATTTTTTTTAAAGTATGAAGTCACAATTTCCTATTCTGCTTTGTTTTTCTATTATGTATTCAGTGCAACCACTTTATCCAAGGATCAGAAATGTTACAACTGCAGCCGCTGAGACCTATGCCAATATCAGTTGGGAGTATGAGGGACCAGATCATGCGAACTTTTATGTTGAATATGGTGTAGCAGGCAGTAAGAAGTCATTTCATTAAATTTTGCTAAAGTGTTCAGATATATTTTCAAAGATTTTTATAGTAAATGTGGTTGTAAATTGACCCAGTGTTAATGATAGCTCTTAAATATCTAGAAGAATTATTTTTTACTTTGATCAGGAAGATCAAATAATTTTCATTTCAGTGAACATCAATGTGTAGCAGGTATTTGATGCTTATCTAGAAATCAGCCTTTGTTCCTTTGTATTATTTCGTAAATTCTTCTGAATATGAACTTCTAAAAATGTAGTTTGCATGAAGTTGTTTATCATGCAGTGATTACATGTGTAAAAATATGATTGCCTGCATTAAAATAGGATATAACAGTTTTCCTAAATTATGTCCAATTCAGGAAAAATTATGTCAATTCAGGAAAAAAAAAAAAGAATTAAATAAGAGAGCCAATCAAAACAATATTCTTTGTTAAATTAAACCTTAAAATAAGATATCAGCCAACTTACATACTTTTATTGGCATAAAAATAGGTTTTAATCTTTGATAATACCAGTAATAAATAAAACACAGTTAGCTAATAAAACCAAGATACTTCTTTTCAAATAATCTATCCTTCTAAAGTTATGGCTAAAGATGACCAATCTGAAAATTGGAATATAAATGCATTTTTCTGGATATTGGTCAAAGAAGCAGCTGAGACTGTATTAGAAAAAGATGTAAGAGAATGATCAGGAAATATGATAGATTCAGATTTCGAAGTAGAACTTCTTGACTAAATACTGACTGAAACTACAGGAATGTAATTTAATTAAATGATTAAAGTATATTTTAATGTATTTTATAATTGCAAGTTCAATAAGCCTTTTAAAAAAATAAATGAAAATAGTATTTCTCTAGTACAATGGAACAAATGTTTAAAATAGTTTCCTAATTCATGTACAATATCTTCTTCAATATATTGCATGCAATATATTATTTGAAGTCATAATTTTATATGATTTTATTATTTTTTGAGAGAATAGTTATTTTTTTCAGCCAATCCATAGTTTAGTCAAGTAACTGTTGATAGTATTCTGTCTAGAAACTTTCAGTACTACAGAGAAAATTAAAATTGCAATATGTTGTTTTCCTAAAATTTTTGTAGGCAAAGAAGATTGGAAAAAAGAAATTGTAAATGGTTCTCGAAGCTTCTTTGTGTTAAAGGGTTTAACACCAGGAACAGCGTATAAAGTCCGGGTTGGTGCTGAGGGCCTGTTTGGTTTTAGGAGTTCAGAGGATGTGTTTGAGACAGGTCCAGGTGAGGCACACTGTACCAATTCTGTGTCGTCGTCAGAATTGTGGTAGACCAAGTGCTGAAACGTTGAACTGCTTCTAGCTAAGAGATGTTGTAGCTAGCATCTTTGCATGTTCTTTTTTTAGAGCAATGTTGAATTATTTTATAGACTCCTAAATTAATGCCAGCATATTTATTATGTAGATTATGAATGTTTTCATCCTTTCAATTTACTCTACTTGTCTGTTGTTTATATTAGGGACAAGATACTTAACTGCTTGCGCTCCATCTGTGTGCTGTGCACTGAAGATGACCTATTTCACTTATTTCTAATTAATATAATTAGATGGCTATATTTAAATAACGTGTACTTTAATAGAGCCAAGTATATATTTTTAAAGCTAACAATCTGTATATGATCAGCTTCAATACAAAAAATCAGAGCTAAAATGTTTGCATAATTAGAAGTGCAGATTCCGTTTGATGTCTCATGTAATCTATTTATACCAGTGTCAAGAGATTCCTACTTGTAAATGTTTCTTTTCCTGTGATATACTGGTTTTATATAGATTTTGATGTCTCCAACGATATCCTGTGAATCAGTAAGGCTGTTTAAGTTCCTTATGTAGATATTTCAGTCATATTTCTTCATAAGCAAATCAGTAATGCTTGTTCCTTTAACTCAGAGAAAGGTCTTTATTGGAAGTTTTTTGATGTTATGCTGAATATGTCATTGCCATCACAGCATGTTCTTGGTCAGCTATTATTATTTGTTGTGCATTTGGTAGCCACTTCTGCTCATTCCAAGCATTTTGGTCAGTGCATAGTTATTTAGCAGTAGCTTCATCAACTCCAGAATGTTATGATTTAAGAAAGTAGTTTAAATATGAAAATATGCTTGAACAACATGTAATAATTATCAGACAACAAAGTAAATAATGAATATGCCAGTTTGAAAGCGAGCACTTTCTAAAATCATAATTTTTTGCTTTGTTTTGTTCCATTTCTGTTCACAGTTTATCGTGTTACAGGAAAGCTTTGAAAACACGGTGCTGAGTAACAGTGCCAAGCAAATATGTATGGGCTAAACACAGAGGTTATTTATGCCAGAGACAGCTAGTGGTAAAAAGCAGATATATAAAATTCTATGCAAATACACATCCAAAGCCTAAAGCAGCAGTAAAGCAAGGATCAAGACTATAGTATAATTCAAAACAAGCTGAATGGAAACCTTCCCAAAAGCATCTTTCTGCACAAAAAATACTGAGACAGTAGATGAGGAATCCTGTACGTACCCATGAATGAACCAGTCACCTTGGCTCATATCCTTGAGTAGTTAAGGAGGAAGGGAATTTAAAGTCACTTTTTTCTACTTCTTGATAAATGGAAGGGTTCAGTGTCCAGCATTAAATTATATACATAGTGTATTTCTTACAGAAAAATGTTGTGTCACACTGTCTTCAGCCTACACCAAAGCTTTTAAACACTGCAAAAATGAAGTGGACAAAGAGGAAAATATTGGAGTAGGGAATATGTCCTTAATTAGGAATGAAACTGCAATATTTGGTGTATGAGGCTTTTGCCACATTTTTTTCTTTGACRAGCATTCCTATAGAGTATCTTCATAGTGTGCGGGTCTATCTTTTGGAGCATACCTGTACAGTGTATTGCATTGACTCCTGCATTAGCAATTCACCAAGAGTAAATGTCTTTGTGCCTGAAGCAGATAATTTGCTTAGTGTAAGCAGGAAATGTTGTGCCATTTTTAAAGTTGCAATGAGATCTAGAAACCCTTTCCTACTGGATATGCAATAAGTTAAAGAATACAGGAAGCTGCCTAAGTAAGTTTTCATCTTTACTCTTTCCCATCTGTCTTGCATATTTTTATGCATGATTTGTTTTGCTTGATGCTATTTCTTACTACATTTGAATGTTAAATGTGCTTTTGCATTTTGTCACAGTATGTATTATACAACCTTTAATGCCTTATTATGAATGCATATGTGCAAAACTCAAAATATTTGGAAACAAAATTTTATTTTAATTCGATTTATAATTGAGAGGAAGATTGTCTTTGTGATTTTGGTTTTTAAGACTGCCACTTATATATATTTATATGTATATATTTATATATGGTATAAAAAGTATAAATATAGATGTATATGAGCTATATATTTATATAACATGTAGACATTTTAATGCAAAAATAGTTTAAATTATTGTGCATATAAGAAAGAGTCAGGTTTTAAAGTATCAGAAAGCATATTCGTAAACAAAGGCTGGGAAATCTCCTAATCCTAAGTCCACAATAACCAGGCACATTAATTCATTGATCTATTTAAATGAAAATCAAGTCATAACTTTGCCCAGTAAGACCAAAAGGAGGCAGCAAAATAAAGAGTTATTTTTAGCCTAGTACTTCTGAAGTGGGATACACATTGGTCTTCCGTATGGAATGGGAGGTAGACACTATCTCCAGACATCGGAGGTACTTTGAGTTTTCATACAGTCCATGGAAAACCCTCAGGAATCTGGGGCCATTGAGAGCTGATGTTTCCAAGCTAGCTGTCTCAGCCTCTGTCTTAACTCATAAATAACATTGAGACATGGGCTTGAATTCTGGCCTATAATTGAATATTTTATATTTTATTGTTAGTGTGCTTGCCAGCCCAGTGCAGTCTCTTGTCAGCTAACTGTCTGCCAAGCAAGGCTCAGGTATTGTTAAAAGGACAGCACCAGCACAGGACTGTTCCCAGTTGTCATCCAACATGTTTTTTAAGGAGAAGAGTTTATGCTGTATCACCTGGAATTGTGGCTAGAAAACAGTCAATGCTCCATTAAAAATAAGTTCTCTCTGATGTGTTTTTATGAGCCTTCCCTTAAAAGCATATCTTCTCTAAGGAGAGGTGGAAATCTTTATGGGGCTCTGGGGCTTTCACATTTCTGTGTGTAAAGCTATTCATGCATTGTGTCTTCCACTTCAGTGGAAGGAAGTCTACAGACCTTCCCTAGCAGATATGGAGGAAACATATTGTGCCATGAGAGCTGATGGACTCACAGCATCCAAACAAAGAGGCTGACTGAAGGTCTCAAATATAATCTGGTCCTAGTGCAAAGTGTCTACTAAGCTGAGATCTGAAGTACTGTTGATCCTTACTAAAATCCTGGTAATGTACTGGCTGTTAATAATCCAATACCTTATCTCATGAAGCCAGAAAAAACAACAAATGCTGAACCAAAATGCCATATGAGTTATGCATAGGAAGTGTTTTGCATGTGACTTTCCTTATTCATGTGGGAAGGTGATCTTTGTCTCTATTTCCCAAATAGAGAGACGTCTATTGGGCAACTCTTCATAGAGTTTCAAACTCATGGGTTTTAGGGCTGGAGGAGAAGATGAAGAATGAACAAGATAGGTTTGGATGGATGTCCATCTTCCTCCATTTCATGTCTTCTGTCTGTAGCACACATCCCTAAGTCCTCTCACCCTTCACACTTTCTCCCAACAGCAAATCCTAAGGCCAGTTGCCTGTAGTGTTTCCAAAAGGGGAGTAGAAAATAAGCTTCACCAGGAATATCATTCTACTGTGTTGGAGACCAGTAGGAGGGATCTACCCCCCAGACCACACAGATAATTCCTGTCCTTATTAGTGACTGTAGTGTTTCCTGTGTAGTTTGCTTATCATTTACATTATCTTCCAGCTAGAGTCAGCATTTGGAGGGAAACRGTGCCAAGAAAAGGCTTCCCAATTGCATTGTGTTAAGTCCTCACTAATGCTAAACCACGGCAATCATGATAAATTGTAGGATGAGATACGGCTTTGAGGAGAGGAAGAAAACATGGTGCTTAATAAGGCTTTAAAGGATGCTTCATTGTTGGTTTTAGTTGAAATTGAATGTTAGGGTCTTGAATGACCCATCTGTTTCCCCATTTCAGACTAATGGGAGTGCCTTAGCTAATGAGTATTGGCTTTTTATTCATTCTGAGAATGCAATTGAAGTGTTTATGTGAATTATAATTTGCAATTTCATTTCAGTAGTTTAATTAATGTAAAATGGTTGAGAATAGTTTTGAGGTTTGCAGAAAGCAAGGTAGTATGTGCACAGGTTTTGCAAAGTAGTTGCTAAGCTTAAATGTTGGCAGAATTCTTATATACTCAAAAGCAAGTTCTATGCACATGTACTTGGAAACATTTTAAATAATGAAAATATTCATTAAAATACTGGGGTTTGTAATACTAATTTTCACAGTGGATGTTATTCCTTAATTAATGAACAATGTATACTGGCTATTATTTATTCGAATTAGCACAGCACTTAAATGCAGCAAACATCTCATTTTTCTTCTTTTGTTCTCTAGCAATGGCAAGTCGGCAGGTAGACATCGCTACTCAAGGATGGTTCATTGGTCTTATGTGTGCTGTTGCTCTTCTGATCTTGATTTTACTGATTGTTTGCTTCATAAGGAGGAATAAGGGTGGCAAATACCCAGGTATGATATATAACAATGAGAGTAAAAATCATCTACTGGTAATCCATTAAGACAGACCTCGGGTTTACTGGAGAAATTGCATTTGCTGCTGGTTTACATTTACGTTGTGTATATGGTAAATCAGTCATCATTTGGTAGGCTTGTCAGGAGCAATCTGCCTATTGATAGAAAACCTCAATCTAAAAGCATAAGAAAAGAATCTTCTTAATTCCTGGAGGGTTATATTACTACATGACCTCTCTAGGGAGGTTTGAGCTTTGTTTGAGATACTTGGTCCTCTCCCCCCACTTTCTGAAGTCTAATCCAGATGGGTTTAACCCACTAAAATGAGCTGAGTTAGAATTTAATTGGTCAGAAAGTGTGGAAACATATACCACATCATAGCTGTCATGTTACTTTAATGTACTGGAAACGCATTTCATAGGACAAATTATTTTGTTTCAAATACATTACCCTCCTCCTCAGAATTTGTCTCGTCTTTAGCTTCTGCATTTTTGCAACCAAATTTGAAGTTACTATCCTTCAGTTAGGCTGTTTTTTCTTCTATAAGTTTTTCATTAATAGGGTTTTTCTTTTTAGGTTTTTTTTTAGTATTAGGCCTAGGAATGGCCAAGTATATTTTATAATTTGTAATTAAAATTGCAACTGTACAACGTACATCTTCTATCAAAACTCTGATTCCTCTGGGTGTACATATTATAAAAGGCATATATGTGTATATGAATGAATGTATGTATGCGTGCGTATACGTGTCTTATATATATCTTTCCCCAGTCTTATATTTGTGTTTATGGAGTAGACCCATAGACTAAAGCTCTCTTGAAAAGGATGGTGACAACCAGTTGCATAGAATAGTAGTACTGCCTGATAGGATCTCAGAGCAGCCGTGAAGTATGAGTGGATATGAATGGACTTCAGCTGGGCATCGAAGGATAATTCGTTTTTTCTTTTTCCTCTCCTACCTACGATAGAAAGTACAATTGCTAAGTTTCAAATCTTGATTTCAGGAAAAAATTCTGTTCTATATTACAGACTCCAAAGGTTTGGAAATTATATAAATATCCAGTCTCTGGAATGCTTATTTAAAGTCAACTCAAACTTCTTGAAGTTCAGATTGTTAATTTGGACATGAAAAAGATGGCTGCACTTACAAAAGTACAAAAAAAAAATCCATACTGTTTTAATTTCTCCTGCTTGTTTTGATCAGTGCACTTCTGAAAACTAGTGTCAGTGAATACTTAAAACTTTCCCTCTTGATAGGCAAATCTTTTATAGCTAAACTTAGCATAGCAGATTATTTTTATAAGAAGATAAAATCACCTTATTAAGTACAAGAATCCTACTCTGATCAATCTAATGGTTTAATTGTTTTATGGAGAGAGCAAAGATTTGTAGTGACAGCAAAAATTAAGTAGGAGAAGCTTCTGTCCCAACCGCCTATGCCCAGGGAAAAAAGACAGATGATTAAGGAACACAGTGTTATGTATGAGTTAAATGACAGGCTGAAGACATCATCTTAGGTTTTTTCCTAATATTTGGATTTTTTAAAGAGAAAATAAGATTACAGAGGATATAGAAAAGTGACTCAGTGGAGAGAATGGAGAAAAGAGAAGGAAAATTAGGAGGATGAAACAAAGTGATGAAACTGAAAAGGCTAGGTAGGACTTGGAGTGAGCCATCATCTAGAAGAGGGTAAAACACAGTTTGAGTAAAAGCGTAGAAGGCAGTTGGATGCTAAGGTTGTCATTACTTCGTGGAGATCCCTGCTAGGCCCTTCTTTTCTGCAGAATTACTAGATATAAGGTATTATTTTTTTTTTTAATGCACACATACATATACACACACATATATAAAGGTAGACCTTGACTGTATATAAGATTTCCAGATTCAGTATGTACTCTTGATTATAGCAGTGAYTCTAGAGCTAATTGTATTTCTTGTGTCATTGCAAATGTACTGTTCCACAGATACTGGCAAATGCAAAGCACAAAGTTATTAACTCTTTTTTGTCATAATTTTAGCATGTCGTCTTGAGATTGCCTATAGTTTAACAAAAGTAATAAATTATTTCAGTGTGAAATTATAGCAGCCAGCTACATTTCAAGGTGTTATGCATTATTGTAATTATAGACTTAGAAAATACTGTCAGGAATTATTCATATCATCTTAAATAACAGCATATAAACTAACGATATACAAATTAAGTGTGGAAATTACTGGAGTAAAAGATAAGAGATTGTGTATTGGGTTATATAACTGTATCTGCTAAACAAGGGAAAGATTTGAGTAGTAGCCAGAAAAACAGAAATGAAACAACAAAGGGAAGAACCATAAAGATAATTCAAGAAGTCTATTATTTCACTCTGTCAACAATCTTCACTTATAGGAATATATGTCTTCTATAAACATCTGTCTTCTCAGGTGCTAGCAGGTTTCAGTGTTAAAGGACACAGTACTGCACAGTTTTTTTATAGGGACAAGTTAATGTGCGTGGATTTATTCTCACCAGTGAATGATGACTAAACCTGTAACAAGGATGTGCAAGAGATACAACTGTGTTAAATTTAGGTTCCGCTGTAGGTGGTTTTGCTTTGCTTTTGATCATGTTATAGAAAAGAAGAAATTAACAGTCCATGCCTATTTTTTCCAATATTAATAATTCTTAAAATACTATTGAAAATTCCCCAGAGTCTTAGTGCATGAAGTGAAAGCAGAAAGTGTACAAACTGACAGTGAACACAAGTGAATCTGATTCAGTTTTATCAGTCAGTATGAGAGGAATATCAAGAGGAAATATGGAGCATGAATAAGTAAAACTAAGTTATTCAGGTTTCAATAAACAATAGGTCTATTAATAACATAAGAAAGTATTTTAGTTGGATTTTTAACAAAAGTTTCTCTTTAGTGCTAGAAATAAAAGCAGGAAAAAGTTTTATTAATGCAAAATGACATATAGTATTTTGTACTTGAATGAAAATAAAATTCTGTAACTAATTAACAGATCTTTTCCTTTAAAAAAAAAGTAACAGCCTAAGGCCCCAGTTCAAAAAAATGATTTTTATTCAAACCACGTTCCTGCCAAGTGTGATCAGTTTGAGAAATTAAGGTCTTAAGGTTTCTCATCTTGCAATTTCATGATAAAAATTACTATTTCAAATATTTTAGTGAAGGAAAAGGAGGATGCACATGCTGATCCAGAAATACAACCTATGAAGGAAGATGATGGAACATTTGGTGAATACAGGTGAGCAACTGATATGGTTTGTCATGTTCGCTGTTCATATCACACATGTACTGTATATAATATCACACTTATTAATTCAAAACTAACTTTTTTTCTGTGTTGGCAGAGATTCTGTATGCAGTGTTGTATAGAACTATAGATAGCATTTCAACCACACCATTAGAAAAAAAAATAAACATCCAAGCTTATAATAAGCCATTCACTAAAGCAGGGTGAAATCCAGATTCAAAGACAGTTGTCTCAAAAGTGAGGAATCTTTATTCACAAACCCATCTTTCAGATAGTTAAAATACCAGACACAGTGTCCTTTCAGTTAGGGCACATTTAGCATTATGGTTTTTGAAAATACATTTCTAATTGAAGCCTAATAAAGAAAATCTTGTGTTACATTGACTAGAAAACAAATGCATTTAAAATGGCTGCTAGTACTAACACCTAATCCAATAACAAGGAAGTGATGTTATACACAGAGGTGAATGTCCTACAAGAAAAAACAAATCTCCCTTCCATGCATTTCAGTACAAGATACATAGCAAGCAGCTTCAAAGCATGCAACGCAGCTCTTATTCCTGACTCTCTTCCTTTACTGTAAATGTAGTCTAGCTGAATCTCCCGGCATCACAAAAAGCATGCCTTGGCAAATCTGTTCGTATAACAATTATGAGTATAGCTTAATAAATAAGCAGCATTTTATTTGTTGTCTTTTGATTAGTACAGGAAGTAATGTTATTATTTTCTAGATATGTCAATACCATTATATTTTACATGGGTGTTATAATAGATTTTATAGTGCATTCCTGTGTCAAAAGCATTATAAAAGCCCTTTATTATTTTGAAGATGTGACATTTACAAATGTACATAGAAAAATCAGTTTTATCAAGAAGGATCTACTCTGTTGCCATAGCTTCTTCATATAAGGGAAATGTGCATTTTGATCTGAATGGAATAGATTTACAGTTCTGAATGCCAACGAGCAGCTTCTGTTTATTCTTCCTTGATTTTAAAAAAATACGATATTCTGTTCTTAGGTTAATGAGTTCAGAATAGTATTTCATTACAGCATTAAGTGCGTATGGATTAATTAAATTCAGCTGATAAAAAGGGAAGTGTGAAGCAATGTTTGGAAGCAGAGGTAAATGTATAAGTTTTCCTAGGCAGTCCAGTTTGCATTCTCCTTTATTGCTCCTCTGTTTTTCGATACTTGGAACTTTCAGCAGCAGAAACTGACCTTCATACAGAATTGTACAAATTATATGACCTCAATACATGTTTTCTCAGGTCTAGAATAAGACTATTCAAGTCTGCTTTCATGTGTGACCTGTAGCAAGATTTGAATTTGTGTGTCCATATATAAGTGGCTTGAGTTAATCTATAGAATCTAGTGCTTTATTAAATTATTATTAAACCACCTCATGTCTGGTAAATATGGACAGATGCATGCTAAGCTTTCAGACTTGTTCACATGAAAGAGCTCATCCTATTTACCATGCAAAAACTCCTTTCTAAAATGTATTTCTGTGTAATTAGTCTATATTGGGCTTTCCTTTTTTTTCCTTAGAGACAGGGCAGCAGCAGCAACCAGTCAGATTACAGAAGATATCTTGGCACCCTCTCTGCAGCCCAGCATCATTACAGTCACTCAGTTCCCAGTTTGTCTGCCTCACATGGCACTGGTCGTGATGCAGTGCTTCTTTGAGGAAAAAGGGTATAGGGTTTCCCTTGAAAAAAAAAGTAATTTTTGAAAGATCTAGGAATTCGAGTATTTTGAACTTTTTTCATCACTTCAGGTCCATGTCTGCTTGGACAGGAAAGAAACTGGACAAGGAAAAGAAAAGAAAAGGTAGCTGTGCCAATTCTCCTGAAGCAGACCCTGTCTTTACCAAAGCAAAGTCTGTGAGATCTGACAGATCCAACTTCTTCAGAAGGTCAGGGGATCAATACTCCAGCACCAGATCAGAGACCTCCTACACCAGGAGGAGAGCTAGGCAGTCTTCAGAGCTTACAAGGGTTAGTTCTGTCTCTGCTTCCCTCTGCCAAGAGGAAAAGAGGTCAGACGAATGGAAGTACAGGCATGGCTCTAGACATCATGCTTCTGAGCAACAGATAATGGGGTCGGAGGAGGGCTCAGATTCTCAGGCAGGACAGCCATCCCCTTTCCAGCAACCCCTCAGCTGCAACTCAGTTCGTGGCTCGATGGCAAGGCAGCATTCTTCTCTCCAGCACTGGTTCAGCCAGACCCCAGACTACAGCTCAGATTCAGAAGACACTCAGAGCTCCTACCACAGGAAGGTAAGACCTTCTACTCACTTCTCTGCATCTGAAAAGAATTCATTAATGAAATCTGTAATTTTGCCTGAGCTAGCTACTGTCTTAAAGGATGCTTTGACAGCAGCCAGACAAAGTATAACTTCTGTGGCACAGGCTGGGAGCCATTCAGTAAAGCATCCCAGGGTACCAGTTACAGAAGTTCCAGTGGTTCCTCTAGAAGCAACTGGGAGCAGTTCCCAAACTTTTGAGTCTGACCGTATGGACAGATTAAAAGATCAAACAGCTTCTGGGAAGGAGAAATCTGAGGCTGACAAGGCCTTGGAGGTTGAGTTGTCTCCTGAAGGTGGGGAGGTGTCATCTGAGTCCCCTACAGAAGACCAAGAAGGACCAGATCCTCTGCGTAAGTTTGACGTGGAGAATCAGAATTATCTGTTCAAGCACATAAAGAGAGTGTTGATGCTAAAGTCTTCCAAATCTGAATGTGCTTCAGAAGAACTGCTTATCCCCTCTGAAGAAGGCAAGGTAGATAATGCACTTCCTATCCATTCAGCAGTGGAAGATCTTGTCTGTAGGATTTGGGCTAATCCTGAGGCAAAGCATGAAGCCCCAGCAGTCCTACGTAAACTCTATCCTTTTCCAGTGGATAAAGCTGCTTTGTGGGGGACCTTGCCTCAGGTAGACAGAGCCTTGGTTACTGGTGATTCTGTGCTATCAGTGCCTGCTAATATGGATGCTCTCCCTAAAGATCCTACTGATAGAAAGGTTGAGGAAGCAATTAAAAGATCTTTCAAGCTAGTTGCAGCCCAGCTTGGAGTATCTATCTACTGCACTTACGCTTCTAGAGCATTACTAATATGGTTGGAGGAAGAACGAGCCAGATTCAGAAAGAAATGGGTCCCATCTGGTGCCATGCAGAGGAAGCGCAGGCTATGTAAAATTGCAACTAATTTTATCCATGATGCAGCTGAGGATTCTCTTCAACTCACCGTTAAAAATATGGCATGCCTCACTGTAGCCTGGAGAGCGATATGGCTACGTCCTTGGACCTCATCGCTAGATCTAAAATGTAAACTGCTGTCTTTACCATACACAGGTGGCAAGCTATTTGGTGAATCCTTGCTCCAGATCATGAAGGATTTCTCAGAACACAAACACTCCTTACGTCAGCTGAAAAAGAAGAGCTCTGTTGGAAGCTCTTCTTATCCTCACAAGTGTCTGAGCTCCTTTCGTTCTCCTCCAAAGTTTAAAGGGGGGAAGGGGAAGTATAAGGTCTCACAATCATTTCATGCCAAGTACGAAAGGACATCTCACTTTCAGAGAGATGCCAGACCATCAAGAGGAACTTTCTAAGAACATAGACTTGCTTCCTCCTTTCTCAGGAACTGGAAAGAGTGAAAGACTTGGAAATCTATACTGAATAGACTTCAATATTTCTGGATAAGTAAGCCCAATGCTTAGAAAATTAGTTGTTTCAAAATAAGATTTAAATTATTAAATTACTTAAATCTTAATGACTAATTAAGATATTCTAGAGAAGTCATAGCTCTCAATTTTAGGGGGTGGGGGCTGTCACATTCAATTACTAGGCTTCCCAGTATTCTTGGGATCACTTGGACTTGTTTGAAGTTTTGCACTCTTCCACTTCATCGAAGAGTATACTTTCTGCAGAACGAGCCAACATCGGATTTTCTTGCTGTATTGATCTAACAAGGGAAATAATGCTTTAGGAAATGCAGGTGTTTCAGGAACCACAGAATAACCGGGTACACTATGTCCCTGTGACTGGAGGCATACCTGCGCTTTTCCATAATAAGGGAAAACATGCCTCTGTAGCAAACTGCATTACAATCCCAGGGGTTTCCTGAGTTGTAGAAGGCTGAGGTAGTAATTTGTGGACAGTCAATGCTTACACTAAGAAACTGCAAGAAATACAAGAAGTACCACAAATGTATGTTTATTTAAATTAAAATTGAAGTCTATCTAGAGCTCCTGTTCAGGTCAGTGTAGGTATATAAACCAGCCTAAATTTCCATCCTGGGCCCTAAATCAAGAGAAATTAAGAAGTTATGGCATCTACAGACCTGTGGATTCATGGGCAGGGAGACTGCAAGCATGCATTTCTTAGTTAACTTCACAGGAAGTATGAAAGTCTAGTGTCTCATTGCAGTCTGCAAAATGTTCTTAGGAAGATCAAACAGGACAAGGCAACTACAGTAGTAGGACTGTTAGTGTGATAACGCAGGATGTTTGCACGTTTTGTTGAATTGTTTTGCCTCTTTTCTTCAACATTTTGTCACACACAAGATTTTTCCTAGAAATTCTTGGATATGCTATGAGAGACTCTGGAAATGGTTGGTGGAGAGTTCTGAGATTGCTAGATAATATATTACTTTTCCTTCTTGTTCTGGGTTGGTTAACAATGAGAATATGGTTTGTAACTAAAATAGTATTTTTTTCTCTTGTAGTTATTCAAGTTTTATTGCAGCTTAGGTGTGTTTCCAGGGGGACCTAGCACTGTAATTCTAAGCTTGGTCCCTTCTAGTGCAAGAGATGATGTCAATGGACTGCCTGAAGAATTCTGGTCTCTGAATAGTCCGATTAGATTTGGCAGTGGTGGTCTTGTGTCCTCATTTGCGCGCATGTGCTTTCTTTGACGGTTCTTATTTTAATTCTGGAACATCTGTGTCATTACTTTTAAAATCAGTGCTTTGATTTCCCTTTGTAGAATTTTCTGCCAGAAATAGCAAAGGTGGAAAGTTGGTTGCATTTCTCTCAAGCAGATTTTTCTTTAAAATTTTCAGAAGGAGTGAGTCAGGTTCTTTGACTAACAACAATTTTTTCAACCCATTGCCATTTCAAGCCAGAACTTAATCTCCCAGTTTTTCCAGCTTCTGCCAGATTGAAGATTGAGTATTACGGAGATGCTAAAGAAAAACTGCTCAGAAAACTAATATAGATGTGCTTATGTCTTAGCTAGATTAGAAATAGTAAAATGTTTTGAAGTCCGGATTGATACAGGTGCATAAGGGTCTAGGGAAAGCATTTTTCATCTGCACAGTCCTATCAGTTTAGGAATGTGAGCAGAAACCTGTTAGGTATTGGGGAAGAGGTTCTCCTGGAGCGTGCAGGGAAGCCATAGTGTTAGGTACTTCTGTGGCTTTACGTGACTGCTTATACTTAAGCATTTCTGGGCTGTTGACCTGAGGGCACAGAAAAAGGAGTTTACTGCCAACAGTTTTCATTTTCTGCATCCTCTTTCTGCATCCAATAGCCCAAAATGCTTTACCCATTTTGTTTGTTGTATGTTGCCTTTCATCTGACAGTTGTGTTATAAGGAAAAGTAGTATATTGCTAACCATATATTGAGTCTTTTTGCATGTCCATGAATGTGGCAAAGTTTAGTGGGAACTAGTTGCCTGCTGGACTGCAGAGGCATCGTAAAACTGTCTTCCCCATTCTGACTGGTTGCTGCATGTACACATATCTAAGGAAGAAAAATTGAAAAGTTGAAAGAAGAAAGGAGATTTCAAGGTACATATTTCTTTCAATAACTGATGAGCTTGTGAAATGGAAGTACTTTTTTTAAAAAAATAAGTTTGTACTTTGCACTTACACGTTATTGTCACCTCTGTACTTCTTCATATCTCTTAACCATTAGCTGCAAGTTTGCTATGTGTTTCATTAAACTAAGAAGAAAAAGAAACGTATTCATATATTAGCAGTTGTTTATGAAAAATATTTAAATCATGCTTTTACGGTGTGCTTTAATATTAAACACTGTTCTTACTAAAAGGGCAAGAAATGTGTGTGGTACGTATCAGTAGTTAACAAAATGACTGGTATATACCAGTCTTCACTGAGCAACTTTCATCCCTAAAAAACTAGTAGTATGGAATTTATTTGTAAGACAACAAATAGTAAAAGTATCCTTTGACTTAACTTTCATGGCTGTCTGATCTAAATATAAAATTCATACTTGTTACCAGCTCTTGTTTTGTTCCCTCCCAGTACTTGTTGTCTTACTATTAATTGTATATCCTGCATACATGGCACATTTCAAAAACTTCTTCAGTTTTCCACTGTAATTTTAGTCAACCCAATTTGTACTTTATTTTTCATTTCAAGATACTACAGTAGTTTAGTGTAAAAGACAGCAAGCAAAATCACAAAGAAAAACTAAAATAAATTTTGATCTATCCTGCTTGCATTTGGAATAGTGTTATGAACAATTGTAAGCAAGATTAGCAAATCTGGCAGATACTGTATCAAAATTTATGGCTTTAATATGTTTTTGCAATATAGTATTATATATTCTGCAGCCTAAAGTGTTCTATAGCTCTTTGGGCATCCATATTCATAATGCAATTCAGCAGCTTTTGCAGCTTGCTTCTTGGTTGCAAACAGAAAATACATTAATTTCCCCAGAGCACCAAGGATCCTTCTCTGTTTTGCACCCCCGGGGTTCCAAAAGTGCTGTCCAAAACATTGATGTCTTCACTTTTTTCCTCTCTCTCCTGCTTGTTCTTTGGCTTTTTATTCCTCAGTTTCTTTCCCTTCCACCCAAAACATTGTATTCATCTAATACAAGAGTCATAATCCAGTTTGGTAAGAATAAATGGTACCATGGCATGTATTTCCTTTTCCTGAACAGGGAGTGGAAAGCAGTGGATAATCCCACATCTTTTTCCACTGCAAGGGTCTTGGCAGAACTTTTTTCTAGACTTGTATAGTGCAAAAAGGGAGTGAATCCCCAGATTCAGATTTGATTTTTGCATCTGCTGTAACCGTGCTGTTACATCAGTGCCCACCTCTGTGCAGGTACACTCCTGGGTAAATCTGCAGTTTTATTTGTCTGTTTTTAATTATACAGACAGTAGAATTTGCATCCTTACTAAAACATAGAAAAATCACAGACACAATACAACCAACTGTGTAAGTATTTCTTCATTGTTTGGCTTATAAATAAACTTTGTTTTCAAAAATGCAAACACAAAAGCCCTAGGAGGAGAAGTTCCTGTACCCAGATTCATCTAAATTATAAATGAAAATTGAGCTTTATATTGGATTAAACACACAAATGTGGATATTTTTAATACAGTGATAGTGTATTATTAATTTAGTGTATATTCCAGCCTGGTGAGTTACACTGGATAGGGTCACACTTTAGAATATTTGCACAGAGTTTCTTGACCAGTTGGAATACGGTACAAATGCAATTTTAACTTATTTTCATTTCTAGATATTATGGTGTAAGCAATTATGAAGCTACTCATCTAAAATTAAACAGCAAAACGTATGTGCAATGTTCTTTACTAAATGCTATTACCCAGAAAGCATTAAACACTGCAGGTCATTCTTCTTTGGGGGTAGGACCTGGTACTACTTCAAAGTGAGGGTCTGGTCTTCGTTTGGTTTGTATAACCTGTCACAATGACTCTAATGCCTCTGATGAGGGCAATGGAGAAACTGCATTGCATGTGATTTTTAAATACTCAATTCTGTCTTCAACCTTTTAAATATAGGGTCCTTCCAGAATGAGCTCCCTTCAGTAATGTCTCTGTAATCTGCTTGTGTTCGCAGCGTTACAAACATTTGCACTTTGCTGCTGGATGCTTGACATTTTGGAGTAGCATTCTTTTAAATGTTACTAGCCTGTATGTTTGCAAATCAGTGAGCACAGAAGATCAACGATATGATATTTATCCTCATGCCATGTACACAGCAATAACTAAAAACGGTCAAGACTGATACAGTCAAGTTTAGAGTTTTTGCCTTTGTGTATTTTAAACATGAAGGTTTTCTTACATGTTAGGAAGATAGATATTCCTACCATTCTTGTGTATGCATAGAAGAATAAAATCCCTGGTATGCTTTTTCTGTAAGTATATGCGTACTAGAGGTGTACTTCTTTTAGAATGTGGTAACTTGGAGTCTTCCAAAAAAGGTGATGAGATGAGGAGAAGCAGCTTGATGAAAATTGGTGTAATGGTTTTCTAGCAACAGT
The DNA here is from genome assembly GCA_030449065.1 of Oceanodroma leucorhoa. Lineage (NCBI taxonomy): Eukaryota > Metazoa > Chordata > Aves > Procellariiformes > Oceanodroma > Oceanodroma leucorhoa. Next base: position 1,848,829 of record JASVER010000125.1, on the reverse strand, counting down.
GAAATGTTTCTCGACAGGGCATTTGTTAGCTAACAATATAATCTGTGTGACGTTGTACGTGCTATATGTATATGGTTTCTCTGGGTGTTCAAAGATACTCATTAGAAAAAAAAAATAATTATTGGAAGAACTAAGGTATTTGTTTTTAGGAGTTACACAATTAAAATAATTTGCTGAATATCTATTCAGCCTAATAATTGTGGATATTATAAATATATTTTTATTTCCTTGATATTCTATACATGTTTCTTTTTATTTTCCATAAGCTGGAAATCTTTAAAAAAAAAAAAAAAAAAAAAATCACTTACTCTTTTGTACCCTATATGCAAAAAAGCTCACATGTTCTGCTTAAGACAAGGTAAATAATTGCACCCAAAAGTGCAGCTGGCAATAGTGGGTTTTAACTGGAAATGCTTTAGAGCTGCTGCTGAAATCTTCATCCTGAAGCTGAAGTGCAGTGTAAAGGATTCTGAAAAGAGCCCAACTACATCTATTTCATGAAATACAAGCTTACCACAGCTGCATATTTATTTGGGAATGCTGATGGTGCTGCAGCTTTTCCACTGACAAGGGGAAGACCACAGTACTTTGCTACAGGGATCCCTCCTCCCTGCCTTTCTTTCCTTTCCTTTTTCTGTTGTCCTCCAAATCACCATCATCATTGTCAGAACATGTTATCAGTTATGGATTAGGATAAGGAGGTTGATCTGATAAGTAATGAAAAAAACCAAGCATGCTCTTAACTGCTCAACTGTAGCTACTGTAAGCTAAATTGTTGCTTTACCTGTATACAGTAAATGTTCTAGCAATTTTAAGAGCAAATTATTATTGATAAAATACTGATCACTATCAGGATATGGACTTTGCTTTTCTTCTTAGGCTATTTTCATTTGTTTCTTCTGCACCCTTTTAATGGAATATGTAGGTCTCTTGAAAGGTAAGGTTGAAAATTGCAAGTCTGGCCTGCATTATGTAACAAATTATTTGAAATGCAGCACTTTTATTTTCTTTATACTAGTAAAGAAAATCAGTATATTTCATTTAACCAAATTCATTCTTCATTCATGTTCAAGGAGTCAAAGAAATTAAGAAGTTTAACAGACTAACTTCACGGCACATCACACGCTTGTTACTTCGGAGAACAAATAAATTATTTTTTTTATAACTTTACAACCTACTTTTTAATGCTTGCAGTTGCATCTAAATTGCTTCCAAGCCAAGGGCACAAGTCTTATCATTGAAAAGTCATGCACGACGGGGAAAATAAAAAAAAAAAAAAAAGAAACCACAAAGCCCCCTCCCTCCTCTGAAGACATTCTCTGTTTAAACCATTCCTACACCATGTATTCATGTCAACTGCATCATATTGATCTGTCTCTACAATGTGATGTGGGTTTTCTAAAGGATTATAGGGCTGCACACACATGCTTTTTATAAACTCTGCATGCATGGCTGATTTTGTCTTAATATATAATACATCAGTTAATTCCTTTTGTTTGTTTGTTTGTGTCTCCAGTGATGCAGAGGACCATAAACCTCTAAAAAAAGGAAGCCGGACACCTTCAGACAGAACTGTGAAAAAGGAAGACAGTGATGATAGTTTAGTTGACTATGGAGAAGGTGTAAATGGTCAGTTCAATGAGGATGGCTCCTTTATTGGACAATATAGTGGTAAAAAAGAGAAAGAACCTGCCGAAGGAAATGAAAGCTCTGAGGCTCCTTCTCCTGTAAATGCCATGAATTCATTTGTGTAACCACAGAACTTGATCCCCTTGTATCTTCAGTTTGTTTAAAGCACTTGTACATCCTCCTTCTCATACTATGAACATGCAGGTAATGGAGCTCCTCACTGCAAGATGTTTATGCTATGAGAATATGCAGGTCAATACAATTATACAGCATAATGACACATTAAGTGGTATGTTAGTATGAATGAAAATACGAAATTCAAATTTTGTTCAAAACTTGGGTATTTTTACTTTTTTTAGAAGGAACTGACACAAACAATAACATCAACTTGTAATTTTGTTTCCTGCTGAAAATACAGTCTAATGCATGGGAAAAAAATGCTACACAATTCACAGGTAATCTTGTGTACGCTATAAAAACATGGTTTGACAATTTGTTATGCAGTCCTCAGCTGAATCCCTGGATATGAATTCCGTTTTCATTGTCAGAGTGTTATAGTAGTATTATATAGAACTTCAATGTCTTTGTGGACATTGTTGTGAAATTGGTGACTTAATGTCTAGCTATTATATGTCTTTTTGCAAGACAGTTAGGAACAGTATGTACAGTATATAATTGCTAAATGATTTAAGTATGACACTTGCATTTGCTGATGCTTAATGAGACCCTATTATCTGCTCTTTGCTCCTATTACTTTATAGCCTTTTTAATCTATCAAGTATTACAGCAGTACAGTGTTCTATTTTTACATCAAAACACATTGGATTGATTTTAGGGCATAAAAGATACGCATTGCAATGCATTTTGGAATTTGTACAGTCACTGAAAGAAAAACTTTAAAATGAGAGAAAATATTCCAGAAAACACAGGGCAAAATACACTCAGTGCCTTTATACAATATGCATTCCATAATGCACTGTACTACTAAATCAGTTGGTGCAGTAAACTGTGATTAGCAGACTACTATCATTGCCAAATAAAGTAAAAATGTGAAGAAAAAAACATTGTTATGAAACTGTTGTGCTAAAAATGGAAGGTTTTAAATATTTTAAATTACACAAAGTATGATTTTTTTTTCCTTTAAAAATAAAATAAATGCTTTCTAGACAGTTATAGCACAACATGTTTTCATGGCCTTAGATTTAAAAAAAAAAAAACAACAAAACCCAACCAGAATTAAATTATTTACTAACACAGCAAGGTATAAGCTCTTGTGAAATAGATTGTTAAAAAACCAAACCAGCTGACTACACCAGCGAGAGTGCATTTCCCTCTGTGTCCCGGCCTGATCAGTGTGGCAGCTTCGTAATTATCTACACCCTGAAGCAGCGTGGGGGTTACCACTCGGAACCACAGAATTCAATCTGACAAGTGCTAATATGGTTTAGTGGTAAAGGATTACCATTATTGGTTACAAAATTATGTTCTCGCATACTGTATCAATCAAATGTTTACCTCCAAATATAAATTTTTATAACAACCTATGGTTGAAGGAATGCTCAGTTTCATTTGCCAATAAATTGGTTTTTCATAACTTGCATCAAGTTTAATTTTAAGTAAGCTTTTTATATGTAGATATTCTGTTGAATTTGTAAATACACTTAAAGCGTAGATGCTATATGCTTCTAGATGTTACAGACAAATAAAACAAGAAAGCTTATGTTGTACTGTGTAAGAAGTACTATAGCCAATGGTGTGCATGGTATTTTAAAGCATCTACTTTTTTTTTTTTTTTTTTTTTTGCTGTGAAAACGAAATAGTGAACTGTTCTGCTTATTTACTGCAGATTCCTAATTGAACCATTCAGAGCTTTTGCCAGTGCATTACATTAGGCCATAGTACACCTCGCAGCTTTCATGTATATATTGTGGGTAAAGCACAACTGAAGTAATCACAAATGTAAGCTAGCTGTAATAAGCTTCTTTCGCACCTTTGAGCTTTCCATTGATCAGTTTTCTTAATGGGAACCGAAATAAGAAATGAATTCTACAAACATTGATTACAAAGCACAAAGAGAACGTTTCTTAGTAAGATTTGCCGATGGTTTTGGTAAAAGAGAAATATAATTTTACTTTTATTTAATTGTAGATGCTGAATTATCTGTGCATGTGGGGGTAAACATAGAGGCTCACTTCTGTAATAGTGCAACAGATTTTGTATTAAAAATAAATGTTGTTTTAAAATTTCACTGTTTGTTCTGTTTACACTAGCACTAAAAATCACATCTGATTCACCATGTAATTAAGAATTTAAAGTCGCAAAAAGCATGGAACAACTCTGGCAGAAGTTGTTCCCCTGATGTTCCAGGACTTTCTGTACTGCAACCAATTTGTTTACAGAAAGTTGCGTATCTTTACATGCTACCATTTGAAAAAATGCAGATTTGTCTATTTCCCATTGAAATCTCCTGCTATGTACATTTTACGTCCATGGATGCTTTATTTAGTCATATTTCTGCAAAGAAAAAAAATGAAACAGTCGTGTCATACCTGCAAGAGTGCGTAAGTGAAAATAAGAATGTTTATTTGAAATTAAGAGCCCTCAGATAGGATCCCAAATCAGGATTTTGTGTCCTAAAGGAATTATCTGACATACAAAGTTCTGAGTGCTTGTTTTAAACAGTACATGAAGTGAAGGAATTTTAAATAACATCTTTTACAGTACACAAAATCCATTGCAATGCTCTTTTCATATCTTGTCTATTCTGTGTATGAATGGAAACAGACTGGGCAGGAGGGCAGCTGCTCTGCAGAGAAGGCGGCAGGAGAGCCATGGATTCCAAGAGGTACAGATGCTTCAGGAGATACATCAGAAAGTTGATGTTTGGCCTCGATGCCTGAAAGAGGGATTTTATCACTGAATCAGAAGCCATTCTGTCAGCCTTCTGAGCCACCCATGTGTAATTGGAACCCCCTGGCTATTCCAGCTTCTATCATCTGCATAGTCTCAGTTCTGGCACCTTCAGATATTGGGCTGCCTATTTTTCTGTACAGGTATCTGTTGATTTTTCCAGCAATATGCATTGACTGGGAGATGTGAAATACAGCTGTTTCTGTTTTGATTAAAGCATATTTCCTGAAACGAGGGGTCTGAGTTCCCTAGGCTTTGTTGGGACATAAGGTTTCATACGATAACCAGTTTCAGAGACATACGTACATTCTTTGCGCATGTTCCCCAAAGTGTACTAATACGTATAGTTGCTACATTTTCCTTTTAGTGATATACATTTACTTTTGGTTTTATTCTCACTGAAGTGAGTGTATAAATCCGGAGGGAATTAAAGAGGATACCCCAACAGTAATTTTTCTTGTAATCTTCTATTCTCGCATTGTGCCTAGGAAAATACCGTTTCTTTGTGGCTCCACGTAGCAGAGGCAAAGTGACAAAAGATTGGGGAACCAAATTCGCTTCATATGCTGTCTGGCCCATTTTAAGACAGAAACTAGAGAAATAATATACGAAGACATATTGCCTACAGTATGGAAGCGTTTTCTTCTCTGAAAGAAAGATTAGGGAGAAAGGCAGGAAGAGGATGAGATTTCAATAATTTCTGGGAAGTAATTGTGCTTTGTTGTGTGTTTCTGTCTCCCTCCCTCTCTCTCTCAGTCTTCCCCCTCCTGCTGCCTTAGGAAAGAACATTTCAGAGAGCTGGCAGAAGCAGCAACTGGTATCCATGAGAAGATGGAAATAACTGAATGTGCTACTTGTAGGAATCTCCCCCCAAATGATGCCCCCAGGGGTGCAAATAAATCCAATGGGCCATCATTTTTTAATCTCTGAAGGGATCTCTTGCTGCTCTTTGTACACATGAAGTGGAAACTTCAGACCAAACTGTCAAGATAAATACATGTCAGCAGGACTTTTGACAGATAGATGTGATCCATCATGACTGTAAGCAAGGAGGAACATTGTGGTCCTTGTGATCTCATGACTTTTGGCAACAAAAATATACAGAAAGTTCCTTACTGTGCTCACGTGTAGGTGAGCAGATAAAAAATTCAGATCATGTTTAATAACTGAGAGGTGGATCCTTCATTTGGGGTTGGAGAAGTTTGCCCAAATGTGAATTTGACAGCATTGGCTTTGTCCCCTGGGGAAGCCCCACAGGATAAAATGGAAGCCAGCTTGCAAGTAATGGGTTTGCATATGTTACAAGTTGAAGAGTGAGGCAGGGCAGGAGGCTGCTCCTGTCACCGGGACCCAGCCAGCCTTTCGTCCTGTTCTCCCTTACCCTGAGGGGCTCAGGTAAAACACAGAAGTTTAGAAGACAGCATGGTTTCCCTGTCAGCTGAAAAAGAACACATGGCATCATGTCAAAACCTAAGCCGCTTCTGTAAATTTGGTTTAATTCCACCTGGCTTTCTATTACATTTTGGATGTAAGTGAAGAGGAGGCAAAATGCCCCAGTCCCTGTATTTGTTGTACAAATACATGTGTCCAAGAAACGGGGAAAGTTTAGACAGTCTAATTCTGGTGCCTAACTTCTTAAAAATTGCTAGGTCTCATGCTGCATTAAGGAATGAACTACATTTACCTCTGATAATAGACTATATTTGATGTGTATCTTTGAGAGGATGCTGCCCTATTTCCCAGTCCACAGGCCTCTGAAGAGGGATGCTTTGATCTTGAAACCCAGCATCTTACCTGGCAGATGATAGCAGCCCACTCCATACATTGCTCTGTCTTGTGCTTGCAAAGATCCAGAGGGCTTCAAGACTTCTTAGGACTAAGGGGACAAATTAAGTTTTGTACTGGCAGTATTCAGAATATATTCCAAGTAGATGGTCTGCAATATATGTGCTGTAGCCAGGAAGGCCTTACAGGCATGCTGGCACGAAAAGTTAGCCTGCCCGGCACTGTAAGGAGAAGAGGAAGCGAAAATGAAACTGTTGGGACAGAGAAATGGAAGAACAAATGTATAAGATTTGAGGTTTCCTTGCTATTAAGGTAGCTGGCCCGAAGGGGAAAGGCAGAGAGCCGCCAAAGGCTGCTTCACCCACAGGGGAGAGGCAGCAGGAGCCCTTGCTGGTCCGGAGCAGCGCAACCCGCTGGGTGCAGACCAGGCTGGCTGTTGTGGACAAACAGCGGATAATGGAGTAATAGCACGTCATTCTCCTTCCAGGGAGTTTTATGTTTGGGTTTTTTTCTATTTATCCAACTGCTGTTTCAAGAGACTTACAAGGACTTACTGATCTTTGAGGCTTCTGTTAAACTTAATTGAAAACTGCCAATAAGTTTGCAGGGTTGGGGTAGGGGAAGTACTCAGACGGATGAACAAACACACGAGACAATTGCTTTAATTTCCTTACTTTTTGAAGCAAGCTAAAACACTCGCCTGGGAAGCAACTGCAACGTTCCAGCAAGAACGTTTATTTAGCTGAGGTTGTTTTTAATTCCTGGCTTTTTCCCAACAGATGCTTGGTTCACAATTTTTGCTTTAATAAGAAACCAGCCTCTGCTGTTGTATTAAAATTAGGCAATGGCCATAAACTTTATCAAAAAGGAAGCTCGTATATCTTTTTCTAAAACAAACTGATTTTTTTTCGTAATGTGAGAGGCAGCCTAGTCTTTAATCATCAGCATTTAAAAATAACAATTAACCACTAGGGGGAAGTCACAGCTGTTGCTTAGCAGAAGCCTGGGGACAACTGCTACCCAAAGCAATGCTTCTAGGTTCACATCCCATGTGAATGCATATATATATATATATAGTATATACTTTTACATATATATAAAAGTATATATAAAATAGTGGCTAATAAGAGTAAGACACAAGTTCAGAATGATTTGCTTGTTTTGCAAAAAACAATAATGGTATTTGTGTAAGCAATAATATTAATGACCTTATTCTAATTCACCCATTTGTCATCATGATCATAAATTTCAGGGACATTTTGGGCAGAATTGCTGTTTGAAAAGTGAATTGGTAAGAACAATAGGACAGGGATGCTTGGTCTGAAATTCAGCAGCCAGCCCTGTCCCAAAGGCGCACGGAAATAGYGCTTTTTTGGCGGCAGAATCAGAAAGCAGCCGCGTGCCTTGCTAGGCTGTCAGTTCCCAGGTCAGTGTTTGTAGGTACCTACGCTTGGCAGCTCTAAAAAAAAAATAAAAGTAAAAAAAAAAAAAAAAGGTGTTGATTCGGTTGGCTTGCAGCCGATTAGCTCAGCTTTTGCGATTCACGTAAAAGCTCAGAATAGGTTCAGAAAAGGGCGATGTGGTGCCCATGGCTGAACCCGCAAAACTGGAGGGGACGKGTTCCCGTGAGAAGCCCAGGAGCCCAGCCTGCGACGGGTAATTTGTAGGCCAGTAGTTAATCATCTCGCTGGAGTACCGTACTTGATCTGGTTTTGAATTTGTCGAGATTGCCCTTAATCTCTGTGTCAAAGAAGAAAGGCTTAAGGTCGTGAGGCGTGGCGGTGGGAACAGCTTGTCACACAGCAGAGTGGGCGCGGGCAGGGCGGGTGTCGCAGCGGCGGGAGCAAAGCTGAGCCCTGAGCCTGCCCTGCCCGGCCCCTGCCCGGACACTCCTCACCTCGCGCCTTTCAACAGGCGCCCAGGACGGTGGCCACGATTAACCCTTTTGATCAGGACAGGCGACACGCGGCACATTTTCAGTACCACACCACCGGAAGCCCCATTGGTCTGAAATGAGCTGAAGAAACACTGGATTGATGCGCGTTGTCAGACGGCATCATCTTCAGAGGGACTCTGCCTGCAGGGACCGTCTCGGCACGTCAGGGCCCATTCATGTGAGGAGGACAGAGGCTCTGCCCTTCGGGATTAGCATCACATCATCCCTGCCGTAGCAACAAGGGGTGGAAGGGGAAGACACTTGCAGGGTGCACACGGCTTTGTAGCAGGAGACTTGTTGTATGGATCGAGACAGCAGAATAAAACAAGAAAACCTAAGGTGTTAAGAAAAGAATAAAAGTCTTCAAAACACTGCTTACAGCTCCAAATCAAACATGATAGATAGAAAAATCATCAGCATCATGCAAAATACCCAGGTACAAGATGTTTGAGGTTAGAGRGGGGAACACAGTCACAGGTTAATGATTAACAAGAAAATTTGGCAAATAATTGTTTCTTTCTGCTGGTGATGAAAGCAGAGATGCTGAAAACTGGAACCCAGGACAGAGGTTGCAGACGGCACAGGCAGTCACCGCCCTCCCAAAGCCATTGAAGCTGCGTTCATTTACACCAGCTGACACTCTGCTTCTGGCATTTTAGGCAGATCTTCAGGCAGAGGTTTGCATAATGAATATTTCTTTGGTGACTAACTGTCTAATAGAGTGTCAGGGACATCGCAGCCAGTTTACGTGCTGGAGACAGCCACATGGCAGAACCGCAGTCTTTCTTTTCTAAATCATGTATTTCAGACTGCAACTGAAAAACATTCCACTGCAAATATTGAAAAAGCAAAACACTTTAATTATGAAGCTCATTTGGGTGACATTATTGCTCCTCAGTTGTTCACTGAAGATTTGTAATAATGAAAATAATGTGAAAGGACCATGGCAGAGCCATAGACCATGTTTTTAAGAGGCTCACTCTCAAAGTGTACATTTTAATTCTACACACAAAAGCTTGGGAAGAATCTTTGCACTGTCCTTAATTGCAGATAAAATTTTCTATTTTTAATGGCCGGAATTTGATGACCCATGTAAAAGAAGAAACAAGATGAATTTGCCTATCACTCTTGTCAAGCTTGTCTGCAGGTTTGGTTCTGGTTTTGGTTGCCTGTCAGGCATTTATTTTTTTTAATACATCTAGTAGGATAGGTTTCAAGAGTGATTTACATCCATTCATCACTGGATGATGAGGTTTTCAGKAAGATGTTCAGAGAAAAAATGCTGTATACCATAAGACTATGTCTGTCAAAAATCAGATATGACAATCAATGCAGCCTAGTCCTGCATGTAGCAGGAGTCTTTCCCTGTAACTTAGATGTTAATTTCCAATAAGCTTTCCATGTGAGACTTGAATTGATATAAAAATACACAGATATTGAATCTGAAAAGTTCAACTACTTCAGTTGACAAAAGCTAATGTATGAAACATATGGCTTGCTCTAGATCAAGACAAATGGAAAGATGGTAAATTCTGGGGTGTTGGTTGCTATTGAAGATAATGTAAAGTGAAACCTATAGGAGCAGAAATTTTAGCCTTGATAAAAATTTTGTCWTTAATTTATGTCTTGCCCTCACATCAAGCAAGAGTTACGTTTCCTCTTCTCCACGTGCAGCCTTGAGGAGCCGGCTCTGCTCTGAGGCTCCCCAGCACGGCAGGGCTCTCTGCAGCGGCACGGTCTCACCCAGCGCCCAATCCCACCACCACTCCAAAGAGGAAGAGTTATGGGGGGCAAAGGTCACTAAAGGAAGGTTAATGCTTAAAGGACATTTGGTTTTCCACCCCTTCAAAGTGCTAGGTGAACCTCTCGCTCCCTAACCAGGCACCCGTTGGTAAACAGTTCCTACAAACAAGGCCACTGCGGCCACTCGATTTAACTTTGTCTTAACAAATACTTCATTGCACATTTTGAATAATTGAGTATCTTTGTAAAGAACTGRCTCATCTGGAGTTATTTCTAAAAACAGGTGAAGGAATGGAGAATCAACCAAGGCTCTATGCAAATGCAAACAGACCAGTGCTACTCGATAGCAGGTCAAAGACATGTGAAGACGCCCACCTAAGCCAGCAGGATCACCCCCTTTCCCTACACAGGGCAGAGATTTGCATCAACACAGACATGAATTGGTCACATTCTGTCGTGGTTTAACCCCAGCCGGCAACTAAGCMCCACACAGCCGCTCGCTCACTCTCCCCCAGGTGGGATGGGGGAGAGAATCGGAAGGGTAAAAGTGAGAAAACTCGTGGGTTGAGATAAAGACAGTTTAATAGGGAAAGCAAAAGCCGCGCACGCAAGCAAAGCAAAACAAGGAATTCATTCACTACTTCCCATGGGCAGGCAGGTGTTGAGCCATCCCCAGGAAAGCAGGGCTCCATCACGCGTAACGGTTACTKGGGAAGACAAGCGCCATCACCCCGAACGTCCCCCACTTCCTTCTTCTTCCCCCAGCCTTATATGCTGAGCATGACATCACATGGTATGGAATACCCCATTGGCCAGCTGGCCTAGCTGTCCTGGCTATGCTCCCTCCCAGCTTCTTGTGCACCTCACAGAGCATGTGAGCTGAAAAGTCCTTGAGAAAGTAGACTACCTAGCAACAACTAAAAACATCAGCGTGTCATCAACATTCTTCTTACACTAAATCCAAAACATAGCACTATACCAACTACTAGAAAGAAAACCAATTCCACCCCAGCCAAAACCAGGACACATTCAAAGGAACATTCAAAGCACACTCAAAGGAAGTGCTGCAGTTATTTCCAATGAATTAGTTCCTTTGCCAGCATGGGAAGAGCCTGCCTGATCAGAAAAAAGAGGGGACCAGCAGCACCCAGTGTCCAGGTCCTTCTGGGCTGGCGTGATGCTGGCACTGGCAATCAAGCTTTCACTACAGCAAGCATCCAGTCACTCTGGTCCAAGGCAAAGAAGGAGATGGTCAAAGCAGGACCTCCCTAGAGCTATGTGCCTAAACCCCTACTGAACTACTCTTTGCCTGGAATGATTGATCACAAGTGAACTGTGCTAATGACAAAAGAGGGTGACAGGGACACCCATGGTCCCATGGCTGCCTGGGCAGGACATGCTCTAGCAGGTAGAGCCATGTGTCATTCTCAGGGTCTCTTTTGCATTGCCGTAGTGGTTGACCCCTCAAATAAGCTCTGACTTATGTAAAAGTCAAGTCACTAGATACCGTGCTTTTCTGTTAATTCACGTTGTTGCGTTTAATAAATGCTTGATACGGTAGCTGTTGGTAGGACAGACAATCAAACTAAGTACTGAAAATGAACTCCTAAATGTATTGTGCCACCATTCATTAGTACTCATTACTGACCTCGTGATAAACAGATGATCTTACAGCGTGTCAGGTTGTTGTGCTGTTACCTCACATGCTGGTCAACAGCACGCTTAACCAGAACTATTCTGTTGACTTTTGGCTTTTTTAATTCTGATAGAGACTCTTGAGACATATATGAAGGAGCAGGAATTTAGATATCAGCACGTATTTCTTAAGCAAGTTAACATTACAGTATATCTTCACCTGCAGAACACCCTTCAGAAATGAGTACACCATTATGTTATATGAAATAAAAAAGCATGTGGGATCATTTTGTCCTCACTGCATAAAACACTCGTAGAGCTAAATCCTGAGAAAGCTTGTGTCGTACAAAACGCATATATTCCTGAGATGCTGCAGGCTGGCTGCAGCCGTGTGCTGTGTGACTCAGGGGGTGCGGCTCAGGAGTGATCTGTAAATCTCCCCGTGTTCCATTGCTCCTAACAACAACAGGCAACAAACTGAAAATGCGTTGGTGCAACTCTTCTAAAACTGAGATGGTTTTTAGATAGTTTAGCTGGATAAATATGTTCATTGAAAGGTTATTGTCCAGATTGAATAGCCCCAGGCGTTCTGCTTCAGTTTTGGTACGGTTCCATGCATCATCCTTGCAGGAAGGGTTGTCAACTTCATTAATCTATGCACTACTGATTTTTTCACCCTTCTGAGATCCTAATAAGCTGCACACATGCCTAACCTTGAAGTGATAGCCCAAATCATATTTGAGGAGCTGTGCTCTGGAATAAAACCACAGATAACATTGAAATATAAACTGATTAAAATAAATGGCACATAGCCTGGCCGCATGTGACCAAGTGATAGTAATGTGATATTGTAATTACCAATTGCACTCCTACCTTTTCAACAGGTGTGCTCAAACCACGTCCAGAATATACATATATTTCCGCTAAAATATACATATACCCAGATATTTTCAGTCATAATTTCTCAGAAAGCTCAAACAAGTGCTGAAGCCTCTCCACGGTTCCTGTCTCAGGCTCAATGTAACTTTGAAATGTGTTGGTTTGCCTCATTCTTTGCTTGGACAAACAACTGAAGTGGAGTCCTAACGCAAACACGTGTTTGGAGCGTTGTTGACTCTGCACTGGCCTCGGCGGGTTTGTCTCCGCTGTTAATTAGAGGCACCCCCGGGCCAGGCTCGCCGCTGGAGCCCGACCAGCCCCGCAGCATCGCCGTTGGCTCATTACCGGGCCCTGTTCTGAAGGACTCTGCGAGGGCTCTGTAGGGCCTCGGAGGTACCCGCTCCCGAAAGGCAACGGGGACGGGCCTGCGTGAGCTCTGGCTCCCTTCAGCGCCGTCTCCCACGCTCCGTACGCTGAAGGGCCAGGGTACACCACATTCATGGCATAGGAAGAGCGGGCCCCCACACCGCTACCGCGGCTTTAGCCCTGGGGAGGGAGAAGGGTCGGGCTGAGCCTCRGTGGGTGCAGCTCGTCCCCTGCAGAGTGGGGTCTACGCAGGGAGGTCACAAACAGGCCTGTGCTCCTTGGCCCTGGGGCCACCAACTCATCCTACGCCCTCTTTTATTTGAGGGCGCGCATATAGCTGCACTGCCATGGTCCCGTTCAGACTGTCTATGACAACTGTGCTGCCCTAAAAAGGGAGGAGGGAAGAGAGAAAGGGGACCCCTCAATTGGTTTAGAAAACCCATCTCTGCATGTTTCTTATTGCAAGCAGAGTGGTGACCATGCCCACCAGAAAGTGAGAGGGAAGATCCCACAGAGTCCACCCCAGTGTGAAATAAAATGACAAGTGGTGACCAGGGAGAATATTCCACTTTTCTCTGAGGTGTTGGAGACTGTCCCCAGCTAAAGATGGGATACAGGGAGGCCCTAATGGTGTTAATTGATCTCATGTGGCTGGTGTGTCCTACTGCTCTGCTCAGTTTTTGCTCTGTTTGTGATCACAAATGAGTTTTACCTCAGGTTAGCTTGTCAGAGACTGCTTGCTTCTCCTCTCTCTCTTGTATGGCGTGATCTATTTCTTAAGACAATATGCAATTAAATTCCTTTACTTGCTTGAGACTCAAGAAATCRCCACTATTAAATATGTATATTTAAAGTGTGTTTTTCAAAGAGATCATAAACATCTGTGCAATGATGCTGAGAATGGATATTCCAGGTAAACAAAATATTTTAATTTTTAAAGACATGAACTAACAGCAGCAATGAACAGGAAAAAGTGCATAGGTCAGAGGACATGAATGTATCGTATGCATATAGGGTGGCCGGTATATATGATGTAGGTGTACCAGGTATAAGATACGTTTCGTGTACACATTCATTCAAGCACTAACGCCTCAGCAGAATTCGGGGGTAAGTGCCAAAGAAGAGGGCACAGGAGGAACGAGGACGGTGAGTAAATAGGTAAGCAACAGATCAGAGAAAAAAGGCAGAGATAAAGAAAGTGTGACCAAGACAAGACTTTTCTACCACAGATGTATTTACTTCTAAAGCTTTGAAAGAAATGAATCTGTAAGATCTCCACATTGGGTTTCTATGAATAGGCAAGAATAAATCCATGTAGAAAAACTTTATTGCCACCAAAACATGACGAAAGAAGGATTAACCTTGAGGAAACAAAACGCAGTGATGAATGGCTGATTGCCCAAACCTAAAAGGAGCCTTCCTGCCCACTGCCGCATGTACACTTGTGTGATGCCTTAAAATGTTTTTGTTGGAGGGAAAAAAACAATTTCAGAGCCAAGTAATTGCCACTCTTTTATTGAATAGTAGTTAATAAGACATCCGGGGAGAATTGGGTTGATTTAAATACTTTATTCTAAAGGGTATTCAGCAATCATGTTCTGACTAAATGGATAATCAAGTAAGTCACACTCTCCATTTAAAAATGCGGTCATTGTTAATGGACCTAATATCTGAGCGTGCCGTTTTGTCATTGAATTCAGACACGGGTGCAGTTAAAAGCACAGTCCCTTCGGGGGCCCACACCACTCTGAAACCAGCTCCAAGCACCAAAGAAGCCGAGAAAATTCTGTTTATGGTTTGGATAGTCAAACTACACGTGGTCAACTACAGACATGTATGCTATCAGCTTCAAAACAAGTAACTTCCTGTCGTTAATAATCTTAATGGTAAATTGAAATGTATGTGGCAGTGAATGGAAAGAAGATCAGATTTTCACTGTTCTTACCACATACTTTGTTAATTTTTTGTCCAGTGGGTTCAGTTTTCTATTGTGGTGCCTGTACCCTTCCAGTAGTGAAAGAGAACGGACTTGATCTTCAGCTAGTCCTATTAGCCTGCTCCCACCAAGCTGAGTAGGACTAAACTGGTTGGAAATAGCCAGGTCTAAACACACTGTTAAAATTAGAAACCTGGACTGTCAGGGGAATTTAATTTGTGAGTTTAGAAATGGAAGCGTCCCTTCAGTATATTTTGAGCATACAGCCACAGTGTTAACTCGCTGAAGGCTGGGTACAATATGTATTTGTCCTGTGACTGCTGTTAAGCTCTTGGACCTGGAAGAGCTAACTTCTTTGTACATCAGTAAAGTTCAGGAACTGGTTTAACAAAACTTATTCTATACTGAACATTAGATTTAAAAGTAAGCAGATGATTTAGCAGCTCAGGTTAGCAAACTAAGAAGTCACAGTCCAGAAAATTAATGCAGGAATTTAACAACAAATTCTGGGTAGTTTAGATTTTGAATAGGAACAAAAATCAATGGGATTTACAGGATGTAAACCCTCATAGAGTCTGGCTGTAGGTACCAATAATTAGCAATTTGGCATCAGGAAACTCAGAATGTGGGCAAGTTCATCAAAACAGGAGGATAAATGGGAAACTGCACAAAACCCAACACTTGTTTTTAAATCACAGATTCTATAGGAAATCAAATCTCCGTCCTTGAAGAAAGTGAGACAGATATTTCAGTCTGTTAAATCCTGGCAAGGGCAATTTGAATCAGTCATGTCAGAAGTATAGTCATCCTGTTGGAAGAACTCCAGAAGAGAGATTAGCGGTTGTTCAAGCAGGAAGTAATAAAAGCAATTCAGCCTCCTCCAGGGAAAGGTAATGCCACAACAACGTGATGGTCCTGGAATAATGGAGCATTAGGCGGGTGAGTGAGTTGATGTCATTGATAAAAGATAGACTGGAAACCGTGATTACTCCAGTGAAATAAGTTTCACTCTAAGAGAAAGGGCATAAATCATGATATGTACCCAAAAAATAGCATGACAGTACGCCAAAGAAGATAAAATGGCTACAAACACACCTGGATATAATACAAAAATTTTAAAGATTATATTGATAGTGATATTCCATCACCTAGTATTTTAGTTATCAAGTGTGAACCTCTAGGTCCCATCCAAAATCAATGAATTATGGACAACAAATAATATTTCATAAAACTTCTAGTTTTGCCCACACAACTGTGGAACAAAAAGCTGAATCCTGACCCTTTGGCTCCCTCTGAGCCCAGTTCTGTTGTGCGTTGACGCCCCTGAGAGGTGAGATCCCATTGCCCTCTCCCACACTGGGTCCATAGCTGCTAGTGATAGGATTTCAGTGTTGTACTTTGATGAATGGCTGTAGAATATGAGCCAGAAAGCACCCTAGCCTGCAGCTGGACATGCCACTTAAAAAAGGCATTATTTCAAACAAATGCATGAAACATTTTTTAATTATCATTCCTAAAAGAACACAGAACACAAAAAGAAACTGAGCCAGTGGGACACGAAGATAAATACAAACTAAGAGTAAAAGCACTGATGGCAATTTGGCAACCTAAGGAGTACTGGAGAGACCGAGGAGGGATGATAATGAATAGGAACTGTTTTCCAGGCACTGAATACAGCTACTGTGATTCAGATTTGGAAGCTGTATAAAGGTCTGAGAAGAGTAGGAAAAAACGTTATTGAGACTCTAGTTCTGAGCAGATCCTGCATAACCCCAGGGGTGAGAGCTTGGTGCTATGAAAACACTGCTGTTTGCTTAACTGGAATGTTTTCACAGCAGTGTATAAAATGATTTCTAGGAAGATGGACCTGCAGCTGAACCATTTATCACTGTTTATGGACTGGCTGGGTTCAGACCGTGTCTCATGGGTGAAGGTGATTCCCGTGGCTCTGACTTCAAAGCATACACATTAGCGTAGACATCGTTTACTCCATGACTGGCACCCTTTTCCTCTGCTTTGGAAACTAAACAAATCTGGACTCTGCAGTGGCAAAGGATCCCTTAATGACCTTACTGGTCCAAAATAGTCCCTTTCCAATTTCATGGGCTCTGCATTACCAAGTGTGGAAAATATATGGGCAAAACACCTCAAAAGATCTCCAGTTAATGTAACAAAGATAACTTTCCTTTCCCAAGAGACAGAAAGAGAGAGACACAGACAGATAGAGAGATTTGACAGAAAAACTACTAATATTTGGACAAAGAAAAAAATAGGAAGGAAAATCAAATATGACCGCCAAATAGTGGAAAAGATAAGGAGAGTACAGTAAAGAAGTTTTGAATTGTGCCAAGGGAGAGTCATGGGGGGAGTCTGGAAAGATGATAGAGATGGTGGAGGATCTGTAGCTGGAACTCAGTCCCAGACAAGGGAAAAAGACAAGCTGAGACACAAGTCTGAACAGAGAGAGGCAACAAGCAAAGGGTTAGACCTGGAAGGTGTCAGGCTGGAAGCTCAGACTGACTCCAACTAACTAGATAAACTAAGTAGGCACAGGAAGAAAACAGAGTTGAAGTGTTGGAGAAAGGCGGGTGAGTCACCAAGGAGCAGGAGATCTTAAAGAGGAGTCAGACAAAAACTCACATAGGATGGGATATCAAGAAAAAATATGTTGGCTGCTGTGCTGAAAGCAGAAGAGACATTGAGTTGGATGACACAATATTTCTTCCTCCAAAAACGCTGTAAAAGCTCTGTGCAGAGMAGTTTCAAAAGGGAGACTGAATCAATCCCAATGGAAGCAAGGAAGGAGCTGGGCAGAGGAGCTCTACACAGCAGCCATAGACGGCGCATTTGGTAGAAGTATAAAGGTAAGGATAAAAAGGGGAGATACATGGAGCAGGCTGAGAACTGCTTTTTTGGAAGGGACAAATTAGATACCAAAATGGTATTTATACCTTGGTATTTCTATTAAATACATATACAATCAAAATTCTTTATGAGTTTATATGATAAGACTGGCAAAAACCATTTAAAAATGAGATAACCGATATGTTTCTGAATTATTCACTTAACAACAGTTTCTGCATTTTGCAAGTCCGAAGGCTGCAATGTAATTAAATGGGTATATAAACCAAGTAGATATCATGGTCAAACAGACATAACCTATTGCAGGGAAATGCAATTGAACTTGCCCCATATAATTAACAACCAATCACCAGCTTGCTCAGCCCCTGCAGCGATGTGCTTTCATTAGCCTGAGCTGGCTATTGATAGCTTCCCACATCTCCACCGTCCCCTGGAGCAGGAGGCAGCCTTTCACGCCTGTCTGTATTCAGGACTGGTTGGCCAGATGTGGGGAAAGACTGCTAGGGGCCAGCCRGGATAATGATTTTTAACAGCTGAACTACAGAATCCAAGGCAATTCTACAAAATGAATTCAGTTTGTGAATCCAATTAAAAATATGTTTTAGCACCATGAGAAAGCAAAGCTTTTTACTGCAATTATAGAAATATGCTTATGCTAATTAATTTTCTCAGCAGAATGCAAAACAATGTTTGAGGAATACAGTTCTATACCATCAGCAGTTTACAAATATTGTAGAAGTTGTGCAGGTTTGAAAGCTAAGCCCTGGTCAAGCGAGAAATGAAGCAAGTCTGAGCAAGTTCCCCCACAAAGCTAGGAACTGGATCAGGCTTTTGATTTAATGGCAGCAGGAGCAACCAAAGGTCTGTAGCCAGAGAGATTCTCACAACTGAAGAAGCAGTTCCTTGTTCAATAATTTTAGGCTGCCCATTTACACTGGCTCGTTGCCACAAGTTCACAAGTAAATGAGAGCAGCTTTTGTGGGAGTGCAGAAGTAGCTCCCAGTGACTGTGTGATTACGGGTTTTGGCATTCATCTGATAAACACGATCAGATATTCTGATCTAGCATGTTAATGTTATAAAAATGTGATGAAATAAGCCTTTAGTAGTCCACTGGTGTAATTATTTTTTCTGTTGTTATTGTATATGATAGTGCATATCTTTCATGTTATCAACATGGCACTGCAGAGAAAATAAATCAAAAACCTTTAAAATAATCTCATTCAAAATTGCTATGAAATATCCCATTTCCTAAATTCTATAGGAATGAATATAAATTTATTATCCAAATCCATAGACAACGTTGGCAATCTCAATTTACATGTCCTTCTCTTCAAGTGTAAGGACAAGGATTTCAGGATGAGACATTCCCCAGAAACAATATATATCTTATTGTCAGACAGTGTGAGTGATATACACTGGCACTTACCTGCTTTTCTTCAGCTGAAGGAGTGACTATTCTACCTAGGCCGAAAAGAGATAATAATTGAAGTATCGGTGTGCACTTTTCAATTTTGGGATTAATTAGATGATTAAAGTACATCCGAAAAGATCCGGGTACTTGCTGTGACATTTAATTCACAATCTTTATTCATCTGATGAGATTTCTGGCTCTTGCTGCCTGACTCAGCACAGCCACAGTTGCTGTACACCGGGAACTGGGTAGGTGGAAGACCCACATAACCATGGTTCCTCATCTTCATTAAGTCTCCTCTTCTTCCCGATGTCTCTCTAATGTTGGCCTTTCCATAATCACTCAAAATCTTGTATTATATCTCAATACTTTCCAGGTCTTTTTCACTGTGTCTTCACAGTCCCTATCAATCTTGACAGCCTTGACCCAGTACTTACTCTACAAGACCCAAACTGCTTCCAGCCAGGGAATACAGAAAATGTTTGACAAAGTGTTGCCAAGCATTTGGTGGCTGGAAAATGGTAAAGACCCATAGGAAGGCTTGAGGAACACGACACTTCTTTGGGAGGCTCGTTGCATGGGTTGTGCACTAATTCAGAAAACTGAAGTAGTCAAAACCCTGATATTTATTTTTTATGCAGCTGTCCAAGACTGGACCTTGAGGTTAGCAGAAAGACACTTTTCTCTCGAGTGTTTTCAGAGTGTGTTGTGCCCTCCTGTGCAGAGGAGCCACTAGGGAGTTTTGCCTCTGGGAGCCCTGGAGATGGAAGCAGAGCAGAGGGAAGGAATCTGACATCCGCGTGTGGGCTGCCCTCAGCTTTGTTGGACTTGGTGAAAACGGCGGTGGCAGCTCATCCCCTCCAGGTCTGCCGATCTCAGCCCTACTCTTTTTCCAGTGTGTTGCAGAAAACGTCAAATGATGAGAAAATCTCAGCGAGCCTGCCTTCCCCGAGCAGCAAGGCTGAGTGGCTCAGACCGTTTTTGGCCGTCTCCCAGTGCAGGGCTGCGAGCCCAGCCACCAATGAATAAACCTCCTCTGCCATATAGGCGCAAGACATATTTCTTTTGAAGGGAACTGATGTGAAGTGAGACATTCACAGTTTCTCAGAAAGGACAGTAATCAAACCAGGTGTCTTTGCATTTAGTAAGCTAAGATAATGCTTCATGTTTCAGGGAGGATGTGCTATGGAGATAGTAGGCTTGTATGAGATGGGTGTTTCTTTAAGGAAGAGATGAATTTTGGGAGCTCGAGGAAAGCAAAGCTGCATATCTCTCCTGTCTATAGTAAGCTGATAAAAACCTCAAAACGCACAGTTATTTCACTTTTCTACCTGATTTCTGCCTGTTAAAAGCACTTGGCAGTCCTCCTAACAAGTATTGTGCCAATGACAATGAGGGGTCTATGGGACAGTTGGGGTGCCCAAGTAGTGCCTAAATATCTCCTTCCAAATCGTGGACAATATTCCTCCTACTCCACTCATTTAAATGACGCTGAACCCATGATAGGGGCAACCCAGGGAGGGATAAACATATGCAGATGAATCCTTGATTTGGTTTCATTTCCCTACCCTTTTTCCTCTATATGGAAATATATATGTATATAGATGTATGGAATATCAAACATACTGCCATGTACAGTATTTCCTTTGGTTGGCAGAGGGTGAGAGTGCCAATTGCTTTGAATCCTGGTGTAGACACCTGAGCCTCCCTCATGTTTGGATAGGATTTTTTGGGCACCTAATACAGTCAGTTCTGACTCTGGAGCCTGGCATCTAGGCACTGCAGTGCTGCGTGCCACCGTGTCCCAAGCTCTTTGTTGAACGCCTGTCCTCTTCTGGCTTTGTTAAGTGGAAAGCTAAGACTAGGTCAGCCTGGTGAGATAAGGGAATACCTAGTTACACATCTCACTAGCATTTAGGGGTTACAGAAATGGCAAAGCGGCTCACTTATGTAATACAGCCTACACAATTCAATATGCTCCAAGGGGAGATATTTGCTGGAGAGCACTGCCAAAAATACATGCTTAAAAATTTAGTAGCTTTGGGGGATAAAAATTGGACTTGAGCAGCTATAAGGATGATTAGCTCCCTAAATCTCTTCTGTGAATTCTATCAAGTTCAACTTCCACAGCCTGAAAAGCTTCTGTCCTCTCCCCTTGCCAACTCCCTAGATAAAGGGAATATGTTGTGCTGGACAAACTATTACTCTAATAGAAGACTTCTCTCATAAGAAAAGCTGGAAAAACACTCATCAGATCCTTGAATTACATGGGATTCAGTTCTATGTGAAGACACCTCTCTTGACCTGTTTTTGAGCTAGTTTTGTCTCCCCTTGACTGACCTGCAGAGCTGTTCATGAATACTTGATGGCTATTGACCTTCCTACACAACTTCAGAAGCAACCAAAGAGAATGTTTAGAACCACTCTATTTCCAGATATTTCTTTGTTGTTGTCCCTTTGTGTGGAAACAAAGAAAACTAGAGCCTAAAATTATTCTCTTTTCTGGACTTAAAAATATTGCAATAGTGTACAATGGTGCAGATGGTGAGAGACGGGGCTGTTGCTGAGAATATCTGTTCTCTTTCATAAAAGTTGTGAATTCACTGTGACCCCATCATACTGTCTATGTTTAGCTGAGCTATCTAGACCCGAGAGAGCCTGGAGTCTGGACTGCCTCCAAGATGCCCCTCAGCTTGTCCTTGTAGGCAACTTGAAATCAGAGATGCAGTTTCTCCCCATCCTCGTGCAACCCAGAACATGCACTGCATAGTAACCCTCTGACCTCCCATCAATCTGCACCTGCAGAGACTTTCCACATACATTTTGGTAAAAAGAATAGACACGTAAGAGTTTAGGGACCAGGTTTCAAGAGGCACTGAAGTGCTTAGCAATGCACATGTAAACAGCTATGTATGGCACAGGCCACATCTAAGAGGACATGGAGAGTTGGGACAGGAAGGTGGTGAACAGCACCTGGATAAGGGCCTTGTGGAGTTGAAAAATCAATCATCTCCTGAAAAAAAGGACAGACACTTCAGAGAAAAAAAATCTCTGTTTTTAATGTGGGACAGACACTTTGAAAAAGAAAAATCCCTTTTTAGTGTAGCTATAACTTGTTTGAATGCTTACCAGTCGTATTGCTAATATCTGATATTTACTGGGAGCATTTCTCACAAATAGAGTCTCATGCAAAACCACACAGTTTATCTAATTGCTCCCTTAATGAGCATGTGGTCACAGTTCATTTTGAATTTTAATCTTAATTGTGGCCAATTTTTTCTATCCTCGAAACACGCATACTTCCCCAAGCCCAGTACATGCAGCGTCTGAACCCAAGCATCACAGGCTGTTTGACTGCCAGCCAAACCCCGCTCAGTCTGCTGACTGTTTCAATCACATACTGACCAACATGTCCAAAAGGTTCAAGGAAAATCAAGGGCAGGAGAGTGTGGTCGTGTCTGCTAGTGATGTAAACCTGCGTCCTCACAGTGGCGCTGTGATTTCATCACTGCGTCTGACTCTAAAATATGCCAACGAGTATGTGGAGTCGTGAAGAATCTACAGTGTGTTCTTGGGAGATAAGGGAATGTTTTTTTATTACGAGGGAAGCGGCTGGATTTGCCTCATGATACGTGCATGGATAATCCATTTCTTATGGAATTGGTCACTTGCATTTTAAGACACTGAAATAATTACCAAATGCCAGATGTGACAAAAAATGTAATCATCCTGATTTTGACCCCGTTTTTAATCTTGTGTTAGCTTTTTATTTAATATACATTTACAACTGATGCCAAACAATAAGGGGGATTTATACTGTCGTGACAGAATGAGCACATATTGTGCCTCCAAATCTCATAACTGCAATAAGGGATCTGATGAATAAACAAAATTTAATGTAAGCTCTGTATTAAAAGGTTGCCTCCTTTTAAGTCGCCTCGTCTGACCTATTATCTTTGAATATCTCGTATGTTCCTACTGCAAAGCAAAGGCCAGATTATATTAATTAGTTTATAGTACATCTGATTTAATTAATATTTAAAAGAGGTCCAAATCTCATTTGTATTTTCTAAGCACATTAGAGGTCATCACTTGTATTTCCATATCTAAAACTTCATGAAGTTTTGAACTAACTTGACACAGCTTCCCTACCAAAAAAGCAGGAAAGGCTGTTGGAGGATGGTCTCCTTTGTGGATAAAACCAACACTGACTTTCTCAGGCTTGAATTTGCACAGATGCTGATACATAAGCCAATGCAAGAGCTCAGGTAACCTCTCTGAAGGCAATTCATTACAACTCTAAGCACCCCATAGAACCAACGAGTCCTTAATTTTACCATCAGACAGACTGTTCATCAAATTCCTCCACTAYGTCCCATACCAAATATAGAATATCTGCTGTGATTCCTGCTGGAGAGCTCTCAGATCCGAGGAATGGGTATGTTTGTAATTAACTATAGCCTATCTTTTTTCTAAACTCATTTTTCCAATATTAAAGCAGTATGCTGTTCAGCAGCTCATTATTACAGCTATAAGTTGGTGACATTTGCAGGTACAAACAATGCAGTGCCATCCTCCCAGAGTTCTGCTTGAAGCATGGTCTACGGCACTTTTATCTGAAACAAACAAGCAGAAGGGCTTAAACTATTTAACTGCAAATACTGTTAGTTAAATCTTCAATTTCTAAATCACATTTCCTAGGGTGTTTTTGCTTAGCCATAGTACCCAGGATGCTCATGGCATCCCTGTACAGAGAAAGGCTAAATACATATTCATGCATTTTATCTTAAATGACAAATAATCCAGAAAATCTGTTTTGAAAGTACATTATTAATGGTGGAAAGACAAACACTAAAAAGCTACAAGGTGGTAAAATCAAACTTTTCCGTTCAGGTTTAATTTGCCCTTTTTATGCATGGATTATAAAAATATTTGACAATATGACCACAGGTTATTTTCTCCACCAAGATGGCGTCTCAGCGAGCATATGCTGAGTAGCATGCAGAGTAGCATCACGGAGCTACTCTGGGGATGGGTTGGCACTATTTAATAGGGAATGCTGCTCATAGGGCCTCGACCAGTGGTGTCCACCTGGTGCTGTTTCCCCTGCCCAGGCACTCCCAACCTCTCCAGCAGCTCTAAGTGGTAGTTCTCCCATGACTTCCTTTGCCTTGTCTGGTCCAGTACCCACTTGCTCAGCACCCCAAACCTAGCGGGTATCGAGTCAGGCTGCTTCTAGCACAGTGCCAGGACCCCAAAGCGAGGAGAAGGGTTTCCTAAGGTTAGGCAGAAGAAGCAGTTTCAAGGAAAGTTTGGCTTGCCGCTGGTAATTCTGGGCCAACATATACGCTCGGTATATTGCTCATGCAACTCAAGCTTGCTTAGGAACAGGGACAGTATGAAGCATGTTCTATGTGACGATGACACATGGGATCGGGACCTCTGAGGTCAAAGCTGTACTAGTAAACTAAACAGTCTCAGGGCACTGACACTCACCTGTCTGTACTCTTAGGTGATGGCACAGTTTTGACCTGGGCCAACAAGCACTCCGACAAACAATTCACAGGCACCGTTCCGAAACGAGCACAGCCAGGGACCTTTCCCAGCAGGCAGTGGCAATGAGGCGCCCCTGCTGTCAGGAGAAAGAGAACGTAATGATGCTATGGGCAATGCCAGGCCAGCTGGTCTCTGTACCAGAGATCAGGCACATCATTGAATTTTTTTCACCTGAATATACTCAGTCATGCTTACTGCATCCTGACTCATTACACCTTTAACCTGTAAAACAGCAGCAGTCTTTACTCACTTGGGCAGTCAGTTCGCCTGAGTTTGAGCCAAAATTACAGAAGTAACAGTACAAAAACTACCTCCCTGTCAAATGACAAGTCCTTGTCCAAAGGAGCATCTTAGGAATTCACTAAAGACTATATTCTGAGTATTTGGGCATGGAAAATGCCAAGTCATATGCCTGAAAAGAACTAGTTTGGAAAAACTATATGCAAGTTGAACAAAATTTCCTAATGCAAACTATAAAGCAACACTGATAATAAAGTCACTCCCTTAGCAACACCTGTAAAAAGCTCCTTTGCATAAGGAGCAGTAATGCTGCAGAGATTAGATTTACTTTGCTCAGTTCCACCAGCAGAGTAGTAGAGAGCTCATCAGCTTTAGCGGTGTTTAACCTGTGGTGCTATCAGACTGTCTGTTCTCTCTGGCAGACTGCTGGCTAGTAATTTCTATTTGGGATACATTAAAGCCTTTAACAATTTTCAGCAGTTTTACCTTCCTCTTGGTCAAGCAGGAAACATTGCATCCTCTCAAAGGTCAGCTCACCAAGTATGGCCCTTGGAAAGCTGCAGAAATAGCATGTGGGCTGCCACATAAGGTGTGCGCAGCTGGGGCTTAGCAGCTGTGAGCTGAAAATCAGAAAAAAAGACTGCTGCTAGACTGCTAGCTTGTTGGATTTAAATTTTTTTTTTTATTATTACCAAATGGTGGCTTTTTCTGGTCTTGGCTTTTTGCTTTCTTTATATATAGCATTAAAATTCTCATTTGCTATGCAGTCATTACTGGCAATTCCATCTTTTATGCTTTACTGATGTCAGGTTTGTACACAGAAGGAGCCTTTCTGGCATACAGCTGTAGCATTTTGCAGAGATTACTGGGTCTGTCGGAAAGTATCGCTTAACACCATGATGGTGTCACCACTGAAACCTATCCTCATGTGTTTAAAAGCCCTTAACGCAGTTGGACTTTACTCGACAGCTGATTTTCAGATTCTGCTTGAAAACAGAAACTGGATGGAAAAATAACATGTGATCTCACTTGTCACCCGTGGCCCTGATCTATGGCTGCTTTAGGGCCAGTTGCATGGTGTGTTAGAGTTCTCCAGTACTGCTGCCAAAGGCCGGACTGGGAGCAGCCTGGCCACAGCCAGAAGCGATCTTGAGCATCTGCTTCCGAGGCAGTCCTTGCTTACCCACACGTGAACAATTCGCGAGTTGCTCTAACCTAAGCCAGTCAACGGGCAGATAAGCAGTGCCTTTTGCACACCCTTCTGATTTGCACTCAATCTGTTTTCTGATCTTTTATTTGTGTGGTTTGTATTTCTACTGTGTTATGGAATATCTCAGGTATTTGGGTTCTCCAGCTTGGAGCACCTGCTTGTCTTTTTAGAAGACAATTTAAATCATAGTAAGGGGATGCATTGTCATTCTCAGTGTTACCTCAAGAGAGCATAACTGTGTGGCATTCTGGAATCTGCTTATTTACCCACCTGTGCATTTGGCTTTTCGACTCTATGTTGTTTATTTATAATGCAATTTCAGTGACTGCAGTCTGGAACATACCAGTTAYCTGGAGGTCACTGGAAAATAAGTAAATATGCACATAAAATATTGATGAATCATTTTTCCTATGGTATTTAAAATGCTAAGCAGGAAATTAAGAGCTTGATCCAGCAAACTTCACCATGTAGGTAGTTTCATTGACCTCATCAGCGATGGCAGGCCTTTGTGTGTGAGGGTCTTTTCAATCTTTGTGCGTGATAGTGACGTGAAAGGGATTTAGAAATGAATAAATTTCTCTAGGAATGTCTGAATTTCAGTGCTTAGCAGTTTACTTTAGGGGAACATAACAGGTTTTTTTGTGATGCATTTCAGCGAAGCCACATTCAGTGTATTACTGTTTAAAATAAGCTGTTCATGTTTAGTGAATACAGGCATGTAATGGTTGAGTCATGATGCAATAGTGTTGCATGCCATATTTACAAACACTCCACAGCTCAAAAAATGTTTAATATTTTTTACAAGGAGTAGTAGTTTTATTTTCCCCCCCCTTGAGCAAGATTATGAGCTTTTACCTTGGAAGATCCATGGAAACTTGTTGGGGATTCAAAATTTCATGGTCAAGAACAGGAAAGTTTTGTAGCTGTTACAAAAGGAGTGGAATTAACTAATAATGCTTTCTCCACACAGTCTTCTTCCATCTTAACACGAGTCCCAAGGCGCTATCTAAAAACATGTTTATAATGAAGCTCTAGGGACTGCTGCATAACCCCCTGTTGTTCAGAGAAACGTTCTTCAGCCTGATTTGTCAGGGCTCCAATGTATCTGAGTAATATACATTGAATTCGCAGAAATCTTCCTGCAATCCCTAGTTACTCCATCAGGGCACTTATTCTGTTTTATATGCAACCTATTTCCTGCAAAACTTGATGGATTTTTTTAGAAGGCTTAAAGAAATACAGTCTGATGCTGTGTATGTTTTCAGGGGTCTGTGGGGCAAATGTCTACAGGATAGTCTTTGTCCATCTTGATTGGCTTCTGGCTTCTGGATCCTCAAGCAATCAAACAACAATTAATCCTCTATACACTTGAGAAAACATTGTCTCTAGTAGCCCCAGAGCTAAGTTTTCTTCTATTTTTCTCCTGCAGGTGACTGTCTGAGAGTGACTCCAGCACTGTGCAAAGCAATATTCAGAATGGAACTTGGCAATTAAATGCTTCTGCTAATTGGATACATACACTGTGGCCATTAGCATGGGATCTGACTGTCATAGGCAATCCCAGAACAGAACACTGTAAGAAATATAAAGAGAGAGAAATATACTGGGGGCAAATGCTGAGGAGGGAGGAGGTGAGAAGAGGGAAGAAGGGCGAGGTGGAAGAGCCAGGGATTATGGAACCAGTCAGGATGCCTGGCCCTTCAAGGGAGGCACTGGTAAAAACCTGTATATTTGGTAAGATTCCAATTTTATTTTATTTAACACAGTTGTTGAGTCCAGAGGAAAACTACCTGATCTTGTAGAGGAAGGCAGAGTTAAAGACCCAAAGACTGAGGCTAAAGAGTACATTCTGCGCTTTTCTCAATTATAAAATAGTGTTTTACTGAAAATACTGAAATAGGAAA
The DNA here is from genome assembly GCA_030449065.1 of Oceanodroma leucorhoa. Lineage (NCBI taxonomy): Eukaryota > Metazoa > Chordata > Aves > Procellariiformes > Oceanodroma > Oceanodroma leucorhoa. The sequence goes on along the minus strand of JASVER010000125.1, from coordinate 1,820,825 downwards.
GGCAGCCATTTTCCAGCAAAAATTATAGGGCTAGAATTGAGGTGAAGTGTTCCTCCCTTTTATATTATTTTTTTTTAATGACTGAAAAGATAATAATCTGTTAATGAATATATAACTCCAGACATAGCATGAACCTAACCTTAGCACTTCATCTGGAGGGCCCAAGGGAATAAATACTATGCTTTTCAATATAAGTGGTTGTTGCAATTAAAAATAAACACCAGTGCACTGCAGTGGTGTACACAGCAATTTTAATCAATAGACTCTTCAGATGAAAGATATTGGCCCTGATTTTACATATTAATTCTCTGGTTTTAACATAATTTGCATGATCATACTCCTTTCTTATGGGGTCAGTCATTTCAACTTTATTTATAATCTCTACCTCCTAGCTTTATCTGCTGTTAACAGCTGTAGGAGTTAATTGAGAGGTGAAGTCTTCTCTCTATTACCTTCTCTTTCAAACAGCTGCCAGTCAGCACTGTTGTGTATCTAATACTGTTATGTGGATACTGATGGACTCTGAAATTGACACACCAGATAGAATTTATCTTAGAAAATGAGGATATTTGCCATGCAGATTTCCCCATCTGAGCTATTCATCTAGTCTGCATCTAGTAAATGGAGAAAAATAAGCACGTCTGTTCATCTCACCCTAATATAGACATCTAAAATAAGTCAAATGAATTGCATCCTAAAATTGCCTAGTTTTCTCTGTTCACCATGAATGGAGATTAGCATGAGTGGTGCAGTTGTAGACATTTATACTGTAGACATAGGAAGGTAGGTGAGATGAATCTGGCCACTTCCTTGGCATTTTCAGCAGTTCTCTCTGTTTCATAGTTGACAGGTTATGCTACAGCTGAGCAGGTCCCAGGCAGGGCAATAAATGAAATAACCACTGCCTGTGTTGCAGTATCTTCTTATGAAAAGCAGCAGGTGTTGCCATCATCATTCAGTTAATGCAGAGTAATATGGGCAAAATAATGTTTTACAGCTTCAGAATACAATATTGCTATGGTCTGGATAACCTAAAAAAGGTGCTGAAGATATTCAGGACTAAGTTTTGCTATTGCTTGAGGTTTTGTTACAGGAAAACAGTCTAGTTGATATTTAGACATCAATTCTAGTTGAGATTTAGACATCTTTCTTGGTGAAGTAGGGAGAGGGGTCAGCAAAACCACTACCATGGACTTCTGGAGGGCAGACTTTGGCCTGTTCAGGACACTGGCTGAGAGTCCCTCGGGAGCCGGTCCTGAAGGGCAGAGGGGCCCAGGAAGGCTGGATGTTCTTCAAGGAGGAAGTCTTAAAGGTGCAGGAGCGGGCTGTCCCCGTGTGCCACAAGAAAAGCTGGCGGGGAAGAYGACCGGCCTGGCTGAACAGGGAGCTTTTGGTGGGACTCAGGGAAAAAAGGAGAGTCTACCGCTGTTGGAAGAAGGGGCAGGCGACTCAGGAAGAGTACAGGGATCTCGTTAGGTCATGCAGAGAGAAAATTAGAAGGGCAAAAGCCCAGCTAGGACTCAGTCTTGCCACTGTCATAAGAGACAACAAAAAATGTTTTTACAAATATATTAATGACAAAAAGACAGCCAAGGAGAATCTCCATCCTCTACTGGATGCCGGGGGGAACATTGCCACCAAGGATGAGGAAAAGGCGGAGGTACTTAATGCCTTCTTTGCCTCAGTCTTTAAAAGTCAGACCAGTGATCCTCAGGGTATTCAGCCCCCTGAGCTGGAAGACAGGGACAGGGAGCAGAATAAACCCCCCATAATCCAAGAGGAAGTGGTTAATGACCTGATACACCACCTGGACACTGACAAGTCTATGAGGCTGGATGGGATCCACCCGAGAGTACTGAGGGAGCTGGCGGAGGAGCTTGCCAAGCCACTCTCCATCATTTATCAGCGGTCCTGGTTAGCAGGGGAGGTCCTGGATGACTGGAGGCTTGCCAATGTGATGCCCATCTACAAGAAGGGCTGGAAGGAGGATCCAGGGAACTACAGGCCTCTCAGCCTGACCTCGGTGCCGGGGAAGATTATGGAGCGGTTCATCTTGAGGGCGCTCACAAAGCAGGTGTAGGACAACCAGGGGATCGGGCCCAGCCAGCACGGGTTCATGAAAGGCAGGTCCTGCTTGACCAACCTGATCTCCTTCTATGACCAGGTGACCCACTTAGCGCATGAGGGAAAGGCTGCGGATGTTGTCTACCTAGACTTTAGTAAAGCCTTTGACACTGTCTCCCACAGCATCCTCCTGGAGGAGCTGGCAGCTCATGGATTCGACGGTTGTACTCTTCACTGGGTAAAGAACTGGCTGGACGGCCAAGCCCAGAGAATTGTGGTGAACAGAGTTAAATCCAGTTGGCAGCCGGTCACGAGCGGTGTTCCCCAGGGCTCAGTTTTGGGGCCAGTCTTGTTTAATACCTTTATCAAGGATTTGGACGAGGGGGTTGACTGCTCCCTCAGTAAGTTTGCAGACGACACGAAGTTGGGCAGGAGTGTTGATCTGCTTGAGGGTAGGAAGGCTCTGCAGAGGGATCTGGACAGGCTGGATCAATGGGCCGAGGCCAACTGTATGATGTTCAACGAGACCAAGTGCCAGGTCCTGCACTTGGGTCACAACAACCCCAGGCAATGCTACAGGCTTGGGGAAGAGTGGCTGGAAAGCTGCCCAGCAGAAAAGGACCTGGGGGTGCTGGTTGACGGCCGGCTGAACATGAGCCGGCAATGTGCCCAGGTGGCCAAGAAGGCCAACAGCATCCTGGCCTGTATCAGAACTAGTGTGGCCAGCAGGAGCAGGGAGGTGATCGTGCCCCTGTACTCGGCACTGGTGAGGCTGCACCTCGAATCCTGTGTTCAGTTTTGGGCCCCTCACTACAAGAAGGACATTGAGGTGCTGGAGTGTGTCCAGAGAAGGGCGACGAGGCTGGTGAAGGGTCTGGAGAACAGGTCTTATGAGGAGTGGCTGAGGGAGCTGGGGTTGTTTAGCCTGGAGAAGAGGAGGCTGAGGGGAGACCTTATCGCTCTCTACAACTACCTGAAAGGAGGCTGTAGAGAGGTGGGTGTTGGTCTCTTTTCCCAAGTAACAAGCGATAGGACAAGAGGAAATGGCTTCAAGTTGTGCCAGGGTAGGTTTAGATTGGATATTAGGAAAAATTTCTTCCCCGAAAGGGTTGTCAAGCATTGGAACAGGCTGCCCAGGGAAGTGGTGGAGTCACCATCACTGGAAGTGTTCAAAAAACATGTAGATGTGGCATTTCGGGATATGGTTTAGTGGGCATGGTGGTGTTGGGTTGACGGTTGGACTTGATGATTTTAGAGGTCTTCTCCAACCTTAATGATTCTATGATTCTATGATCAATAAGACAACCAATCACAGGGCTGAAGGAGCTTTAAAGAGGTCACCTAGTACAGCTAAATTTCTGAGGCAAGATCATCTTTAGTGAGATTATTCTTGCTTCTACAAAGTTCCCAAGTTGGAGACTTCACACCACTAGTATCTAAGCTGATGCTTCCTTGTTGTAATTTACAGCCATACTTTCTTGTCTTCTCTACTATGTGCTTGAACAACAGGTGAACCTCCTTCTCTTCCACCTTTTACTTAATAGACTGCTGACTTGTCACCACCTAGTCCCCTGTTGTCTAGGCTAAGCAGTCTCGTTTTGTCCAGTTTTTCTATACATACAGCACAGTGACTCTTCTCAGCATGCCTCAGTTCTGTCCAACTGCTCCACATCCATTTGCTGTTGCATCCAAAACTGGACATGGTACTGTAATAAGGCCTTGCCAGACCTGAGTAAGGTGGAGGGACCGGCTCACACGTTCTGCAGCTTCACATTGCTGTTTATAAGTCCCAGTCTGATGTTTGACTTTCTTGCAGCAGTATGACGCCGTTTGCCTGTGCTCGGGAATCATCTCAGATAATCCACAGATCTTTTCCTACAGTGCGCTACTTTTTTCAGATTGAATCTCCACCTGTCAAGACTCCACTCTGAACTCAAACCTGTCCTCAGCAAGCTAGCTCCCTTCCATCTAGACCATCTTTGAACTTAGTAAGCCATGTAGTCTCTTCTATCACTCCTCTCAACAATGAAATATTAAACAATACCACACCAGGACAGGCCATTGACAAACATCTCTCAGCCCACCTCTCCATTTTGACTCTGAGTCAGTGTTAATTACTCTGAATATACTTTTCCAACTGGTTTTGTAACCAGGCAATAGTATTTTTCTCTAAACCATCTTCCCCAATTTGCTCAGTCTGTTGTGAGAAACCTTAAAAAATTCCTAGTATTTGACATCTACTGCCTTTTATCTATCCACAAGTTTGGTTAGGCTGTTGCATGAGCAGATTAAACTGGTCTGATGGATACAATTTGGTCTTGACATACCTGCAGAGAAGCAGACAGATATGTTAACAAAAGGACTTAAGTGCCACCTAACTGTCATTTCAGATATCTAAGACCCATATCCTCAAAACTCATAGCTTCTAATAATCTAAATTCCCTGGCTTTTACGTTTCTTCTAGGAAGAATGTATTTTCCCAAATGCAGTCTGCATCCCAGTAACATTTAGTTCTTAAATCCCAGCAGGATTAAGAGTCTCTAACTGAAGCTATGTGGAAAATAAATGAAGATGTAATGGGAGAGATATGAAGAAGAAATTATGTCATTCATCTAGGACATAGTCCTTCAAGTTCTGGTTGCTGTTCAGAACAGTTTCTGTATTTTCCATTAGAATGTCATTAGATGAAAAAAACAGATGGATATCAGGCTGAACTTAAATTTCTCTTTCTAAACTACCCTTTTAACAGAGGAATTGTGTGTACTGCAGTGTAATGATACAGCTTGTTGTGATTAGTCACTAAAATGTTAGGAACTACAGAGGCATTAATTGTAAACGGTAATTGTTGGGTTTTCCCCCCCCTGAGGTATAGCATCTGCTAAACACAAAAAGCACCAAACCACCCAGAAACAAATACTAACCTCACTGGTGCTGTAATTTCTGACTTCACTTATTTTTATAGCCTTGTTGACATTAAATGAAATGTTATCCGGATAATACTGCATTTCTCTGAGAATTTTTATTTCTGTTGTCTTTATTGGCTTTTGTCTGTCACAGTTAACAGTTAAGAAGAAAAGCATGCAAGCACCAATGTGTAAGCACAAAATCAGGTAGTGGTGGAGCAAATCTCAGACACTAATTCAGCATGGTTTATGTACCAAGCAGACTTGACTGTCTAAAACTAGGCTGTTTCCCTGTGTTTTACTCTATGAAAAATCTCAGTTTTGAATTAGTACTGTATAATCCTACAGCACTGGAGACAGATTTTCCTTGTGGATAAGTTTAACAGGTTATCCTTGGAGCAGTTTATGTTGAATTTGGGACTTCTATAGCGATGCTCTGTCTCATGCAAATTTTATGATCTTTAATCGAATGCAGCTTTTCCTTAAATCAAGCCATTTACAAAGCATTTCTACTCTACTCTGCCTTCACTAAATGCGTAAGAAATTAGGTCTGATACTTCAGTACTTCAAGTTTGGCCAACAGGTTCAGAGCTCTTCAAATGGACACATGGACAGTGTGATGGAAACATGGACAGTATAAGTATAAAACATCAATTCTATCAAAAATTATTAAAAAGTTGAGAAGTAGATAAACAAGGCTGACACTGTCATTCCTACAGCCCCTGGAAGGATTTACCTTAAGGAAAGAAATCCTGCCAGTCTGAAATGATAAATATTGACTTTTACTCTGAATCCTAAAGAGTGGAGGTAAGAAACCACCACACTGAAAACTTGATGTGCGTATAATCCATGTTGCCTAACTTTATGAGATCATTAACTTTATGAGATCATTAATGATCTTCTATTCAGAAGATGAGACTCAGACAGTTTTTACGTTTAGCAAATGTTAGCAGAAAGTAAAGACTTGCAGAAGGAACATGAGACTGTAGGAGAGAACATGGATCAGCACCACTCCTTTTGAATGGCAGAAAACTAGAAAGCTTATGTCTACCTTGAAATGGTCCATATAGCATCCAATCATGCCACCATATGCAGCAAACCACAAAACACTTCCTAATATATACATTCAGTGAACGATGAAAAGATTCTAGCATCACGTACTCCGCAAAAAGAAAGGGGAAGATCAAGAACATGACTAATGCCTAGGCACTTGAAATAGTGTGTGTGGTTGTGTGCATAAATATGTTATTTTTCTGCTTGCTTCTGAAATTAATAGTGCAGTTTTTATAGCTTAGAGTTGCTTGTCATGATATATTCCACTCAGAAAAGAGGGTGTATTTCAGAGAAGGATTAAGTAATGCAATCTGTAGAAATATTACATTATCTGTAATGAATGCATTATAATACCTAAAAAGAAATTAAAATCCTCAGGTCTGCAAATACTTATGGATGTATTTAACCTATATAAAATCTTTGTTCCTTTTGAAAAATAAGGAATGCCTTTGATGTTTCATTATATTATACACACATATATGTGTACACAGGCATATATTTATTTTAAAATGTCACTGTGTTAAGAAAAACTTCTTAAGTATATCTATATTGAATGTACTGCATGAACCATGTCTTGAAATTATGTGGAAAAGTCTCGTGTCCTCAATATGTAGAGACTGCAAAACTGTATTCATTATATTTTCAAAGTTGGATTTTTTCTGCATAAAACCACATACAGGACAATATTCTGATCACAGAATCACAGAACCTGTGAGGTTGGAAAGGATTTCTGGAGATCATCTGGTCCAACCACCATGCTCAAGCAGGGTCAGCTAGGGAACGTTGCTGAGGGACACGTCCTGGCAGTTTTTAAGTATCTCCAAGGATGGAGCCTCCACAGCCTCTCTGGAAACCTGTCTCAGTGTTTGACCACCCCCACAGTAAAAAAGGTTTTGTAATGCTTCAGTGGAATTACTTGTATTTTAATGTGTGCCCATTGCTTCTCATCCTGTCACTGGGCACCACTGAGAAGAGCCTGGCTCTGTCTTCCTTACCCAGCCCCCATCAAATATTTATACATATTTATAAGACTCACCCGAGCCTTCTCTTCTCCAGGCTAAAACATCCCAGCCCTTGGAGCTAGACAGAGCGAGCCCTCTCTTAGGTCAGATGCTTCGGTCCCTTAACCATCTTTGTGGCCCTTCACTAGACTTGCTCCAGTATGCCCATGTCTCTCTTGTACTGGGGAGCCCCGCACTGGGTCCAGCACCCCAGATGTATCTCACCAGTGCTGAGGAGCGGGGAAGGATCATCTCCCTTGACCTGCTGGCAACTCTTTTCCTAACGCAGCCCCGGATGCTGTTGGCCTTCTTTGCTGCAAGGGCGCACTGCTGGCTGCTGACACTTGTGTCAGGTTTCCTGGTGGAAATCCTGACAGCTCCATCTTATACCGCTGGAAATGGGAAAATATTTTAACACATTTCCTAACATTGAAACATTTGAAACTTGGAAATTTGGAACACATTATGCAAAATACACCGCAATAATTATGACTGTAGTTTTGCAAAGAACTTTATGAATGTCAATTAAACTTTTACATAATCAAAGGTTTAAGAATGTTTTTTTTCAGTATCTATCTTTCTCACTGGTAATCTCTTCTAATCCACATCTAACATTCATTAAAATAAATTCAGCAAAATGGACTGTAAAATGTATTAAAAATATTACTTTAAAATATATAAACCTTTTAAAGTATGCATTTTGTTACATCTCCCTTTCTTTATTTCTTTATTTTTATGTCCTTTTAGAAGGAACCAACACCTTGCTTGAAAAAGCATGAGTGAAAAAAGTATAACCTTTTGAAGCAGAAGTTCCTGGTCTTTGTAGTCTAAAGATTAGCCTTTTACTAGATGATCTCGACTGCTGAGCAACCAATTTGTGTCAGTCCCATGAGAACTCTTTAAATTAAATTTAGCTGTACATTGCTGAGAAGATTAAAGACTTTTTGGAGCTCTAAAAGAAACGACTGTATTGGATGAAAATTAGGACATAGTCCTTTTCATTATTTTTTTCCTGACGAAAACTGTTCTAAATTCATTTGTACATAGGGGCATGCACACATGTGTGTATCTATATCTATGTCATATACCTATATGCACACATAGTCAAGGCAAGGTGAACAAACAGATTTCAGCTATGGAGGTTTCAGGGTTTTAGCCTTGTCATTAGCATTAGTAGGTATGTGACAAATTCCCCTGTGCTTATGTTGTAGCTGTAGGACTCGAGCATGCTTTGGAGAATGTACACTGCTCACATAAAAGCTCGCCATGGCATTCACACAATGTACAATCTTATCAGGACAGAAGGAAAGAAAAACTGTACTAGATGTAGTACAACTGATGAACCTGATAAAGCTGGGATTAGGACACCTAAGACCAGATATTAAGACAACAAAGATACAGAGAGAGCGTGATGCTTAAGCGGGGTTGTTCTGCTCATGAAATAAGCATTAAAACTAAGTGATGATGATGGTAGTCTTTGGGGATGTATTTTGATGCTGTTCCAAATTCCTTACCACCAGTACATCATTTTGATACACCTTATCTCTTGTACTGATGATCATCGGGCAAATGTGTTAGGGTTGTGCTGGCAAGCAGTAAACTTGGCCTCGCCTTTACCACCAAGCTGATATTGTGGTTGTTTTGTTTAAGAAGTTTGAATGGTGCGATCTTCTCACGGTGGCTTTGCAAGCACTGCAGCACTCCAGCCTCGACACAGACATGTCAATATTCCCCAGCTGAAGACAACAGCAGTAACAAGGAAATGGTCCCTTACTGACCTTGATGGCAACAGCACAGATAACAGTAGCCATTCAATTTTTAGCACTAATCTCTTTCTCCCATTTCCTTACACAACCAGATAGGGGCTGTATCGGCTTCTGTGCCTTGTCCTATCAGGCTGCTTTCAGATAAGATTTAGGAAACAATAGAGGTTAAATCCCACATTGCTAATATGTGATGACKAGCAGGCTAGTGAGCGTAAAAATAAATATGCTGAAAGTCCAAGGCATCTGTCACACCTTAGTGGAAAGTATCCAATAGCTAATGCGAAGCACCTAATACCCAAATACCTACTGTGACTGAGAGTCTTCCATCAGAAATGCTCCTAAAAGAGCTTGTGAAAGTATCATCAAAGAATAGTTCAATAATCTTCAATGGTTCAAAAATCTGGAGCATACTGTAGCACCTACAGATATGCTGAACCCTACTGCACAGCAGTTCTCCTTTGAAGTAAATTAATACTTTTTGTATCATCTGATGAATATTTTATTTAAAAAAAGAAAATAAAAAGTAACATACAAATATGCATTATATATTTCCTCCCAAAAATTACGCTGAAAGAACAGCAAAACCCAAAGGCCAAAGTAAAGATTATGTGTGCATTATTACTGAGGTTTGAATGAAGTGATTTTCTTTGAAATCTGTGCATTTTCTCATGAAAGCCTTACACTGCATGATTTTGAATAGCAGAAAGTGCTGAAAACAAGCAGCAAGACAGGAGAACTAAGCTCCATATCGTTCACACTCTATGTGTTACTGTGCAAGCCACTTCAGTCATTTTTTTTTCAAAGACAGTAGACGTGTTCTTTACTGTTCATTCAAGCAGCTTGAAGTGCCAGCCTCAGGCCTCATTTTGGGGAAACTTTTCTATCTTCATACTTCCCTGTAAAGAATATGGAAAATGTTTAGCATTTCTGAAAAAACAGGCTATTAATATTTTGAGTTAGACATCTAGTTGCTGAGATATTTGCAATTTATTTAGGAATTTCTATTTTATATCTCAGTTGCGTATACTGAAACAAAGAGACTATACCCTTTTCCTACCTGTGTTTTTGGAAGAAAAGTTTCAAAGCCAGGAACCTTGGAGAACCCTCGGGAACTGCACTCATCGGCACAATGAAAAAAGAACATGAGTTTTTATTTAGTACCATTTAGCTGTAAATTACACCTGAATTGGTAAGAATATAAAGAAATATTGCAGAGACGCTGTATCATATATATTCACCTTTTACACTGAATGAGACAGGAATTCATAGAAAAAAACACTGAGCTCATGTAAAGGATCACATAATGCATAAGAGTAGGGTAGCAAAACCAAGGTGACACAATAATTCTTAAATTCAAAGACTTGCAACTGCAGTAAGTACTAGTACCCTTTTTGCATAGTGTTTATGCAGATTTTCATATATACTTCAGGAAAACTGAAACATCTTCCCAATGTGTACAGAACTGTCAGTAAACTGAGGAATTTTGTGTTCATGACACGATTGTCTCTCACCTGGGCCAAATGAGCAACTGTGGGGCATCAGTAGGTATTATCATGTGTGAGAAATAGCCAATATAGGACCACACAATTTGCTTTCTAAAAATGTTTTTTATTTTGGTTTTCTCCTTTGTTTTGCTATGGGAAGGCTGTGGCTATGTGAGTTTAAGCAGCTATATGCATCTGGCTATATGCATCCACGGAATATGGACTGGACTGGTGAGAGATTGTATTTTTGACTCAGGAGAGAATCTGGGCAACTTCTGCTTCTCTGAAGTGACACTCAAGTCACCTGTCTTTACAAACCTGATATCCTGGTAATAATTTATAGAGAAAACAATTTCATGGGACAGTTAAACATTTTAATTTGTGGGACTAGATTCATGGGAAAGTTGAGATCTGCTTACTGAGATGAACAGCTAATTTTATATTCACCCAACCCATGATCTCATGTGACTGCTTCTTAAACAAACCCCAGTGTAACTTAGAGTAACTTAATGTCCAAAGTTACAAGCTCTGGACTGGTGTCTAGAGCTCACAGTGCCAGTCAGTGATCAAAAGAGTGTAAACATACACTCAGGTCATCCTCTTAATTTCTCTCCTGCTCCGGTTCTTTGTCAGATATGAATATTTTTGTTTGTACAGAAAAATCTGTCTGAGCTCCAAGCTACCTTTATTGCCAGATCTTAAGTTCCTACTCCCTCCTGTGGAGGGATACAGGGACAGTATTTCCATTAAAAGAATGGTTAGAAATGTTGTTTCTCATTAAAAGTACCTAATTTTGTCCTTTTGCATCCTCAAAAATGTCTGAATCATTTTCCAGAAACATTTGAGTCATGAAAGAGATCAAGCACGGGAAATAATAGCCTCAATGATTAAACTACAAGCTATTGAAAATAGACTTGTAAGATACAGAAGCTAATTTCAACCTTAAGTCTTGCCGTATGCTCTATTTTAAGCTCTATAATTAAAATTACCTTTCTGACATGTTTCATTCACTTTGGAGAGTTTGGAATTCAACAAGAGTAGTGTTCAGCTCGATGGTGTCTGACTCCCAAACTCTTACTTTCATTTGAAAATTTTTAATATCATGGGAAATATTTTGCATCATTTGGGATCAATGAAAAGGAACTTGCATGCGTCAACTTTATGGATGATAGCCTTGGATATAGTCAGAGTTCAAATTATCTCTGCAAATATACATCTGGAACTCAAATAACCACGGATTTTTAAATGGATTGTTAGCATTGTTAGCCTTCTTACAGCAGCATAAGTTGCAGCAAGATTTTTCAAAGAAAGAGTACTCTTAAGCTACTTTAATGCATTACTCTCCACAAGAGGGTAAAACTCCACAGCAGCAGAGTTGAAGAGCAAATTAATTGGTTCTTTGTTGTAAAATTTGCAGTTGGAACATGATTTTCATTCTTTGCTTTTAGTAGTAGTCCGAGGCAGCACTGGAGTATGGAGTAACATATGGTCATTTCTGTATGTTTACAAGAAAAGCCATTTTTCAAATAAACAGCCATTAGCGAAACAATAGGGGCTTCTAATCTTATTAATCCTCTAAAAGATTGCTGAGACTGGATAGGGGTATATAAAGCTCATGCTGGCCTGTGTCTCCATTTTGTTATAATAACAGAAAGCTGTTGTCCCTGCTTCATACTCCCCCATGCCCCCTTCCTCCCATGCTGGATGCTATGAGTGTTTGTTGTAGGAAATACGAAGTGAGGTCAGTGGTTGCTGTTCCTCCACGAGTGCTGCAGGCTGCGGCTATGCCTCTTTCATCCTTATGGTCGGATCCTAAATGACTTGTCCCTCTTCCCAGGGAGCAAATTCCTCACAGGAATCCCAGGGATGTAGGTATGTGTATACAGATATAAACTGATCGTAGGAAGAGAGTGTTATGGAATAACGGGCAGCTGATGATTACAAATGCACAGGGTGCTGAATGCACTCTGTTTCTGCTTTTTGCATGTTTTCTGTTTTGCTTTGCTGGCTCCCTGGCCCTAGCGAAGGATGTTTGAATCAAGCAAAGGGAGAGACAGGGATGTTTTGTGCAGTGCAGAGACACCCGCTGGTATATTTAAGGAAAAAATTGCCCTGCCTCAAAATGTGTATGACAGCCATCTTAACTTCTGGCAATGAAATTGGAAACTGAAATTACTGAACGTTAGGGAATAACATCTTTCAGAGAGTATTCTAAACACTAAATACACTGCGGCAGTATATGGCTGCCTGTGCTGTACATCTGAGGCGACACACCGAGCAGCCTAGCACTTCCTTCACCAAATCATCCTGAAGTTGACTTTTGTGTTTAAGTGCTTCTAGCTGCAAAGTGCAGCCTGAGGCAGTTTTGGAACCGAACGCCCTTCAGAGCAGTCCTAAGACTGCTCTAAACCCTGCCATGGGCTGAAACGGTTTTATGGTCCTCACTGTAAGAAAGCAGTTAAGGTGTCTAAAAACAGCAGTTCAGATGAAGTCTGTGCCAGGGTTTCAAATCTCACTAATATTTTAAATTTCTTCTGTTCTGTTACTATATATTGTTTGCCAGTATGTATAATTTAACCTATTTACCCTAATATGCTCTGCTATTCAGTCTTTATTTCCTATTTTTTCTGCACCTTTGGTACCACCCAGTTTTCTCCCTGGCATGCAACCTCCGTCCCTGTTGCTTTGAGAGTACACCCACAGTAACAGCTCTTCTCCTCTTCTGCATGTTTGTGTAAGCATACAATGCTCAGTATTGGATTAATACACAGGAATTAGAGACCCAAGCCTAAATCTCCAACTCTGGAATGATTAAATGAGAATCTGGTCGGATTTTTTTATGAACTATCTTTTTTATCCTTGAACAACAAGCTTCTGACCCATATGGTTGTGATAGTATGATCTCACTGTAATCGACATAACGGTATTTGCTGCAATCTGCAGACTGTAAAGCTGTAAGGTCAGTGGTATCTTGTGTTTTAGAAGCACGAGTTCAAATCCTTTCAGACATGCAAGAACTAACGGAGATAATGGCTGCAAGTGAAGCAGTCCTGACTTACTTCCTCCTGCCCCTCCTTACCTCAAGTTGCTGAAAAAAGTACCTCTCTACTGCAGAGACCTGATTTCTCATATTCCCAACATAAAGGACTGATCATGGAGCAACAAGGCTGTCGGGCTGAGGGCCTTGGACTAGCTGAAGTTTTCCACTCTGGTCCTTATTGCTGTGCAGGTAGCAAAACCTAGTCAAGTGTTATTTGTGCTCTGCCAGCTAGTGACTGTGTGTTATCAGTCACTCTCTGTAAATATAAAGTGTCATGGTTGCAGCCCCTGCTCCCCCCAAAAGTTGTGTTTCATATACACTGGGAACTCATGTCACGTAGTTTTGCAGGTTCCTTGTTCCATCCCTCATGAGTCCCTCCTGCAGCAGCCGTCACAAATTTGGCAGCTCGTGACTCCTCAGTGGATCATTTCTCCACTCTGGCCCTGTTTCCTTTCCTCCAAACAGGTATGCAGCAAGCCCCATACTTACTTTGGGGCAGGGCACCTTCCTGCCTGTGCATTCACACAGCCCTTTTGTCTTTTTTCCCTTTGGAAGTTTTGATTTCTGCAGCAATTTACTAAGTGGAAAATACCACAGGACTTGGGCTGATGGGAGCGATAGTGGCTTTAAAAATAAATATCTAGCCTTTGTGGTAATGAAGAATAATTAAGAAATACGATCCTGCATAGAAGATGCAAAGTCCAGGAAATAAATTGAGGCATAAGAAAAATCCCATCATTTCAAAATTATTCTCCTAACTTGGGAGGAGGGTACTAATTGAAAGTTCGGACCTGGCGTTAGTGGGCACATCTCTTGAGGATCCCGAGCATCACGTCTCTTGCCCACCCTCGAGGTCCGCCTCGTCTCCCGCCTCTTTTTCTGCTGTCAGTGGATGCGGGCGCAATTGAGGGACACGGCCCGGGTACGGGCAGCACCTTCATTTGGGCTTCACCCTCCCTTTGGGCATGTGCAGAGCGCACGTCTGTCCGTGCGTGTGAATGTGCGTGCGTGTGCCAGGGCTGCCGGCTGGTGCGGCCCTTCGCCCCTCACCTCGCCAGGCTCACCCCCTCCCGCGGCTCTCCTCGCTCGGCTCTCACCGCGCTCCTCCCCTCTGCCCCCACTCCGCCCGGCTCTCCTCGCTCTCTCCGCAGCACTCTGCCCTCACTTCTCCCCGCTCGCCCCTCACCTCTCCCCACGCTCCCTCCCGGCTCCCCTCACCGCGCCCCGCCCTCCCCACTCTCCCCTCACCGCCGCGCTCGCTCGCGCGCGCGCACGAGTGACATCACCCCTGTCCAATCAGCCGCCGCCGCTCTCCGCGCCCCGCTCGGCCCCGGCGGCCCCGTGCGCGGCGGGGGGGCGGGCGGCGCGCGGGCGGCTGTCAGGCGGGCGCGCGGGCGGCGGGCCGTGCCGTGCCGTGCCGAGCCGACCCAGGTGTGCGCAGCTGAGGCGGGACGGCGCGCGGTGACAGCCCGGCTGTGCGGCAGCACTGCACAGGTAGGGCACGGCTCGCGTCGTAGCTTTGCGCAGCGGGGTCTCGCTTTAGAGACGCGAGTAAGAGCCGCCGCCGCGGCGGTGCCTCCTGTGAGGGGAGGGGGCCGCCCCCGGCAGCGGGGCCCGGCGTGGGCGGGGGCCCTGCCGCGGCGGTGAGTCAACTTCTCCGGTGTGGCCGGGGGAGCTGGGGCAGGTGTGGGGTGGTGGGCGGCCGCGGCCCCTCGCCCCGCAGCTGGGCGGCGGGAGAGCCCCGAGCTCCCCCGCGGTCCGCGGACGCGGCGTTGGCCCGCGGACGGTACCGGAGCCCGGGCCTGGGCGGCGGGGCCCGCTCCTGTGAGGCGGCCGGGGACGGCGGTCGTTACACGGCGCGGGAAGCGGGGGTGGGGAGCCGCCCCCTCCCAGGGCGACTGGGCGCTGGGGACGGGATTGCTCGGACCCCCGGGCTGCCGAAAGCGGGACGCCTTCCCTGGGTAATCCTCTGGCGAACGCTGTCGGCTCGCGAGCGCGGGCTTCGCGGGAGGAGAGGCGAGCTGCCGTGCATCCGTGCTGCGCCTGCCGCACGGCTCGCCGGAGGGGCGGCGGGAGGGTGCTGCAGGGAAAGCCTAATTGTCGGTTTCGTCCCTGGCTTTTACTGGCGCAGGTATGGATTTTGGCAGCSTGTGGAAAAATGTAATCCGTAGCGTGTTCTTACAGCGCATCATTTCAGCACCGCTGTTGCTGCGCGGTTTGTCTTTCAGAGCAGCCTGCACGCCCAGAGGCAGCCTTGCTCCGTCTCATTTACTTGTGTGGGTTTTGGGTGCATTTAATGGTGATCAGCTAAAACGGGATTTTTTTCATTGCACCTTCTTGCAGTAAAAATAATAGTGTTTCACTTTGTTTTCCCCTTGTAAAGTGCTAATTGTGCTTTTCTGTGTCACTTTTCCGTAAATGGCAGTAATTTAGATTGACTGTAGAAACACCTGCTGGTGAGAACAGAAATACCACTTGCGGACATTGCCATTGCTGAGCTCTGCTAAAAGTCACCTGAAGGGGCTGAGCATGCCCGTGATGCTCTGCCTGAGCTGCAGACTGCGTGAGGGGCTCTTTAGGAATTCCATCTGCTCTATGAAGCGCTATTTAATTCTGCTTATAAAATCTACCGGAGATGATCTATGCAGTTTATCAACTATGCTCCATTTAGTAATGAAAGTAAACTATGACCTGTGAGCTAAGAATGTTTTCAATCGTTGTCATATTAAAGCACATAAAGAAATATTTAAACGGTTCTTTAAAGACGGGTGTATTCTTCACTGGGTAAAAAACTGGCTGGACGGCCAAGCCCAGAGAGTTGTGGTGAACGGAGTTAAATCCAGTTGGCGGCCGGTCACGAGCGGTGTTCCCAGGGCTCAGTTTTGGGTCTGGTCTTGTTTAGTATCTTTATCAATGATTTGGACGAGGGGGTTGACTGCTCCCTCAGTAAGTTTGCAGATGACACCAAGTTGGGCAGGAGTGTTGATCTGCCTGAGGGTAGGAAGGCTCTGCAGAGGGATCTGGACAGGCTGGATCAATGGGCCGAGGCCAACTGTATGAGATTCAACGAGACCAAGTGCCGGGTCCTGCACTTGGGTCACAACAACCCCAGGCAACGCTACAGGCTTGGGGAAGAGTGGCTGGAAAGCTGCCCGGCGGAAAAGGACCTGGGGGTGCTGGTTGACAGCCGGCTGAACATGAGCCGGCAGTGTGCCCAGGTGGCCAAGAAGGCCAACAGCATCCTGGCCTGTATCAGAACTAGTGTGGCCAGCAGGAGCAGGGAGGTGATCGTGCCCCTGTACTTGGCACTGGTGAGGCCGCACCTCGAATCCTGTGTTCAGTTTTGGGCCCCTCACTACAAGAAGGACATTGAGGTGCTGGAACATGTCCAGAGAAGGGCAGCGAGGCTGGTGAAGGGTCTGGAGAACAGGTCTTATGAGGAGCGGCTGAGGGAGCTGGGGTTGTTTAGCCTGGAGAAGAGGAGGCTGAGGGGAGACCTTATTGCTCTCTACAACTACCTGAAAGGAGGCTGTAGAGAGGTGGGTGTTGGTCTCTTTTCCCAAGTAACAAGCGATAGGATGAGAGGAAATGGCTTCAAGTTGTGCCAGGGGAGGTTTAGATTGGACATTAGGAAAAATTTCTTCCCCGAAAGGGTAGTCAAGCATTGGAACAGGCTGCCCTGGGAAGTGGTGGAGTCACCATCCCTGGAGGTGTTCAAAAAACATGTAGATGTGGCACTTTGGGACATGGTTTAGTGGGCATGGTGGTGTTGGGTTGACGGTTGGACTTGATGATCTTAGAGGTCTTTTCCAACCTTAACGATCCTGTGATTCTATGATTCTATGAAAAATAAACCATTATGTAATTACTGGTGTGTACAACTTAGGCAAAAAATTGCCTAAAAATGCAGCCACCTGTGCAGAGGTGGCTGCATCAAAGGAGGTGTTAACAAATATACTTTACTTAGTATCAGTCTTTTGTATAAAATTACTTGTAAATCAGTGAAAATAATGAACACAGGACTTGAAATTGCATAAGAGCAGGGGAAAGCTTTCTGAAATAACCTGAAGTTATGAAAATTCTCAATTTTTCTCTTCTACCATTATTAACTTTTAAATGTCTTTCTTGCAGTGCAAATATTGTACAAATCCCTATGAAAGGATGATCTTCGCCCATGTTGTATAAATAATAATAATCAACCAAAATTTCTTTAATAAGAACTTTCCTTAATGTTTCAGGAGCCTGTTGGTAGTATGGAGCTTTTGTTGACATTTGAAAGTGTATTATCAGCATCAGTTGCTTAGTTTTTGTATTTGTGTTTAGTGATAGTTGTCATTGCATCAAAATATACCTTATCCATCCCTAAATTTTGCAAAAAGTAAAAATAAGAAGCTAAGCAAAACACTTCTGTCCTTGTCCAAGTTTGTATTATCTACAATGCTGTTCTGAACCAACAAGAGATTTCCAGTTTTACTTCTGAAAGACATCAGAAAGTAGTGCAACCTCAACACAGCTGCATGATAATGCAAGAACTTATTTGATTTCATAGAATCTTAAATCAAGTATCTTAAACCCTTCTGTAGAAGAAATCCCAAATTATTAAGGTTATGGAACAAAGAGCTTAGAAGTGCCTTTTTGAGCATGTCTTTCTGATACAGTCTGAACTACATGATCACATACAATCTTTTTTCTGCAGGAACCCTGTCTCATTCAGAGCATGGGGTGGATGGATCTCACTTAACACAATTCAGTATTTTTCATTGATCACTATGTGAACCGATGATTTATTTGCTCCATATTACTCAACTCTGCTTTGAAGGCAGAACTGATAACATCCGTATGGGCTTTGCTAAAGTGCTTATCATTACGTGATCAGAATGCCTCACAAATAATTATTAGTTTATCAAATACTACCTAAGATGAGACAAGACTTTTACAGATGGTGAACAGAGGCACAAAGAGGGTTAGGTGAAAAGTATTCACTCATTTTTGGCATCTAGTTTCAAATTTCTACAATTCCTGTAAATATGTTTGCTCAAGTTACAACTGCCACTGCTTTTAGTAACAGTCCTGAGTGCTCCACACATCTGTGAATGTATCTGCAAAGTGGGTGGGGAAAAAGAGGATTTCACAGTTAATTACAAACTGTGGGAATTTTGGGTTAAATGGTGTGCATGACAGTAAGAGGAATGGGGGAAACTACAAAAGGGAGGACTTTAATCGTTAAAGCCTTTGTGGCATATTACAGAGCCCCTGTCCCTTTTTCTTTCTGCAAGCCCTGCCTCGTTCACTACACATATTGCTATTCTTCAGTAGGTAAGACAAGAATCCTACCTGTATTAGGTTCTGTATCATCTTCTGTGCAAGTTCATCCTGTGCACTGAGTGAGGCAAGGTAACTTTGAAGAAGCAGTACATGTGTATTTAAATAGTGTATAAAAATGTGTACACGTAAGGGAAGTGAATTATAGTTGCACAGACAACAGTGTTTGTGACTTCTGAGTGGTTGATTTAGTAACCTTAATAATATTCTTTCATGTTGTTTGTGGGGTAAAATGTGCATACATGTCCCATATACTTTCTTAAAACCTATAAAATTAAACTTAAGAGAATTAAAAAAAAAACCAAAACAAAACCAAACCAAAAAAAACCCAAGAAAACACAGAAAATTTTCAACTCTCAAAGTAAATTTCCTCTTGTGTTACTGTATTGGACCCACAATGGTTATCAACAGGACTGGAAAAGTTTAATCCTTTGAAGAAGCTCTTGAACTTTTAGCATTATGAGTGATAGCATTATGAGAGTGCAGTCCCTTTTATATACACCCATGATAAAGCAGAATGGCATAGTTTGTGGTGTATTTGCACAGATACTTCTAATAGTGGAAAAGTGGTGAAAGACTGGAGTCCTTTATATTCTAGGCTTTAGAGAGAATGTATCATGGTGGATGAGGGCTCTTCTGCCAGTCTTCTGCAAGAAGTCCTCTTCACTTCATCCTTGATACATGTATCCTGCATGTATACATGTAGCCAGTCTCAGTCTTCATTTTTTAGGCAATTTGACCATTGCAAATTTGTCTTCAGTTTCTTCTCTCAGCTAGTCCTGTCTCTCCTTGCTTTTTGCCTGTCAGCATTCCTTCCGTTTACTTTTCTTTATTCCCCAGAGCTTCCTCTTCTTGATTTTCTACGTCAGTACAGTCTAGTCTCCTCTTCTTCTCAGTCTCCAGTCACTTTTTCTGTGCTTTTACCAGACATTGGTCTCAATTTTTACTCTTCTTTGTAGGCCATAAGGTGGCTTTTGTTCTCCTGCACTGAAACAACACAGTACTTTCTTCTAAGAAGTTGGTTAGTTTTTGGTACATTTTTAGAGATACAGGAAGGAGCGTAGCATTAACTCAAAGCTTGCGTATGTTGATGGCTTCAAACCATAGTCACTAACATTTTTTGAAGTAAGACACTTGCTGAAAGAAAGAAGAAAAAAAATTGATGTGCTTTTCCTCCATTGTTCCTTTTAAAAATTGAACTCTTGAATGGATTATTCAATGAGGCATGTAAGTATGTGTTTCTATATAGGCATTGGCAGAAAGCAAGGACAGACAGGACACTTACTTTGCCAAATTTGTAAGTAGTAGTAAACATTAGAAATGCTAAGCAACTTAAGTAGTCCTAATTATGAAGAGACATCAGCAATTCTGACTGGAGCATGTACTGTATTTTTGCTTAACTCTATGTGTTGGGGGTTTGTGGGCTGGCAAATAAAATAACTGATGATTTGGGTTTGGTTTGGGTTTATACTTATTTTTTTCATTTTATGTTAAGGTTTTGTTATAGCTACCTTAGAGAAATATTTACAAAAAGAAGATGTAAGCCTCTCACTGAATTGAGATCTGAGTAAAACTGACTGGTGGAGTTACCACTGCACCATAGTATTTTGTTTACATAAGGTAGTCCTTTTTATGTGATAAAAATACTATTGGCGATAACTTAGTAGCTCTCCTGTCTGAAATGTGGGGCATGAATGAGTTATGGTTTGCACACCAGACTGAATATTATAATTAATGTGAGACAATATGAAAAAACATTTTCATATCTGTGGAATCTTTTTAAGAGCTCATACGGGCAGTGCAGTGTTGAAATGAAGGAATTTAAAAATACATATTTGACAAGTTCTTTGCTTGTATTTGTGCAGTGCTTTTATAATTGACACACAGTGGCCAGATTATGTGTTGTTCCCATGCAAATGAGTTAGCTTGTAGCATAGAGATCATGATTTAGTCATGAGATAGGTGTTCTTTTTATAGTTTTATTGGAAACATCCTGCTTTACTGTAGACAATTCAGTTTTCTTCAGTTTAGCAAAATAGTTGAACACAAGCGTGTAACTGTAAGTTGCTGTTGATTCCTGGTCAAGCCAGTACTCAAAGCATTTTGTACATGTACAAAGGCATGTTTTTGAATTTAATGCTGCATTAGTTTCTGCATGAAATTGTTTTTCTTATCCATTTTCTTATCCAAACGTGAGTTTTATGGATATGCACTTCAGCTTAACAACTGCTAAATTTAATTTGTTTGTAAAAATCAAGGAAAGGTGTTGAGATATTCAGTCAAGTATTGGAACAGATTACTCAGAGAAGTTGTGCAGTTTTCCTTCTTGGAAGTTTTCAAGACTCAAATGGATAAAGCCCTCAGCAACCTGATCTGATGTCTTAGCTGACCCTGCTTTGAGCAGGAGGTTGGGCTAGAAACCTCCTGACGTCCCTTACAACATGAATTATCTTATGATGTTATCCTGTCATTCTCTATAAGGGGGAAACATCAATATACAGTCTGAACAGTACTTTCTGAAAGGGGAAGGATAGCTGTGCCAACAGGGAAAATGTTTAATGTCTGAATGAAATATTTAATGTTACAGACTGAATTCCCTTTTTTGTTTTCATTGGTAATTGTATTTAAATGCACTGCTAGATTTGCTGTGTGCATTAGGTAGGCTTGATGTTATATTATAGGTCTGTTTTATGGGAGATAATAACAGGATTCAGTAGCTTGGTCAGTTAACATGGGTATGTTGTAACGAGTGGTAGTACTTAAGTAATGATACCTCTTTGGTTTCATTAGAAGAAAGGATCCCTTTTATTAATACAGCTGTTTTATATTATGAAACTTACATTTTTCAAACAAAATTTCACACAATCTGAATGTAAATATTTAAAACAAACACTGGATGTTGATAAGTGGAACAGGCTTTTAATGTCTCAATGTTGTACCTAGGTAAGGTGCTAATCTTTCTGGGAATGATCAGTGCTTGCTGAAAGAGGGAGATAACTAGGTGCCCTGTCTCCAGCAGAGGGATGGGACAACAGAAGAGTGACTGGTTCTAACATATCACCTGCAGTGAGATGGGGAATTTTGGATTCACCACAACTGGGAAAGAAGTCCATGTCATTTTAAACTTCTGTGTTCTGTAAACCCTATGATTTTTTGGAGTGCCTGCTTATAATTCAAGCAATGTGTGATGCAGTGATGAGTACATCATTTTTTTGAAAGCTATCTTGACTTTATGAATATAATAAATTCACCTTTCATGTATAATTTTGTTTTTCACACTGTTCTTCAGGCTTTTCATGTTCAAGCCTAATCAGAGCTTAGGAGAAATAAAGTAAATTTATTTTGTTCCTTGTGTGAGAAAAGAGAAGCAGCCTTATACCCTAAATATTTCTTAATGAAGACTTCCTTCTAGATAACCAGATTTCCAACTAGTATGCTTTCTTTGAAACTTGAAATAAAGCTGACTTTGTTTTTATAAAGGCGATCGGTTGTCTTGCCAACTACTCACTGGTAAGACCTAACATAAAGTTGAAAAGAAATTAAATGTCTCTGTATGTTGAAGATCAAACCTGTATTTTCCTTTACCAACCATTATTAGTGAACCTCTAAAAGTGCCTAGTAGGATAACTTACCTGTTGATAACGCTTGCTGTCTCTAGAAGTTAGAAGAGTCGCTGCTGTTGCTAGTAGTACTTTTAGCTGAAGTATTGCATTTTTTCACTATGAACATTTTTGAGCATAGCAAAAAGAAAATAATAAGGATGAAGATAAATGAGAGAGAGCAGCTAGAAATACACATTTTTTGTTTTCTGTATTTCGTCTTGTGAAGA
This sequence comes from Oceanodroma leucorhoa, assembly GCA_030449065.1. Taxonomy (NCBI): domain Eukaryota; kingdom Metazoa; phylum Chordata; class Aves; order Procellariiformes; genus Oceanodroma; species Oceanodroma leucorhoa. The sequence continues at coordinate 1,798,363 of JASVER010000125.1, read as the reverse complement.
ATAAGGCCATCGCTCTTTTGTACTGTTGCCAGAAGCCCAGCTCGCCTTTCATCAGCTGTCTACAGTTTAGTTGTTTTATAAAAATGAACTTTGGAATATTGAACAGTTTCCACTTCAGATTTTCATTATAAAGGAGCTCCAAGGGACACCAGCTGCTGTTGAAATAGATCTTGGGAGGCCTGGCATTCTGAAATGCTCCTTTTTCCCCCTTCTTCTTGTCACTTCCTGAACTCTCTTTACTCTTGATTTTTATTATACCTTTTCCCTCTGATTTTTCCTTGCCCTGTAATTTTTCAAATTTTTTTAATGTATTAATGTTTTGAAAAAGTATCCAGTTCTGCCACTTAACACTAGGTGTAGCAATGATATCCCTGGAAAAGGCATAATCAGGCCATCACAATGGCAAAATTAGTCTACAGCTTGACTGTAATAGGTTGTTTTTGGAAGTCACAAACTAAAGACTGATTAATGTGAAAGTTCAGCATTATCTGAGCTTAAAAATTATGTATTACTTTCTTTTTGATTGCTTTCATTTCTTTCTTGACTCCTTATGTAACACATAAGAACTGTGCCAGCTATTGCAAAAAAACCTAAAGAGTAACTAGTGGAATAGTGCCAGTGCTGACTTCTATTCTAAACAACTCGGGTGATAGCTCAGTTATACTTCATTGTTTAAACATCTTCCATTTCAGTTTTGCATTAGGTCTTGTCAGATGGATATTTGGTGGGTTTTTTGTTTTGTTTTTTTAATTTATTTTATTTTAACTCAGTGTAGGAGAAAAAGCTTATCCTCAAGAGTTATGGAGGGAATGCTGAATAAGATCCTCGGTTCTTTGGCTCATCATCATAGTTCAATGCCTCTTTTATTTCTTGCTCTTGATCTGCCCCATTGAAAACTAGAATTTTGCAAAATCTACTGATGCATTAACTGAAAAATTACAGAATATGGTGAATAATTCTTATCACAACCAATTTATCTCAAAATTCTTGTCTTTTTGTAAACAGTTTATCTGTATAAGCATAGTATTAGCAGTTTAGATGAAGAATTAATTTCCTTTTAAGTAGCTGGTATTTACAAAACAAGAATCTGGAAAGCATTGACAAAACCTAATCAAAATTATAAAAAAATTGCATAATGGAAAAAACACGTAGCTGTCTCATCTGACACATCGATCTGGCCTCATCCAGTCACCATTACATTAACTTATGTTTGTATACATACACAAACATATCTATATCCATGGTCTTTTTTTTTTTCCTCCAATGCACTTCTATTTTTCTGAAGATAGTGGTCTGAGTAAGTTAGTTATCTCTGATAAATACCCCAAAAATAATGAAAGGAAAGAGAAGCAGATAATCTCAAGTAGGATGATTTTTAAGAAATGAGTTTAGAAGTTACTAATTGCATTATTGAAATGTCAGTGTAAACAGTACTTTGAGGTACTTGCATTGTATTAATGAAATTAACAAGAAAAATAAAGTATAATTCCTTGGTAATGGATGCTTTTTATTCTTTTGGGGACCTTCCGCCAATATGTGCAAAAAATGAGTCATTACTTGAGGGATTTTCTTGAACTGCAGTATTTCTCCCTGTTTCTTCTTGGAAAAATCATATTGAATATGAATCAGGATCAAAAACAGTGTAAACTCTCTCTCTGGGATAGTGGAGTGGATAATTGTTTTAAAAATATTGAATAGCTTTTTGTTTTTAGCGTGATGGTGATCTGTGTTTTACTAGCTAAGAATACTTGAGATGACTAAAGGGTTTTGAATGAAAAAGACTTGATTGTATTTTCATTACCAGTAATTTGCCAGTTCATTTATTATTAGGCTGTGTGATTATAAGATGTGATTTTGGGGCATGGAGGAAAGTGGCATGTCTGAGAAGAAAGATTAATTTGCACTTAGCTGTATAGGTGAGATACAGAAAAAGATAACTCTGACTAAACCAAGTATTTTGTTGTTGTGGAAATCTGCTGCTCAGAATGGCAGAGTCCTACAGAAACTTAAAGGCATAAAGAAAGTTTTGTAGTTAAAACAGCCCCAGGTTTGTAATAAAGCACAGCTGCTCCCATTTCCGCTCACATTCTTTTATTGTAATATGTTCTGTGGGTTCTCTACAGACCAGCTGACCCAGTCTTAAATGTGGCTGAACCATAAAACCTATTTTGTCTCATAGAAATGAGATCTTATTTGAAGCGTTCAAAAGATACAAAGACTTTTTATTTCTTGAGAGTGATTAACTCCACTCCAATGTGACGTTTGTATCTGAAGTTACAGCAGCTTCATATAATTCAGACCTTGCCTATGCATATACTGGAAGGAAGCGCAGAGGTTTAGGATGTTGTTTTTTTTTTTTTTTTTAAACTAGGACTAGAACTCTGAAAGAACCATACTTTAGTGTGTTACCATATACTTACGTATTACCTCAGTTTCATTTACATTCATGTAGCAAGCTTTTGTGGCCTACTGAATGTTTTTTAGCTGATCTTATCCTTGGCAATGTTGCTAACTGACAGTATTTAAACTGACAGTGATTAGATAAAGCCTGCAAATAGTCACTGAGGTTTCTTATGTCTGTGGCTTTTTGTTTTTTTTGGGGGTTTTTTGAAACACCAAGCACTCTGTTGTTTTTTTTTTTTTTTCCCCCTGCATTTATGCTAATATTTAGTGGTACTGGTGTGACAAGAGAAGAAAGGAAAGTATGGAAAAAAATATATGTGCCTTTTTGGCTGCTGTCAAAAAAAATTCTAATACACCACATAAACCAATGCGAACAGGTCACAATTTACTGTTGTGTTATTATTTAATACTATCAAAGCACCTACAGTATTTTATGTTCCAGAACTACTCAGCTTTCGGACATTTTTTGCAGACCAGCTTTAAGAATAACTGGTGGATTAGTGTAAGTACAGTGAAGGATATGGAGCATCTTGAAATGTAATTTTTATTTCAGCAGTTTGGCACCTGTCTCTAGACAGCCCCTTGCTCAGGTCAGCACACTTCTAAGTARAACTATTTTGATACTTGTTTGTGACTGTCTAAACTAAAGCACTCCAAACATTTAGGATATTCTTAGCCTATTTTTCAAGGATTTTCATGGTTAATGAGGTATTAATATTTTTTTTATAGATAGCAAATATCTTTTTATAAAAGGGGAAAACATTTATTGTGTGGGTACTAGCTAGATACTGTGCTATTTAATGGGGTGTGCAAGCAGCCAAAGAGCCACTATTTGGCAGTTTGACTTGAAGGCATTGTAATCTAAGATAACCACATTTCCCTTTGAATTATTTTGTTATCTGTATAGCTAATAAACTACATTTTGGAAGTTTTGGTTTACCGGCAGGGTAATTCCAGTTCAGCTTCATAAAACACAGGTCATCATTCCAGAGAGTCCAGGGGCTAATTCTTGCCTGCTCCAGGAGAATCAGTTGTTAAATACACGTTCCCGATAATTTTTTGCTTGTCACTTTGTCTTATTGATCTAAAAGTTTTGTCAGAACACAAATTTCAGTAAGGGCTTTTCAGAGTTAAGTATAGGTATATTTAAATGGGAGGACTTTTTATTAACTGTTAGCATTAGGCCTTTAACCTTTATCATCCAGACGCAAGTTTTGGACTGGACTGAGCACTCTCTGGCTGAAGATGTTTACGGTAGTATAGAATAACAATATTTAGCTGTTTGTAGTAACCTCGCAGAACATAGACACTTGTGCTTCTTCTAAACAGTCCTTCAGGATGTTGCTAAGCACTTACATAAAAAGAGTTATTTATGTTTGTGGCTTTATGTCTGTTAATCTACAGTTGTTTTYTTTTTAATTCTGACTTCATTATTCCTGTTCTATGGGATCTTTCCCTGGGAATCTGTTTAGTACATGTGAAAAAATGCCAGTGTGTGCATTTGGGTAATATTTTTAAAATGTTATTTAGTCTTCCTGGCAAATAGCAAAATTTTCTGTTGCTGGATATATTAGTATTGGTTGTGCTCATGCTTGTCTCTGAATTCGTGGCCCATTAAAACTTGTAAACCTGGCTTTCATCCTGGGTGTTTCCTCTGGAAGTTCTCTTGATGGCCTGGGGAGAACCCCCTGGGTAAACTTGATCTCACTCCTAGGGGTAGGGAGTAATGAGAAGCTGGGTCAGAGGAGGTAATAGATAATGAGTGCTAACATACATTTCTTAATTTGCCTAGCCTGTTCTGTACTTCACTCTAAAATTGTATGGATGAGCTTAAATTCACATCAGTGATTCAAAATAAATAGTCTGATTTTGCCCTACTCTGGATTAGGACAGCTCATAAGTTTACCTACTGTGTCTCAAAAACAGAGAGTCATCTGAGACAGATTTCAATAAGTAGTAGGAGTGCGGCCAATTCCTATGTTCCTGCAATCATCATGTTAGGCCCTTCAAGATTCTCCCAATTTGAAACATAACTACCTGTGAAATTACCTGTCTGCTTAGAGGTAACTTGTCTTTCAATCTTTGTTCTCGTGAAAGGCACCCAAGAATTGGAGGTCCTGACTTGGTCTGTGAACATGTTTGCTGTTAGTTGAATGGTAACTTCAGAACAGCAGCATCTCAGAAGGCTTGCCAGACCAAGATTGTGGGTTTAACTGATCCCAGGATGTAATATGGAAACCTGATACCTAATTTGTAATTTGAACTGTAAGCCTGCCATCTCTCAAAATACCTAAAAAAATAAAGAAAGATGAAGAAGACTGTGATACCAGATAAGGACAGATTTTCCTGTGTTAAGTACAGCAGCATATAATCAAATCAAAGATGCAAATTAGTATAGCAGGATTATTATTCTTAATCATTATGTGAAGATTTAATAGAAAAAAATCTGAAACTTTAATTGAAGCCAAGCAATTCAAGAAACGGCTTGATGGTTGAATATACTGAAACTATGGACTATGTTTTTTGTTAAAACCTTTCACTTTTGCATGCACATAACGCCCTGTTTTCTAAGTATTTGTAGTTCAGTTGTTGCTGTTATATTTTAAACATTTTACTGCTCTTCCTATACTTCTACATCATAAATGTTTCCAAATAAAGATAATCTTTCTTATTTGGCATACTACACACATTTTTGCATGCATTTGTGACTTACTGTATATAATTGGACTACTTCTGAGGGAGAAATCATAGCCTGCCAATCTATTTATATTTCAGTTAGTTTGTAGGAAGTTAGGGACACTTATAAGGATGAGCTTTTTAGTTGCAAAGTTTTGCATTATTGCATGTAGATCAGTAGAAACATCTGTATTCTTCTTTTTATTCTTCTTTTTCAGTTAGTCAAACCTAGAAGGCTGCCTTAGAAGACAGCTGAAAGCAATGAAGGAATCCTTTATAGATCAGTTTCTTAAATTGCTCATCCAGAGCTTTGGGTTTAAATGTTTTCTCAGTTCAATGTGATATGAAAGCAGAAATATTTGTTGCAGACTTTTAGAAATATTCTCTTATGGTTTTACAGACAGTTGGAAATAGTGGGTTTTTTTTGTTAATTCTGACTGCAGAAGTGTACATAAACATTACTGTGTCTGTTTTTTCTCTGTTGGTCTAGTGGCAGTTGGCAGGTGCTAGCTTCCAATAAGTGAGAGCTGTAAGCTGCACAGCTTGGTAATTGGCATAGAAGTTGGGTAAGGAAATCGCCTCCTTCTCTTATGCTACAATATAGTCTTTTTAAGACAAGTTCTTTTTCTTTTCCATTTCCAGAGAAAATCAGCCATTATTCAGTTTTCTCAAAGAAAGAGTGCATATATGTAGGCAGCATGAGGAAGTACTTGTCCTCAGAATGGCTTGTGTTTTGCTGAACCAACTAAGAGTTGACAGCTCAGTCTCACCAATATTTTTGAAAACCAGTCTAAGAATGTTTGAAAGTTAAAGTGGGTGCCCGTTGGGAAAAACTTTAGAGGTACCTGTGTGAAATGAGTGGCAAAAGATAATCCTGTACAAGGAAAAATAAAGTTGTCAGTTTGCAATTACACAAAAAATGGCTCCTTTTTTCCCTCCATTAAAAATAACATTTCTATACCGTGCATCTGAAAATATGATTCTTTGCTCCTTCTTCTTTTCTTCCCGCTTACTGGAAAATGAGGAAGAAAAGTTCTCTTTCTGCAAATTAGAGGAGAAAATATTATTCTGAGATTCTATTGCAAGTTATTTCTGTCGTTAAGATGATTTGTTAGGAATATGCTTATAAATTAATTTTCATTGAAGCAGCACTTCTGTGTGTCACTCAGAGTCAGACTGCTGTACAAACATACTTTGTATGAATAGCAATAATAAGGTCCATTAAGTAGGTATAGAAACCTGATGAAAGACTGGAAAGTGAAAATGGTACAGTTAAAAACGTTAAGGAATGTGTGGAAAGCATAGGAATATATTGGTGTCTTTCTCATTGAACACTCCAGCTCCTCCTTTAAATTCATGGTACAAGGAATTTTCTTTCAAGAAGTACATGTTTCTTAGGACAGATGGATAACTGTTCTTTATATAATACTTATATTTGAAACCATTTAGGAATTTCTAATGAAGTACAAGTTCTGTCTTTACTTTTTGTTTCAAACAATGTAATTGTGCATGTTGCTGACTGTAAAGGATTCATCTTGAAAGTGGTATCAGCAAATGCTAGATTCGCTTTGTAATACTCTTGGACTTGATGTGCGTCTTGTGTTCTAACTTTATGCGCCTTTGGTGTCAATACTTTATTCCCTCCTCTTAAGCCCATGTTACTCTTGTTACTGTGGGTCAAAGAATCATAGTCTTACTCATCTGAAAGAAGAACAACCCCCCCATCTTTTAGCAATAAAACATTGATGCAGCCATTATGCAACTCATTTTGTTTATATTTTATATAGCTAGCTGTGTAAATATACTTATATAGTACAGTTGTATTTTAATATAATTTGAAGCTTGTTAATTACATAAGAATTGTATTTGTCAATACAATACTTTTTCAGGTGTGTTGCCAGTTCAAAATTCACAGATGATTTAGCAATGAGGCTTATGTAATATGAGTTACATTTGTTTGGGTTTTTTTGTTTGTTTGTTTTGTTTATTTAAATGGAGCAACAGTGGAGTTAACGGTGAGTTGTTTTGCAGGATATTACTGCTGGAAGACATTTAAAAGTGTATTTTCCTTCTAACAGTTATTGAAGGTTTTGGCAGTCTGTGTGGGTACAAATTGCAGTGCACTTCAAGTCAGAATTACAGAATTCACAGAAACCTGGAATTCCGTGAGCCTAGAGGAGTCCCTTCTGCATCAGATACAATATCTGAGCTGTTAATGTCTTGGAGTTTGTAGTACCTTTTCTTCTAAGTCTTAATAAAAACATTTCTTTGAGTATATTTTCAGAGACAACTTAAGTTGTATGAAGAACAAAACTGTATGTTGAAAAAAATACATTATTCTGCAGGTATTGGAATGCATGTCAGGGTGCATAGGAGATTGGGTCCTGATCTCATTTAGACCACCCAAACACGCTTGTAAATTCTGCTTTCCCTCATAGGGGAGAGAGTCAGGGAGAGACAGATCCCAATGAAAATTTATTATAACAACTTTTATTAATTAAGTTTTTATTATGAATAGAATCAAGCTATTATTAAAAGCAGATAATTATTCGGACGGTACATTTGCTTATTCCCTCCCACTGTTCTCACACCCACAGGTACACACCACCACACAGACGCTGCCGCACACGCCGTCACCCACAGCCACCCGGGTGGCAGCCAGCCCAGCTGTTTACTCCCCGGGGAGAGCTGCGCTGGCGTGACAGTGGCTCCCAGGCCGGTGTGCAGAGGGTCCCTCAGGGGGTCCCTTGTTTCCTCAGCAGCACATGCAGTCCTGGTGCCTCTGACAGCGCACAGCTGCTGCTGCCACCTCGGATGTGATGGTCTTGCACATGCTCGGCAGACTCTGGGTCTTCTTGCATTTCTTGAAAATGCAAGAGGATGACAAATCTCCAGAGCTTGTCAGCATTTGGTAGACTTTTACACCCTTCTTGTCATGATGTTTGCTCTTTCTAGCCTGCTGTTTTCTGGTGACTGTTACTCATCCGAACCCGTTGAGTCCATTTACAGAAACTCCCAGTGACAGGATTTTATGACAACACAACTTTTGGGCAACTGGTACTTCAGCATGAAACTACAATGGGAAATCATTGACCTGTGAAACATTTTTCTCAATCTTCTTTCAGTCTTAATTTTACATTTGGAATTGAACTGTAATCAGTTTGAATTTTGAATTTTCTTTTTGTTTTTTAATGTACTTCTGTGGAGGTTTTATTATTTGTTCCGTTGGGACCAAGTTCAATCCCATTTTCCAATTCTTGTAACAAGTTTTTCATTACTATTTTTATATCAAATGCATTTCATGACAATTTTCTCTAACTTCGCTTATGCAATTTGAACGGCAAAAGCAAATGTATTTATTATAACTTTGTGAACTATTTCTGTAGAAGTAGTCATCTTTATTTCAAGATTGTCCTTCCCCTTTCTCAATCACAAATATTAATAAATTTTGTTCCATTTTACCAAACTTTTCATAATTCAAATTCTGCTCTTGAAGATTATGTTACTGTGAAACTTTCCAGCTGATGCTGAAAATGAAAAGAAGTTAAGTCTAGTGGTTTACCATAATTTTAAACTACATTGCACCCTCTGCAGGTCTTATAACTCCTAGAAAGAAATAGGAGAAGGCATTATGGATTTCCACTGTGATTAGCTGGTTATTAGGTCTGACATTAATCACACATGTGGAACTATGCATTGGGAATAATTTAGCTGACGTCAAGGGAGGGCACTGACATAAAACCGATTTTAATGAGCCTTATCTGCAGACAACTTTGAAGTTGAGAAACAATTTACGTAACATCTTATTTTGTCCACAAAAGAGTAGATTAATTAAGCTTTTTAGCTGCTGGTAATTGGACAGCTCTCAAAGTACTATTTCTTCACTGCAAGTAGTAGGAAAAGATCTGACCTGGAAACGTAAGAGCACTACAATTACTGTTCTGTCAATACTGTTCAATACTGTTCTATCAGCTATTTTTCATACATAAAATTCTTTTCATATATTATATTTCTACATGCCTGAGCAATATCTGAACCCTCTTCTAAAAGGATTTCCTTATAACCTATTGTCTTAGCTGCTTGAAGGTCATTCTAGGTACCTATGTAGATTCTCAGGCAATATTGGCATTACGTTATACAGAACTTGAAATGGCCGTATCCCATTAGATGATCTCTGAATTTTATCATGTAATACCATATTGCTTTCCATGGATAGATACGTAGAACAAGGATGCAAATTAAGTTTATCGCTTTGCAAAAACCATTTCACTAGCTCTGTTTCGTATATTGATTTAGCTGCAAATGGAACAGCAGTATATTTGAAGAAGTTTTAAATGCTGCTCCTGATCTAATACATTTAATTTTTAATGCTCGCTAAAGGCAGCTCGAAGGCTTCAGCATGCGGATAAATTTAGGTTGTGCTTTTCGCCTCTGAAAAAAATTGAATCTCTTGTGAGTGTTGGCATTACACATGAAACTAGTTGGACTTACCATTGTATAAGTCAGGTAGGTTATTCCTCTGCTTTTTGGTGTCTGTGGGTGCTTAGCATTTCATATATCCGTCAGATATAGATTGCAATGTAGAACAATGTTTTAATTTCATTTCAAGACTCTTAATTACCTGAACATTTCATTTGGCTCTGATATGTACCTTCGAGCATAATTGGCTGCAGAATGTTGACTTGATAGTTTCACTGTATGGGGTTGTCAATTTTGTGTGATGAATAGCTCATTCCATATTCTGTAACTCTACAGTGAATTGTGAATTTCATTCATTCTTAAAAAAAAGCTAATTCAGGTTCTTTAGGAATCACTAAACTGTATTTTTAAATAGCATGTTCATAACTCTGAGTCTTGAGATAATTTTCTGAGAACCTGCAAGTAAATTAGACAATTAGTTTCAATTAAAATTAACTAAAACCTGTGTTCTCASAGGAAATTAATATCTGTGTCTATCTTCTTTTGTTTCCATTTTTGTTCTGAATGATTATGGTAATGTAAACAATTTGAATTTTTCACCACTGTTAATATTGACATGTTGTGTATAAATACTTTAATACTTCAGTTTGTAGTAAGTGAAAATTAAGTTTATTATTTTATAGGCTACCAAAAGGCCATGTAAACAAAGCTTAACTAAGGCTACTGTGACATTAAAAAAAAAAAGCTGTAGTTATTTTGTGACAGCTACTTTGCATGTAACAGTTCTTGGCTCCCTAAATAGTTAAAATTAACATCGATTTAAAATAGAGTGACTAGAGACCAAGCTTTAAAGTGTTGCGACCATTTTTATGTTGTTATTGCTTAATGACACTCAAGCAAAAAGGTAGTGGCTGTCAGATACCGGCTAGTACCTGTGTTCCCCTAAACTTTATTGACTGATGTGTAAACATAGTGCTGAATATTTGGGAGGCAGGAGGGAAGAGAGTTTTTGGTAGCATTTCATTTTTGGATAGTTTTGCAGTATTTCTGAGCTTCAGTTGCTGATAATGCAATTCCTCATTTTAGAGTAGTCATTCTACTCTCTTCTGACTCTTTTCATATCAGTACTGTTAGTAATCCTACAGATTTTTGTTCTGATTTTTGCTATCATAAAGATACAGAAATAGAATTTATGAGGAGATATAGTGCCATATTTTCAAATTGCATACTCGGATTATTTGTCCATTTGGAATAGAATTGAAGATGTTGTTTATAAATGAATAGGGTTTGGGGTGGAAAAAGTAAAGCATTTTCAACACTGGTTTGAATACCTATTTCATGGCTCTTTGAGTTAGTTTGAATATTGAAATACATGATTAAATCAAGGGAATGAATGATATCTGAGGTGATTTAATCTGTTGCTTGCCACAGAGGCAATGAATTTATTTTGAGAAAAAGCAGAGAGTAATTATATATATTTTTTTTTAGTGAATAAGCTCCTGAAAAATTTAAAAGTTGTTGTGTCCCACTTAAAAAGTCAAAATAATCACCTTACAATATCTTGGGTTTATTAAACAGTGGTGGGTTGGGACAGGATATCTAAGACTCTTGTAGTGATCAGTTATTCAACGTAATACTTCATATAAGGAGGAGCAGAAGAAGAGAAAGGTGACAAAGAATAGCTTTGAAGTGTCACCCTGCAAGGGGCTACTTTTTTCCTGCTTTTGAGTGCATAGTTTTTAAAATTTTTTTTAATGTGAACAGACTTGACCACACCAACCCCTTTTTCTCAAAATGCCAACCTCCTTGCAGTTTAATGTTTTTTTTCCGTATTTTAATGGAAGTACCTGATTGCACCATTTAATTTGGAAGAACTCTGAGTCCTTGGCTGGAAAAATAGAAAACACTTTCAGGAGAATCAGGAAGAACATACTGACCCCACAATTACTGTCTGAACAGTGCAAATCTCAATGGTCCTTTAAAAGCAAGTTCCCTTAAACTATTTGCCAGTGTCATTTATCTCCTTTCAGCTGCCCCTGTAGCTTAATTTAGCTCACAGACATGCACAGTCTCACCAGATAATCCCGAAAAGACAGTGCTTGTATTTGTTATCTTTCTGGGCACAGTGTTTTATCTCTTGTGAACCCATTTGATACGGGTTTCTGGTCCTYGTATGAGTGATTATACCAAGTAACACCCTTAGATGTTTGGATGGAGAATTATAAGCATGCTATTTTTGTTGATATAGTGTATTTTAGTCCTAATTTTTTCCTTTTTTCCAGTACTTAAAGCTATTGAAAGGTGTAAGCACAGTCAAAAAATAGAACAAAATTTGAATAATAATCATAGATGCAAAGGAGGAAGAACTCTACTGAATTCCATTGCTTGATGACAAGAAGATCTATTTTAGTTTAAATTAATAAGTAATGCTGGGTTGTTTTTTTTTTGTTTGTTTGTTTTTTGTTTGTTTGGTTTTTTTTTTTTTTTTTTTTTNTTTTTTTTTTTTTTTTTTTTTCATAATGCAATAGGTTGGTAGTTTTAGAATGCTCATTATGTTTAATTTTGAGCAAGTTTTATGTTCTGTTTTGGGATTTTGGTAGCTGTTCAAACAAGAGCATTTTATATCGACACATTCGGATGGGTGGTTGTCCTGCACAATATGTGCAAGGGTGTTCTTTTCTCCGGGACTGAATTTCAGYTTTGAGTGTTACGAGTTGGGGTTTATGTTCATTTTCCTTCTCTGATTCAGACRCTGATGTGGCCCCTGGAGAGTAGTCTTCTGGTTATCACTAGAGGCAGTAAACAAAAACTGTTAAGATGGAAGAAGTAGGTCATGTTTTATGTTCTGTTTTGGAGTTTATCGCTAAATGGAGTAATAGAAAAGTCAATGCATACTGAAACCTCAGGGCATCATTTGCTGGTGCTGATACTGTTATGAGGTGGAGTTTGACAGGTCCCTGATTAAATATTTACATGATTGGATTTCATGAGAAAAGAGGTAATGATGATGTTTCAACCTGAATTTGTGGATGATTCTAGTCAAACAAAAGTGRGGTTTGCCCTTGACTTTTTTTTCTGTGTAGATGTGGAATTGATTTTAGTTTATCTGTCTCTGAAGAATTTCCTTTTTAAAAGACATCACCTTTTTAATGACTTGGTAAATTCTAGGAAGAACACATTAGAAATCACTTAAAAAACCTATCACTTATTATATCTTTTAATCAAAAACATCCTTTTGCTTCTTAGTGAGATATCTCTTACAACAAACAAAAAAACCCTCCTGGAATGCTTAAATTATTTTTGTTGATACAAATAAATTTGAGTGAGCCATCTGAACAACCAAGAGTCTACAAGTCCTGAGGCACAAAACATCTCCCGTTGAATCAAAATGGATGCATAATAGTGTTATTAAAATATTTTACTTTAAATTTTACATTCCTTTTAAGTATTTGCGTGGGAGATTTGGAAATTTATTCAACCTGTGTTTTTTAATAAAAAGGAAGGCAATAGGTTTGACGTTATTTCAGCTCCTTAGAAATATATTTCTGTCCTACTGAGCGCTGAGAAATTAAATTCTGTATGCAGACATTGTTTGTGGGTTCCTGTGGGATTTAGCAAGAAGTACCATAAAATTATCAAATAAAACAGTCATAAAAATTAATTGACTGAAAAAATAATGAATTATTCCCATCTTTGTTGTAGTGATAGTTTAATGTTTCACTTTCATTTAGTAAGACAAAGGTGCAAGGAAAAGATGAGCAGAAGAGTATTTGGCAAATATGCTTTCACATACTAAATTTGTAGTTGAACAAAAGATACTAATCATACATCTGCTCATTTTAGATAAATGTGAGTGTATATTATTAAAGATTTTAAATTTTCAGTCATTCCAGTTTTTATAATTGAGAACTTTTAAGTATTTTGATTTGACATTCTCCATCTGCTGATGCAGGTATCAGTCATGTCAAATAAACAGATGTATTTTTACCAAAGTATATTGTCACCAGCAACGAGAGAATTTACTAAACACACAGTGAGATCAGCTAATCTATCTGATCATCCAAAGTGGTCTTAGAATCAAAAAGACAATAATGGTAGCTTGTTTGAATAGGGAAAAAAAACAGAATTTGAAGATTTGAAAAAAAAAAAAAAAGAGACTTCTGCATACTGCTAATCCTGTATTCTAGTATGGAGAGCAAACAACAAAGATAACAATTTGCCTGTTCTAAACCAATCTAAGGCAATAGGGAAGCAATGTTGTTTTGTATTCTTGTAGTTGGTTTTCTTAATTTGTTTACATTTTTTTGTATTTGTTTGGATATTTTTTTTACTGCTGTGGATGCAACTGCCAGAGATGCTGACCATCACAACCAGGTGAGCTGCGTGACAAGAGATTTTTGGTGATGGCATTATTTGGTAGATAAGTCCCTATAATAAATAGTGATAGTAGTTACTGACTGCCACTACCATGTTTAAATGTAAGTTTGTGTGTCTGAGTTATCAGTTTATGCTTGTTATGAAATTATTATTTTGTCATAGTGTGAAGCTAGAAGTGATATCAGTTACTAGAAGTCAGCATACTGCAGTAGTAGTGTACTGGTTACAGCACACTAATGCACAGAAATTTGGTATTTTTTTATCACACATAAATGGCCAGAGGTTAAAATACACATGCTTCCTAATGAAACTCTGAGCATGTCAGCCTGATAGCGTACCTTGCTTTGAGCTGTCCTGCTGTTTTGAATAGTTGTGGAAAATGATGCCTTAAGAATATAATTTGCTTTCTTTTTTAATAGAATAATAGGAGTATGGGTTAAAAGCTCATGTTACTGATGTGTTTGTTTCTTCTTCAGTCTGAGAATAGTTATGGTTTGTAGTTATGATTTCTGTTTCATAATGAAAGCTGCTGATTTGTCTCAAAAAATGGAAGAGTGCAGACTCTGCACTGGTTTGTTAAATTCTGCTCTGCCATATGCAAATATCACAGTTGGCTTTAATAAGTAGCCCTGTCTGCTGGCCTTTCTTGTAGAGTGTCTGATGAACCAATCTGTTCATATTTTCTTTGGGAAATGTTTAACCTGAGATCGACAAAACAGGATAGTTACCTGTCTTGTCTGATCTGCTGGCAGGCATCAGTAGACAGCTCTGACCTACCTCTTGCCCGGTGGGTCATTCAGGCTATGAGAGGCTATGGGAAAGCTTTCAAGAGATTGGATGAAATCTGGGAGGTGTTTCAGGAGACGGGGCACTGGCAGGGTTGTCCTTAAGGAAAATGCCTGTGGGATCTACGTTCTGCTACAGTAGAGCATAGGGTGTATTCCTGGGAAACTTCCTAGGAACAGCTTGTCTACTTTAAAATAATCTTATATTAAATGACAGTTTTTCATCCTGGAARTACAGTTCTTTAATATTTGCGTAAGTCCCAGCTCCTTCAAATGCACAGAAAGCATGTATTTACAAAAAAAGTTTGGTGTTTTTTTTAAATACCCAATGTGTGAATAGTACGCTGAGTCATTCCCAAGTAAACTTTATGCCTTACAAATTCTCTGTTTCATAAGCTGTTTTATTTTTGTCAGCTCCTGTATATAGTGATTACTAAAAAAAAAAAACCAAAAAAAGAATGATGGCCTGCTGTATTTCATAGTATCATAAATGTAGTTTTGAGACACATAATCTTTTTGGAATTGTTACATACTTTGATATGCGTGGTTTCAATCTTTCTCCCAAATTAGTGGCAGTTTTTGCCATGTATTTCGGTCGAAGTAGATTAGGTCGCTAAGCTGGGCTTTTATTATACAGAAATCACGAAGCTATTAAAGTGTTGATGAATAATGTGAGGAAGGAGGAATTAAAAATTCCGGCAGGTGGAGAGAATGGTGTTACTGGTGAGAGTAACACTGGCTCCTTCAGGCTATTCAGTCCGTAGGCTGGCTGGCCAGACTGCAAGTTAGGCGGCACCTGACTTCCTTGAGCAGCCCCAGCAGTAGTGCGATGGTCAGGAACCCCCCCTGGGGCTGGGYGGCTGCAGGCCACCTACAATAGTGCTCTCCTCTCGGGGGTCCAACACAGACTGGCTCTGAACGAGGGGCTGTAGTCTCTTGTTAGGTGATACCAGGTATTTCTCATACAGAATCACTTCCTTCCATTCTTTCAAATCTGTTGCCTCTTCATTATGGTAGTCTCCTTCATGTGAAACGAATCTAACTTGTGTGGACCTCTTTCCACTTGTGGGATTTTTGGGGGGAAGGGAAGTGAAGGGGGATGGTGGGGCTAGATACTCCAGGCTATGCAGATCTACCTAACTTTCCCCTCTGGTCTCGGTGGGCTTGGCCTCTCTTGAGGTTAGAGTATTGTTATACCTGTCCTTGAATTTCCTCTGCTCTGGGTAACACATAACCAACGCTGTTCCAATGGCAACTTTCCAGCAATACTGTGAAAGAAAAATTCCTTCAGGGTGAAAAATCTTCTCTAATGGTTGCAATGGAAATGGCTAACTGAGTGGTTATATAGATTAATATCCCAGTTATATGTAAATGTTCTGCAACCTTTTCTGCCTTATCATTTAGGATAAACATTGATTCTGTAACCACTGGGCCATAAGTGCTTTCAGCTCCATTATAGCTAAGATTTGGGCCAAACCTTTAACGCAGAAAAATAGCTATCGTCTATTTAAATAAGTGGTTTGGTTTCATAGAGTTCTGCTGGCTATTCAAGGTTTTAGCAGGCAAGGTTGTTTTTCTGTTGTTGTTGCATAAGGTGCATTTTGTAGTTTAATTTCATATAATCAATGCTTCAAATACTGGACCAATATCTAGGGAATATTATTACTTTTTTCCCCTCTCATAGCCCCTGTGACATTTCTGGTAAAAAAGACTACTTAAGAAGAATATTCCAGAGGAGCTGTAAGACAGGAGACACAGCTAAATTGATCATAATTGCCTCAATATGCTGCTTGTTATAAATGGAGGCAAATTATTCTAGTGCATTCTGGTCAGGTAGATGAGTCACAGTGCAGTGTTGAAATGTCATATTCGTCGATCCAAGAGAGAATTAAACTTTTTTAGGGAAAATGCAATGTTAAACTTGACTTACTGTCAACTGGTTTATCTTTAATAAAAGCAAGTATTGTACTAAATTTAATTATTTTTTTTAATGGGATGTAACTTCATGACACTAGCAGCATAATACGGATCTTTTGAATGTCTTTCCCCATTTCTGTGGAGTAATTAACAGGAAACGTTACCATCTAAATATACTTTTAGTTTAATTAATTTCTATGTAGACAAGGTTCTAACACTGTATTTTTATTTCATTCTGGTGCAAGGCTTTTCACTTTGTTCAATAGCAATGTAAATGTACTCTTACACTAAAAGAAAAAATACAGAAAAAACCAAACTTACTCTGTTCTTATTTGTCATATCTAAGTTTTGTTTTATAGTTGGATTTATTTATTTAAGTGCTGTCTGGATTTACATCAAAGATTACAGTGTTTCCATTGGACATGCTAGCTCTTATGAGCCTGTGCACTCCTCTCCAACAAGAGTATAAGTGAGTAAGTCTTCATGGTTCGGTGCACAAGTCAGGTTAAAGTTGAAGAAGAGTACTTCAAGAATTATCTCAAAATGTTAGTTTATTTTGCTTTGCTGGCAAATGAAAGCATAGCTTGATTCCTATTATACTACTTAGTGATTCCTCTTTCTAACATCTGTACTATTTTTGTTTTTTTGCCTTGGAAAGACCAGAAGGGCTGTTATGTTTGAAGTGATGTTTCGTAATTAAAAACTTATTCTCTTGTAAAGATGTGACTATGGATGGAAGTTAATGACAATAGAGAAGGTGGTCTGGAACCAGAGAATGACTTCTATTGGACTTTGAGAACAATACATATGAGAATGGAGTTTACACAGAGCACAGTGACTTTGGTGTGGGGGTCCAGATGTACAGTTCTTAGTTGATAACGTTCTTTATTTGTAAAGCCATTGCAGTTAGTAATTCAAATGTTAGCTTCTTTTTCATATAAGCTAAGAATTCATACTGCTGTTGTATGCCTGTCATATGAAACTTGCATGCTTATTCTTTCCAGATGCTGTATAGCTTTAAGGTAATCCCAGCACTGTCAGCAAGAGCATCCCTTTTCAAGTGTGTTGACTGTACTGAGGCAAGGTGGATATCACACAAACTCAGCATCTATATGCTGAGATCACATTGGGCAGATAATGTTCAAAATTATAATGGGATTTATAGGTCAAGAGGAGCATCTTGAATTTTGTATGGTTACACTTGCTGTGAATCTGAAATTGTGTGCCGTTCCTCTGAGGAACACAGCAAGATGAGTATTTGAATATTACAAATGAGATTAGACAAAGGTCTGAGTAACCAAAGAAAAAGGTATGAAATGTATAAATGAAAAAAAAAATTGTAATTTTCACAAATAGCACCTAGATATTTAAACTGTAGGTGCTACCAATGCTCAGTTAGAATCAGAAGCTATTAATTGCATGATTTTTGAAATATGGTTCTGCCCAGTATGTAAGTGTGTAGGAATAATATTCAGTCTTCATACCTCTTGCAGGAGCTTATCTTAGGGACACTTGCATTGTATCTGTACTATGCTAATCAAAGAGCGACAGGGAATGTTCTTGTGCATGGGAACTCAGTTGCCTATCCTGCTAACTTGCTGGGACACAGAAACAATCGTGAGCATAGTTCAAGAGTTAATATGGTCCCAAACCATTTCGTAGGAGAGAGTTTGTGGCTGCTTGGCTCTGCTGTATAAAGGATTGCAGTAGTGTGGATATGGGCTATTCAATAGCAGTTGACCTCTTTGTCAGGTAATATGGTTCAGGGCATCTTTAATTTCCTAGTGTAGACATAGCCATAATAAGATAGAGTAATTTGAAGGACATACCAAGGTTAAAAACCCACTGAATATTGTATTGATTAGCCAGAGATTTAGGAAAAGTAACACGCATATTTGAAGGTCTGGAAAATCTTATTTTATTAACATTCTTTTCCTATCCCTCTGAACAATATGTTATATTAGTGTTTCTTGTCTTTTACTCTGGAAAACTTTTATCAGTAACTGGGTCCTATATTATTCTACAGAAGGCATTCATTTTGGTTTGTTGGCTTATAAACCCATAGAGAATATATTGGGCCATCTGTGATTGCTTCAAGTTAAGGGTTGAGGCAGAGCATTACTTTCTCTGATTTCAGGCAAAATGCCTGAGCCCAGGTGAGTGTGGATTCATCTGTGCCAAGAACCTGCTAATCACGTTTCTCTTTGGGACCTTGTCCTGAAGCTGAAGAGAGTTGTAGTGACTCAGTGTGGATTGATTCTATGCCAGCACTTCATCTTTCCCAAGGCAGATCCTCCTGTGAATAGCGGAACTCTGTTTCTGATTCAGGAGGAAGAAGGATTTTTGAGGAAGAAGGTTTTTGAGTTGTACCTGTGCTTCTGACCTAACCACCTCTTCAATTACTCAGTGGCACTGCCAAACTGATTTACAGAGCTATGACACATAATGAAGTGTGGTATCAAAGCATGCAGCAAACTCAAAATCCAGGTCACACAAACGGTCATGTCGACAAATCGAGATGAGTGGTAGAGTTACAATACCCAGGGAACTGCAGTGCGTACGACAAGGGAACACTTCAAGAGCAGTCCTTTATAAGAAAAAGGTATGATAGGTGATTTAAGAGACTGTATTCAAGGGCAAACAAGGGAGCATAATATATATGGGTAGATATAACTAAACTGATCATATTACTTTTAGTGTTTAGATTCAGTGAAATTGATGGCCACACATACACCTCGCATTTGTAATGAAGGCAAAATGGCACGTTGCAAGCTATGAGGAAAAAGGAATGGCTGTGTGGACCACATCTCCTTTCTCAGCACAGTCCTGGACTGCATCAAGCATCCTTAATATTCTCCAACTTGAACGGAGTGTAGCTCATTGCCTACATGGTGGTTGTGAGATTTATGCATATATTCGTGGATAAAATAGGGTTACACTCGGTCATTTAATTCCACTTCAGTTTCTTGTTCTTCCCCCCCCGTTCTCTAATTCAATAATTTTTTCAAAGTCAGTTATTCATTTCCTATGGCTTACTATCCTGGAAATGTGTAGCTCCTAGAGAGCTACAGGTAGTGATCATGTTGATTTAGGAAGTTGTGATCCTAGTTTTTGGGAAAAAAATTTCAAAGCAAACTAAATCCCACTGAAACTCAGGGCAATATAGGTGCATAACAGCAGGTGCCTATTCCACCATCAGAAATGTTATTATTAGCACTTGTAAACATGCATGAGCGAACTTTAAACTCACTTAACTGGGTTAATTGCTAAGAAGGCAGTCTAGGAGAATGGGGCTCAACAATAGCTGCAAAGTGTGCCTGGACTTCTGGGCAAATTCTTGAGCAATTAAGCAACAGTTTCTCCCATGCTGCCACACTGATGTAAGTGTCAACACAGGACCTAGATAGTGGAAATATGCTGCAATTATAATTTTGCATACAACATCTAAGTAGTTTTAGAAGTGGTACCATAAAATCAAAATGTTGGTTTGTTATGAAAGGATGTCTTTCAGCCAAAGCAGGTTGGTGTTGGTTTTGCTGTAAACTAATGCTTTTGTTTTGTCTTCATCTTCAGTTCAGGATAAGAACTGTAGTAACCTGGACAGGGCCACACAGAGATCTTGGTGGCATACGCTAATATTAAGGAGGAGGCAAATCCTGTTAGTCTGCAGAATTATGCCTAAGAAAAATTATAGGGAAGATACAAATGAACATTTTGGAATAACAGGTTTCCAGGCTTTGTCATTTGTTCATGCATACTTCACCTCCCTTACCCAGTACACACACCTGTCCTTCGTGTATCTGTGGAGTGTGGGGTGGTTTGGTTTTTTTTCCCCATTCAGTTCAGAGTAAATAATTCCCATATTCCATTAAACTGTTCAGCTGTGTCATTAATCTTACGAATTAGATGTTCATTTGAAAGCAGTGTCAGCATACAAGTATTGTAAAGTAGGTCACACTCACTTTTCCACTTTCTTAGGGTAAAAAGATTCTCTAAAGCAATGACTTTGAGGCGTATGTTTGAACAAAGACTACTCAGGAAGGCCTAATGTAACTGGTACTAAAGAAAAAAATGCTGTTTCATCCTGGGGAAATTGTTCCAGAATGTAACATTTATTTTAAATGAAAGCATTAGCTTTAAAACAGGTAAACCATCAGATGCGCGCATGGAGAATCCCCGATGACCCCTAAAATAAGCCATTTGCTCATGACAGATATTGGAAGTAGAATGAAAAAGGATGGGAAAGACAAAGAGGGTAATAAACGACAGAGGCATCAATGATGGACATTTTTGGTGTATTAGTTCCTGTTAATTTCATCACCAGTTGTATTAAATGCACTGGTTTATTGTTGGAGTGTCAATATTTGAGTATTTTCTGAATTGGTTGATGTTTATTGTGTCTTTTGAATTCAGAAGAAGTGTTTAGCCTTGCTATGCATTTAATTTGTGTACCACTGGTGTCTCCGCAGAGCTAAATGTCATAGTAAAGTGGAACATTAGATTACCTAATTAAGTATTTCAGAGGGATATGTGCTAAAAATAAAACTGATAAGTGGTAGCAATTCACTGTTCTTAGTAGTTATAAATGTGTAAAATAGAGAACACAACTTCAAGCCTGTACTTGAATAGGATTTATTTTAAGAGCTTTATTTACAGCCTGCATCATCAGGGGGAGTCTTTCAGTGATTTCTTTCAGACTTTAAGACTTGGATCAAGCCCAGTAATGACTGAACCATTTACAATCTCCCAATGCTTTAATTGCCAATTATCTCATTTTTTATGTGGCCTTCCATCTTTAGTAGGACACTTTATAGAACGACAGGCATGGGAGTAGTAATGAACCCTTCTAGAAATACGATTTGCCAGTGTGTTGCATGCAGCAGTCATGGCACAGCATGACTCTCGGAGGACTCTGTGATGTTTGTTTGCCAGCAGTGATAATACTGTCCATTGTGGTTTTGCTGACAATCAGCAAAGTGATTATGAATTTATCTGGTGCTGTAGAATTGTGTGGCACATTGACAGCTGTAAAAGTGATTTAATTTTGGCTCCGTACAAGCATACAGCTAAGTGCTTATTAATAAAGCAACATTTATGAAGTAAATATTATGATGCCTTAATGTGCCCACAAAAGTGTAATTCATGTTTCTTCTGGAAATGAATGGTGAATTGGGAATTCCATCACATGACAAACAACATCAGAAAATAATAAGATATAGGTAGATGAACATGACTAATGCTTTTGTTGATTTAATATAATTTAAAGTTTGCAAATCCTGTGGAAATGTGATTCTTTTTCTTCAACTAAAGAGAGCTCCATTAATGGCATTTAATACTCCATAAATCTGTTAAATAAAAGAGCCTTAGGATTTCCTTGACGGAGAAGAAATACAATGTGTTGTGAGTTGAAATGTAATTATTACTTAAATAGCAGTAATCCTAAAGTTATTACGGAAGTTAAATCTTTGAATGGGCACTGTTAAACAGAAAGAGTATGTGTGCGTGTGTGGAAGTATATATTCATGTGATGTTAATCAAAATGTCAGAGAGTTTGTCTGACATTTTTTCGATTAAGAGTAAGTACTAGGTGTTGAAGGTTAAGCCCAAGAAAATCAGATGGACAATGTGGTATTTTTTGTCAAAAACAATAAAATAATTTGATTTAAAAATACAGATTTTTCTGTGTGTGTGTGTAAAATAACTTATTCAGTGTAACTTGAAGCCAAATCTGCTTTTTACAAAAGATTTAGTCATGAAAGCAGAATAACCTGTAAGGTTTCAAGTTGAGTTTTGCAAATTGGAAAGGAGGGAGACCTTATCGCTCTCTACAACTACCTGAAAGGAGGCTGTAGCGAGGTGGGTGTTGGTCTCTTCTCCCAAGTCACAAGCGATAGGACGAGAGGAAATGACCTCAAGTTGCACCAGGGGAGGTTTAGATTGGATATTAGGAAAACTTTCTTCCCCGAAAGGGTTGTCAAGCATTGGAACAGGCTGCCCAGGGAAGTGGTGGAGTCACCATCCCTGGAGGTATTTAAAAGACGTGTAGATGTGGTGCTGTGCTTAGGGACATGGTTTAGTGGTGGACTGGGCAGTGTTAGGTTAACAGTTGGACTCAATGATCTTAAGGGTCTTTTCCAACCTAAGTGATTCCATGATTCTGTGATTCTACATTTTCCTACTTTGATTCTGTAGATATAAGCTCATGAAAGAGGCTGTAGGCAATCCCTTGATATTCTCCTTGCACGTTGGTTCTATTCTCTTTTGACCAGAACTTGGATAAATAATTCACAGTATATTTTACAAATAGGGGAAAAAAGATGGAGGTTGGCTGAGGAACTTAATATATTTCCACAAGCAGAGAAGAATTTTCACAGGTTGGTGGTTCCTTTTTGAAATCACCAGGCTACCTTATAACACTGATGGGGTTTAGCCAGTTACGTGCTTGTTAGTCAATTATTTCACCTTAACAAGAAATTTTTGATGATCTGATTAAGCAGATAGATGTTTGGAACGTATATCCTCTCATTGGGTAAGTATAATTCATAGACTCATACTACTGTTTGAGCTCCTTTGATCAGTGATTTCAAAAGGTATTCTATCAGTATTCCTCTTGAAGTTTAATTGAGGTATGCAGACCATTCCTTTGGAAGTTTTAACAGTATTTAAAGTTATCCTACAATTATTTATTATGCAGTGGATGTGAAGTTTGTTCAATGTTTAGAACAAAGAATAGGGGAAGACAGTTTAGGTGAAAATATTTAGACCAAAGCTGGATGTTTCTTGAATGACTATTCCATGCATATCCTGCCCCTTTGACAATAATCACATAGCTCCATTTAATGCTGATGGCTAGATTTCCACATGATTGTTTAATGAGCTGATAGTAGACTGTTATTAACATGAGATTTGCAGGTCAGTAAAACCAGTGAGACATTCTGGATTGGAAGTACTCTCTGTTTATTTTCATTGCTCTCTGTCTAGTTTCGTTATATATGAATTAGCCTCTAAAACAAACATGCTAATCTTGATATCGATACTATCCAGATAGGTGAAGAAAAAAACCCATGATGCACACTGTAGTAATTTTTTTTTCTTGTTTCTGGGGTTGATTCCTGCTGCTAGTAACTGAATAATCCTGTCTCATTTACCCAAATCAGGGGTGTGTTTTGCATCTTAGCAGTTTTACTTTTTTCTCAGAGTCAAGAGTTTGGGTTGATGTTAGCGACAGTAATGGCAAAAATTACCAAGAAGCAGAACATGAAGAGTGTTGATACTTGTTTCTATGTAGTGATTCATTTTAGTATATGTTAGAAAAAATTGCCAACAGAAGTAATAGYGATAATTATTGCTAAAGTCCTGCAACCCTCAGGAAGCTTATTGTAATATAAAATAATGTTGGAGGGGAGAGCAACTAGAAGTCCCAACTTTCGCTTAACATGTCTTTTGGTTTTTCTTTTTTTTTCTTCTCTTTTTTTTTTAATTTATTTAATTTATTTAAAAGTGATCTTCCTGTATATTCTGGGTGAATATTTCTTAAGATGAAAATCTTAAATCTCCTTGCATATAAATGTCCTTTGATCAGCTGGCAGGTGTCTCTCTTATTTTGACTGATTATTTTGCCTCTAATTTATTTTTCACATAGGCACTTGTTGAAGTTACAGCTTGTCTAAATATTTACTGATTGTGGGTTAGTTAATGCTTTACTTCCTACATCATGGGTGTTATACTTGTAAGTACTGTAAATTTTTCTGGTGTGTTTGGTAGTCTCTTGGTCTTTGCTTTAAAACATAATAGGGAATTTTGAAATACTACACCTTGTGTCTGTGTCCATCTCCTGAATAATTTCAGAAATTAAAAATAAAGAATCAGGAAGTTCATTCAGAAATGAAAGAATATAACAGCTACTGGAAGGAGATAGACGTAATTGCACTGTGCTTTTCCAAGCCCTTAAATAAGCATGAGAGTTGGGAAATTTGTTTTGGAGTGTCTTGTAGGCAAGAGCACTTACTGTAGAGGTGATAGATTTTTCTGTGATATGTATGGTATGTATTGGCTGATGTGCTACTTCTGTAACATATACCCATATGAGAAGTCTCTGAATTAATTTATCTATCATATGAAATAATAAATGTTAATTTTATTAGAAAATTATGTGGGTATTTTGTTTTAGTTCTTCCACATATATTCAAAGGCAAAAGAAATGGAGTTTGGAAAGACCGATGTTTTGCTGTTTCTTCCCTTTTTTCATGACTGTTAAAGAATTGAAGGCACAGAGCTCATTACAAGAATGTTTCATGGTCATTTTACCAAGTACACCTTGCAGTGACAGACTTAAGGAGTTCAGTTTATTTAGTTTCTAAAGAGGAGTTCAGAGGTGACTCGATCAAAGATTTTAAGTACCTGCACTCGGAAGAGGTAACTACTGCTAGAGAGCCCTTTAATTTGACAGACAAAAGATACAGCAGGACTATGAAGCTGGAATTTGCAAATGCAAAAAATTGCAGTAAAAATACAGTAAAAAATATTTTTTGGAGATGAGGGTTATTTACTCTTAACCAAGATGGACTATTTAATAAAAACTGTGTTTTAATGTTACCACAAGTTATTAGATGTGATGCAAGAATTACTAAAGATGGTTTGTGACCTGTATTATACAGCAGGTCAAACTAAACTATTACTATGGCCTTTTTGGTCACAGAATCTTTTCCAAGTGCATGTCCTAGTGGTACTGTCATTGCTTTGTTTTGCTGTTGCAGGAAGCTAAAAGTATAATTTGTGGTTTATTGTCCTTGAGAGTTAACTACAAGGACAGTTAACTGTATCACCAAAAATCTCTCTCTCTGGCCCTGGCATATATGGCTTCCTGTAATATGTTATAGGAGTATATTGGCAGAGAAAATGAAAGTAGTAGCATCTTGCCTAGCAGCTGAGACATATAGACAAAAGAACTAAACTTAGAATAGTAGTAGTGTTAGTCCAAATAGAAAATCAGGTTTGGAAAACTTTTAATTTCTCAGAAGCATAAAACTATATATAAAAGAATTAATGTAATCCATACTTCCAGAATGCAGAGAGATTTTAGGATAAGATATATAGAAGCCTCTAGTTTTTCAAAGTGTTGTGAAGATTATAAGAAGAGATAATTTTCAAAAAAACCTTTACTCTTCAAATGCACTTTGGAGGCTGGAGTAGAGCTATATATTTTGCACTGTGAAGCATTCAGGACTGTTTAAGCTGGTTTCCTGAGTCTTAAAGCAAACAAGTGAAACACTGAGGTCCATGCATGTGTGAATGTATACATACGTGTGTGTGTAGATACAGAAAAAAAAAAAGAAAAAGGCAAAATTCTTAAATGACACTTCTTTTTTTTCCCCCACTATATGGAAAAAAACCCTAACACCAAACAATCCAGATTTTTTTTTTTTTTTGACCGGAGTATTTTTAAATCCATTATAAAGTTGTCTTAGTTTGCAACATTTCCGTTGTTTGTTTATCATAGAGTGATACGGTTGTTTTCTTTCCTTACAAGATAGCCACGAAGTGTAATAAATATTGGCAAAAAGCTCTGACATCCTTAGACATAAGAGACTACAGAAGTGTACAGATGAAGTGTTAGACAGAGGTGCTGCTCAAGAGTCATATGGAAAGGGAATTTTCCTCCAAGACTGTTCAGAAAGCCACTTCATTAAAACAATTTCCCATTTTTCTTTCTATTGGCAATTTTCCAGTAGTTAAACAAACAGTGACAGTATGCAACATCTTCCACATAGTACAATTAATATGACACAGCAAATAGCAGAATAGAAGTAGATCGTTTCACTGTAGCTAGACAAAGCCTCTAACCCATGTTCTTTAAAGTGGTGTTCTTGGCATGATGTTACAGTTAAGTTAGTTGTAGCAGCTCTTGAGAAGTTTTCAAAATAGAATCAGGTGAATTCATAAACTTCACCTGAGTTCCTGGAGGGACATTAGACTCCTTTAGAGTTGACGTACCTAATTCAGTAATCTAATGAGCAAGGAAAAACATTTGTGCTGTAAAAATTACTAAATAAGCTACATGAATCCCAATCAAGTTCCTCTTATGTTGCACTGTTATGATTTCACTTGACCGAATAAAAATGCCTTCTCCAGTGTTCATTGACCTCTAGCTTTCCATGCCTATTAAATCTTTTCATATGCTTGACTGCTAGAGAGCTGCACTGTCAAGTACCTTCGRAACGTATAGAAGAGCTTGCTTGCCTTTCTTTTATCTGTATTCCCTTTCCTTTTAGACATAACCTTGCTCATTAAATGTAATCTCTTGAGAATAGTATTCTGTAAACAGTTTGGAAACAAATTCTGTTAATTCCTTGAAAATGTTGTGAAGTATTTTTACTGTGTCTAACTGGGAAAGTGAGAAGAGGTTACTTCAATAATTACACAGTGATTCCTTTCCATAATTAGTTCAATTAGCTGATTTCATCTTCCTCTTAACGGACAAAAGAGTTGCATCGGCTGAATCTCAAATGCGAAGGATTTTCTTTTTGGTAGGAGCTGAGAAAATCTGGATGGTGTCTACAGGACAGAGCCATTGCTGCTAGCTTTCTCTTGCTCGTGGCAGCCCCGTTCTGCTGCAGTTCCATCTGCAGGCCTTGGGAAGTGYGGGGAAGTCTGGGACATTTTCATGATGCCTCAGAACGCTTTCTTAAATATTTTAGTGCCATTCATCTAACCCAATTTAGGTATCTAAAAGGTAGATATTTGCATCTGAGTTAATCACTCAGGAGGAGGAGTAGACATATTTACATGATTCATTTAACCTAGTTCTCTCTGAACATGAAGTGAGTGTAAGTGCCTGAGTCAGACCCAGGTATTTAAAAAAATAAACACCAAAGACTAGATCAGGGAAATTCAAACTTTTTTTACCCTTATGTTTTGATATCATCTCTCTCAAACTACACAAAGTGGAGATGTGTGATAACAATATTCACATCACCCCAGTTTAGCCGAGGTTTGCCATAAAAGTTAGCTGGGTGGTACTCTTCACTCCCCACTGTTGTCAAAAGGGAGAGAGGGACTATGCCAGAGTGTCATTTAGAATAAGAAACTGAACTGGAAACAGCCTTTCTCTGAAAGAGGGGTGCTTAAGGAAATAAGTTGGTGTTAAATGTGCTTAAATATTCCAGCATATTACTTAATCTGTTCCGCTTATTCAGACTTTTTGTTAGACTGGAAGTATGCAGAAAGATCTTTGGAGTGACAGTTGTGCAATGCTCAGTGTGGCACGCAGCAGGGAAGGTACGCTCAGAAAGCTGAAAATACACTTTGATGTGTGGGTGTGTCTGTACATATTTGCAAGATCATTCCAAAATTGTGCATGTCTGGAAGGAACCTTTAGATGGATTTGCTTGTGCTCTTAACTCTGTAGTGGAATGTAGTGGATTTTCACTTGCAAAAGTATTGCTATATTTGTTCCTAAATCCTCCCCTCCCTCGCCCCATAAAAAAAAAATAGGTATTTTTCTTGAATGCCTGCTGCAGCACAATGAAAATCACAATTGTAAGTACACAAAAATAGATGGGTTTAATTTATTTTGAACATTCAGGAACCATTCAATATGGATGTATTAAATTAAAACCAAACATTAATAGTGTGGCCATTTGAAAAAGTGTTTCTGGAATGGTATGCTGAAAATAAACACAAATAGAGTATAGATTCTTACATACTGATATTGCATACCAGATCTATTTCAGCATTAAAAACTTAATATAATCTATCTTCTTTTTTTTCCCATCAAAACTATTGTTAATTTTGTTGAAAATAATAAAATTCAATTCTTAGGGCACAAACAGGATGCAAAATGTTCCATAGGTAAAACAGCTCCAAGCATTAGATGCACACTTTTCACTTTAGTTTTAAAAATTTAAATCTTTTTATATTCAGAATAAAGAATCTGAGGCTAATTTTGTAACCATGAGGCGTAAACACCAAAGACCATATCCCCAAATGTCTTTGGTTTATATTTGACACAAAACAATATGTTGGCAGAAATATTTTTGCTGCGAGTGTAAGGGAGAGAAGGAGATCTCTGCGTAGATTACACACTCTATTTTGTATTATTATTATTATTGGTCCTCTTTTAGGGCAGTGTACTTATTTGGAAAGCATTCCAGAATATATCGCAATTTGTATAGCCTCATATTACCTTCTGGTGAACTGTAACACTTTTAATCACGTTCAGCAGGTAGGAGGCAAACCTGGGTCCCCTTTTCATCATGCACAAGAATGACTGTGGCAAGTCAACTGTAGAGCTCTTTCTGTAGAGAAGGGCTGTAACTCTCTGGGGGCCGGCGGTGGAGGGCGCAGTTCATTGGGCTGCTCTCTTCTGCTTATGGGTGTGCGAAGAACAGCTTTCACCAGACCACTGAAGTATTTTTCCTTCTGAAATAAAGAGCTCAGTTACAGATGGGTTACGCTTTCTTTCTGAGTGAGCCTTAGAGATTAGAAACAGGGGAGTGATGTAATATTTTGATACTGTGATGTCACAAATCAGCTTCTGCTGTTTTTTTAATTTCAAATTTTAAACTTATTTCCCAAATAAAAGCCAATCTTTAAATTCTCTTCCTTAAATGGTTAACATCATAACAGCGTAAGTGTGCAGTCACAGTTCTCCTATTTCCTAAATTGATATTATTACAAAAGTCAAATAAATGTGTATTTCCATTTTATGCCTTTCAAAGCAAGTTCAGTAGCGTTCCAGCGATTCAGAGCAGTGAAGCAGTTTGAATTTTATTCTTTTTGATACTGCTACAAAGTCCCTAATTGAGAAACTCCAGTCTTTGAAGCCTCTGTTCAGCTAAACCCTGTGAAGAGTTTTCTACTTGCACGTGCTTTTATGTCAGTTTTCCACGTTGAATCTTCTTTGATAACTGCTTCAGAAATAGAACAAAGATATTACTATGTTCATTTTAGTCACATGTTTGTAAATGATGAGTTGCTGGTGCCAGCGATGGCTTTGTTTTACGTTGATTAGTCCATGCTGTCATGCTGTGTAGCTTGTCCTGAATTTACTCCGCTGATTCAGTGCAATACGGTGTAAAGGAGAGACTTCCTGCTCACACAGCATACCTCATGGGTGGGAGCTGCCTTTGGCTCACTTTGCAGAGAGCTCAGCAGGAAGATGCAACTTTTGATATTTAAGCCCTAGCATGCTAAATGTTTGATTTTTGTCCTACTTTGGGTGGTGTTTCCAGTCGCCTTGCCTTGCTATTTCAGGAGTATTCCCTGACTCAATTTGGGAGGTCTGGGCGTTGTGACACTGGCACATTCTTTCACTGCAATCAGCAGCTTTGTTGCTGCCCTTCTCTTCTCACTGGCTTTCCTCTGTTTTTTTTTACTGAAGATTTCGGTTAATTCAAAATGACATATGACTAGTGGTGTTAGCAGTAAGAAATACTTCTGCTTTACCAATGATCTTTGCTCGCTGGCTTTCTTTATGTTGTGTGGTTATTGAGGTATAAAATGTGATTTGACAGAAAAAGATGATCAGAATCATCTTTTGATCACTCAAAAAATGAATTTGTATTTATTTTTTAAAATATTTTTTATTTTGATTTTGTAATGAATATTACATCATCATTTTCTTTGTGACCTGTTAAAACACTTCCTCACCACTTTTTTGTGTGTATATGAGGCTGCTGATACTTAAGGTACCATTTTGGATGTACTTCATACTTTTTTTTCTTTTGAAGTATAAGGTGAAAAGAGATCTACATGGTAAAATTCTTTTAGTCATTTCTTCACATGACAAAACTTTGCTGGTTTTCTTGCTAGAGTTTTTAGCTATTTATTTCTGGAGTGCTTTGAAATAAATGCATATTGAAAATGCAGTAACGTGATGCTACAATTTGTAAGTAGATAAGCATACTCACATATTACAAGAAATTTTGTATGCCTAAAAATATAGTGTTTTCTTATAAATACTTTGTCAGTAAATTAATTGGCATTTTAAAGGAAAAATTAAGAAGAATTAGTTATTAAACACTGAGTCTTTTCAGAGCCCTTAAACTCAGTTTGCTTTTTATCTGTTATTTTTATGTGATTTTATTAGCATGTAAATTCTAGTTGTTTGTCTTAGCGCATTGATGATCCAGAGTTTCAGGCAACTGAATGTCGTGGTTTAACCCCAGCCGGCAACCAAGCACTACACAGCCGCTCGCTCACTCTCCCCCAGGTGGGACGGGGGAGAGAATCGGAAGGGTAAAAGTGAGAAAACTCGTGGGTTGAGATAAAGACAGTTTAATCGGGAAAGCAAAAGCCGTGCACGCAAGCAAAGCAAAACAAGGAATTCATTCACTACTTCCCATGGGCAGGCAGGTGTTGAGCCATCCCCAGGAAAGCAGGGCTCCATCACGCGTAACGGTTACTGGGGAAGACAAGCGCCATCACCCCGAACGTCCCCCACTTCCTTCTTTTTCCCCCAGCCTTATGTACTGAGCATGACATCATATGGTATGGAATACCCCATTGGCCAGCTGGCCTAGCTGTCCTGGCTATGCTCCCTCCCAGCTTCTTGTGCACCTCACAGAGCATGTGAGCTGAAAAGTCCTTGAGAAAGTAGACTACCTAGCAACAACTAAAAACATTAGTGTGTTATCAACATTCTTCTTCCACTAAATCCAAAACATAGCACTATACCAACTACTAGAAAGAAAATTAATTCTATCTCAGCCAAAACCAGGACACTGAAGAACCACTTTTAAAATAAATTCAGATAATTCAGAGAATTTAATTAAATTTCTTTGAGATTTAATTTGAATTTTTAATTATATAAAGTAGTGTTTTGCTGTGAAAAGAGTAAAGTTAAAATGTTATTTTTGCAATAGTCATGTCTTCTAAAATTTTTTTCTTACTGTGCTTTTTGGAATTTTCCATGTAAAGTCTGAAATAAATTAGGTCGAATAGCAATGATTGAGGGTTTGTTTGTCTAAGAATGTAGGTATTAGACTGTGTGCGCTCTGATAAAGCTGTATGAGAGTAGAAATGTTTTAAAAATAATAAATGGGCAATGGTGTAAGAAGTTGCTTATAACAGAATAATACATTTGTCCTCATCATCAGTTTCTTGTGTCGAATGAACAAAGGACACCCACCTAACTGAGGGAAATATTAGATGCCTCAGATTAAATATTATGTACAAATGTACATAATAAACACATAAAAAAGACTGTACAATTGTGTTTACATTTTTATTTACTAACAGAAGCTAAAACACAGTACTAACATAAATACAGCATCTGGTTTTTGTTCTTTTGTTTATTATGAGCTGCTATCATCTATTTTTGGTCATATAATAAAAAAATTAATGGTAGAATAATGTTCTCTCTGAGATGTGTTGTCTCTGGTCAAAGAAATTATTAGATAGCTGTGCTAATCTTCACAATTCAATTTGTGATCTGAAGAGATAATGTCATTACTTTATATTCAATAAGGCTGTTAGGTTTTATTTAGAACTAATTACTGTCTTAAACCAGCCTAGTATAATTTTAAATTATGACTTTACTAATTATGAAGTCATAATCAATTGAAAAATAAATGGTTTTTAAAACAAAATAGTTTTTAACTCTATTTATTTTTGGTATGTGCCTCAGGGCTGGTAAGGCATATGAAAAGGACGCAGACTTTCCCAAACTGCATTCACTTTTATTTTAGTAGCATGCTGGAAAAATCATTCATATGTATCTTCTCTCCTCTGGAAGTAAATGCTAGAATTACCATTTAACTAATTAAACTTCCAGCTCAGCACCACTCAGCTAGTGGTGAGGGAAGCGTACTTCAATGCTATTTTTTAAGTACAGCAAATGCTGCAGAGATTGTATACTCAATCACTGTAGACATTTTTATAATTAATTGTTGTGAAAATTAGTCAATGCTTTTTCATATATTATTAATTGAATGCATTTGCAGTATTACCAAATAAAGCAAATGGAGTATGCTTTTTTAGTGGTATAAGGGCTTGGTGTAATGACCTTCCTCCCCAGCAAATAGATTATGTGGAACCAGCTTCTTTGCTATCCTACATTTTCCCACTCACATGGTAGCATGAAAAACAGCAGAATCTGTGAATTTAAGGAAACTGTTAATTAAGGGGAGCCTCAAAATGAAATTAAGAAAGTTAAATTCCCTAGTGGGGATAAAAAGTAGCATCTCTGCAGGATGATCGTACCTGATGTACGGTTGCTTGCTAAGACAGGAGATATGGATGTGATGTCTCGCTGCTCCCTGGGCACTCTTGGTTGCCCTTTGGCACTTTGGAGTAGGGTGAATATACTCTTTATTACTTTCCTGCATCAACAAATTAAATTCTTTTGCTGAGCTGAATAGATAAACCCAGGCTCTAACGATGGAAGGCGGGCACGGGGTTTATGGGGGCAGGGCTGACACATGACTTTTTCGGTCACTGAGGATGAGTTTGGTAGCTGGTTTCTGTTAAAGGAACCGAGGGCTGTGGAGGGGAGGCTGCACTCCTGGGAAGAGGGGGAGTTGCTTTCCTTGGCTTTCTCACCTGGGAAGCTTTTGAATCAAATGGAAATCAGAACAGGTAGAGAATTAAGTGCCGTAACTGAGAAACTGGACGTTTACGCCAGTGGCAGCACCTATACATGTTTTATTGAGCTCTCTTATTAGGCTGAGGAAACTACCCTGTGTTTATTGCTTGCTGTTCCTTGCTGAAGGGTCAGGATACTGAGGCTAGAGTATCTTGTTTTGGATCTTCTTTGGAGAGAGAGCAATTCCTTGAAGAAATCGTCTTGCTTTACAGGACATTACTTAGAATATCATTCCCAAGATGCTACTTGTTCCATAGGCTCTCAGTATTTTAAAATGTGAACTAGTTGTAACTGATGCCATCATGCTTGCTAAACATCTGAAACTAGATCTGCAAAGCTGCCTCAGCAGCCTTTCAGGGGATGTTGACTCCATTGCTGGTTTTGTCATGCTTTTTCTCTGTTTTTCTGCTTCTCAAAGTGTAAAGAAAGGAGAGCGTTCACTGTGCAGATCAAGCAAAGTCTTCCTCATCTCTCCGCTCATGTTACTGCTTGGAGTGTGAGGACTTGGGAAGGAGCTATGTTTTCCCAGATTTTAAAGACTGGAGTCTACCTGAACTGAAGGGTTCAGAGGAGTCAGCTGTATCTACCATCTATAGTTTGGCATCTAGTTTTGGCACTGGCCATTGGTGGAGATGATGTTGTTTGCAGAGTTTAGAGTACTATTGTCCTGGCTGTGCCTTCCAGAGCCTGTCTTTCCAGCTGGCCCTGCTGGCCGCTATGGGCCATGCCGGGGCCATGCTCCACTGCTGATGCCCTGGTATGCTGCGCCTTTACTAGCTGCAGTCAGCCAGTCCCTGTTTTGTTTGCAGTCCCCTATCTTCCTGGGACTAGGCTTGTTCAGCTTTGGCCAGAAATGTAACCAGGTTTGTCATGAGATTTGTCACAAAAGCTTCTTTATCTAGGACAAGTTGCTAGCGTAACGCTATGTCCCCACAGCTGAAGAGCCTCTTGGTGGGGCCTAGCTGTCTAGCAGTCTACATCTGAACTATGTTTCTCCTTTGTGTACATTTGGATCAGTTCTTTTGTGTTCTGTGTCATGCACCACCTGCCAGTTGCTGTCTTGGGTACTGTGCTTTTTCAACTGGTTAATTACTTTTCCCATAAAATAAGTATATAGATGTAAGCAACAGTATTTTCAATTGAGGATGTCTATCTTTAAGTGGTACATTTGGACAGTAACACCAGTGTCTTTTATAGAATTTTTAGTCTTTGACTGCCTTGAAGAATCCTGTTTACCAGTCAAGTACATAATATTTAGCAGTTAAGCTTGTTACAGCAGTTGCACAGCTACCTTTTCAAGCCTTCATAGCACTGCTTGACCTGTTGCCAGCTTCCCCTACTACCTGTCCTTTCACAGAATCATAGAATCATAGGATAGTTTGGGTTGGAAGGGACCTTTAAAGGTCATCTAGTCCAATCCCCCTGCCATGGGCAGGGACATCTTCAACTAGATCAGGTTGCTCAGAGCCCTGACCAACCTGACCTTGAATGTTTCCAGGGATGGGGCATCTACCACCTCTCTGGGCAACCTGTTCTTTTCTCCTCAGACCATGAGGCGTCAACATTTGGGATACTGGTAGAAGCCTTGTCTCAGAGTAGGGACAGGGATTGCACTTCAAGCCATTTAATACATGTGGATGTTGCCAGTTCCTGTTCAGCTGCAGTTCATGAGGAATCTTACTGTTGCCACATTTCGCCTCCGTTGTGTTACCATTAGTCCTGTGCCAGTTGTTGTTTGGACCACTAGTTATAGTGTTGGTATTCCAAGCATTTCAGATTTCATAATTTCTTTGGCATATCATTAAATATTTCAAATCATACATTGCCTTTTATTTCTGAAATTACAGAGAAACAGCTGTAATAAGGCTGGAACTGTGTAAGGGTGTGTATTCATTGGGGCTATTTCTTCAGTGTCCCAAACTCCCTTACGTTCTTCAGTGTCGTTTTAATAGATTTGCCTGCTTAAAGCTCCAAGGTCTATGTTCCCATATCTGGTACTGGTGATTCCTATATCTGATATTGGTGATTTCTAGGACTGTAAAGTTTGTTTTCTAGAACTGTAAAGTTGAAATAACTTCTTTTTGTATGGAAAATAGTAATATAATAGAGAGTATAAGTATTTATAGATCACTGATCGCAATCAAGTAAAATCATGAGTTGGCTGAGTATAATTTTGGCATGAAATACTGTTTGATAATGTTAGTTAATTAGCTAAAATAAACATCAGAAAAGTTAACGGCTAGAAATCACTCTAAGAAGGAGAATTTTGTAATTCTAAGTGGAAACACTACTCAGTGAATTCTCTACTTGCACAGGCAAAAAGGATTTCTGCTCCGAAAACACACTGAGAGAAGTGGCATCCTTTGTACTGTAAAGGCAATTTTCTTTATTCTGCTATAAATCTGCACTGCCGTCAAAAGAGAAGGTCTGGCATTCTCCTTGCTGAGCTGGGTCTTCTTGTCCTCTGGTTCATGTTGGTACGAGCATTTGGAAGCCCTCACAATGATCTGGATTATTGAACTGGTGCAGTTAAAAAGAAAAATGGATCAGAAAAACCCCAAGATAGTGATGGCAACCAGTGACTCATCTAGATATTTAAGGTAATCTTGGTCATCTAAACGTATGTGTCCAGTTAAACTGTTGATCTGTGCTTTCTCTATAGTCAGCAGTGAGGAGGCTCCCACAAAGGGGAGCCATTCCTCCAAAAGTTCAACAGTGCAGATGACTAATTTGGATGACTAACCTGACATCCAGCTTTTTTAGGCAGCAACATTTAGATAAGGGTCATGTTGTGTCCTGATCTTTGCATAGTTTTAATACTTTGCTTTCTTGAGGAATTCTAATTTTGACTTTATAAACCTATAATCCATTCAACTGATCAGCAAGTGACAGAAAAAAGGAGATTTGTTAACAACCTCTCAGAGAAACAGTTTAGAGGAGAAGGTAAGTTCTGCTTATTGAGCTATCATTCTCTTCTAGAGATAATTTTGTAAAAACAGTGCTGTTTTCTTGCACTGAATACAACTGTATCCTAGCTGAGCCAATTAAAATTAATATTTTGATTAGTGACTACCTAGATATCAGTACTAGGTACTTATACATCAGATTTTGAGAAAAAAATAATGAACTAATGTGGAGTATGCATTCTGCTGTTTCAGTCCACAAGTATGCAATCAAAATGATTTATGAACTGGAAATAAAAAAAGAGGATTAACAATTCATGCATAGCAGCTATTCATGGATTCCTGCTCTGGAATCTTTGAGCCGGTCATCATTTGTCAGTGTTGCATATATTGTTCAGTGTAGAGGAAGTTACTATTTTATAGTTGAATAAGAGCATATTTTGCCAAGATTTTTTAATACATAGTAGCATGTCTAAAGAAAGTTGGCATAGGAGAATTCGAGGAAGATGCAGGTAGCCAGAAAACAATTATTGTATTATTTGAAATCCTACCTGGTAGGTTGATAAAGTTTTACTATCTCTTACAATTATACTCTGAAATACTGTGATTCCACCTTAACGGCTTTTGACCATGTTATTAGTGCATTTTGTACCTGTCATTATTCATAACTCCTAAAGAACAATTTAAAATGAGTGGTTGCATTTTGCAACTGTTTTTGTGGAATAATAAATATTAATTTAGCAGTAAAGAGATGACATATAGCAGGCAGAATAAGATGTTTCAGTTTGGATATTTGTCCTCAAAACTTTAAAGGCTTAGCACAGTGTTAGGAATTAATAGAGAGCCCAAGCACAGGGTACTTACTGCATGTTTATCTGCAAATCCAGGTAATAAATTGGTTAATTTTAATGTTATTTTATTTGTTATTCTTTTAAATTGCCTTAAGAAATAGGCAAAATAAGAAATAAGCAAAAGAACAGATCCAAATGAGAGCTTTGCCTAAAATAGGATGTGGGCTAACCTTAGGTACCCGAGTCCAAATCCCCAGAAAATTTCTGGCATTGTCCACTTTTATTGGAGGTTTCTAATACAGTGGGTATTTTCTCTGTTTGACTAATAATTCCCTGGGTTCCTACACTGATTTTGTTCCATCTTCAAACGTTCCCATTCTTAGCAGCCAGATACATACCTAACATGTGAATCACAGTGGGAAGGTGCCTGTCTCTCTTTACATAATGAGCCTACACGGAGTGGTTGTGCTTGTAACTTGGACCTCACTGTGAAATGCTGTAATTAGATGGGATGAGTCTTGGCTTAAGTATTGCTTCATCTAAATCTTCTGAAGAAGTTCAGTCTCCTGCATGCGTTCAGAGAATGAACGTCTCATACATCTGTGTAAGAGTAAACCTGTGGCGAAATAGTCTCAGCTGTTGTTTCTTTTTAAGATACAGTCAGAGGATGGGGCATCTGCCTTCTTCTGTAGAACACCCATCCAAGAACTGGAAGACCTGAATTTCAGCCCAATGGGGTTGAGTTTTTAGTTCCCTACCTCCTATGTTGTAAGCTAAATTGGGGGGAGGAGGGTGACCCAGTTTTGAAGACAAATCATTGTGTCAAAAATAGTTCTTTTAAAGGAATATGTGAAGCCCTGCTCTGCCTTCTCAAATGACAAGTGTATGTATTTCTTGCATGGGAATATGTAGTGCTGCAACATGGCAATGCAAATGAATTTCCATAGGTTTCTATACTGTGAAGTTCCCATAGCAAATTTCATACTTAAACAGGATCAAGTATGAAGTGTGAGAAATCTGACTTAGGCAAGTGAATTCTGTCTTGAGAGTAGGTTCAGATCTGTAACCTAAATTATAAAGATGACAGGGTGACTGACTTTTGAACATTTAATCCTGGTTTTATTTCTTACCTCTTTCTTACAAACACAATCTGATTTAATAGAAATAGCCCTTCCTCTCAGCCAGGGGTCAAGAAGTCAGTCAGTAATTCATGCTTCATGATAGGCTTTCAGAATAGTACAAACCCTGTATTACACAGAAAGAAACAGTAAACTTGTTTGAAGTTGCCACCATCTTCACAGGCTTGCCAGGAACACAGGGAACGCTCCTGAGCACTTTTGATGCCAGTCAAGTGTCCTTAACTCTTGTTTTCTATAGAACCAAATATGTGCACATGTTGAGCATGCTTGTTATTCACTAACAAAGCGCCAGATGGAAAGTAATGCAGAGAGCGCTGGATCACCGATTTTCTGTGTTGCTGTTTGGTATGGTGGAGCTGCTTCACCTACTACAGCACAAATGGAAGTTGTAGTCTAATGAAGACACTTAGATGTATAAATTTAGACAGATCAAATGTTTAAACGTCATCAGTTGGATGGCCTCATTCATATTTAAGAGGAAAACAGATAATGTGCTAATTACTGGTGAAGGCTGATGTACCCTATGGAAAAGATCCGCATGTGTAATCTGCAGACACTGAGATTGTGGGTATGATAACTGGTGTGATTGCTCTTCAGTCGGGTACTGTAAACAATACAGGCAAAGGACAACAAGATTTTGGTACATCGCTGCTTTTAACTGTTTCTAGTGAGACTGAGCACTACCCTGTGGTCCCTTTGGGCCCCATGCCAGCCCTACCCAAAGCAACTTTGGACTTACTGGGTGTTTTCATGCCACCTCCTAACTTCCTCTCCCACTGCATCAAGTGAAACATACCTCCCTTTTCAAAATATGCTGTCTGGTTTTCGTTCTCCCCTCCTGCCTAATTATCCAAGTGTCCATTAAAAAGTAAAACTAATGCTTTTGCATCAGCTCTGCTTACCATGATCAGTCTTACTGCTTCTTAAAACTAGGTCCAAGTCATTTTGATCTGTTTCTGTACCCCATACTAAATTTCCTTTCTGCCTCACGCAGAAAAAATGTCTGCTCAGGAGCACAGGGACAGCAGTACTGTCCTGTTAGGCATTTGAAGGTGCTTGTTCACAGCAGAGTCAAGTTCTTTACGAATGAGAAGAGAAACTGAATTTTCCGGTTGCTGAAAGTGTCAGAGAGGAAGGGACCTCCCCATGAGTTAGTGTTGCTGAAGTGTTTCCTTGTATAAAATTCGTGAGTAAGGAAGCATTACTGTCAATTTTACTGTGGCCTAAGACAGAAGCAATGAGCAACTTCTGGTCCTAAAGAGCTGAGAGAGTAAATGAGGAGAAAACAGGATGGGATGGGCCTTTGTAGACTAATTACTTTTGTTAATTATTTCTGAAAGGTATAGATGGTTGGAAGCAGAGGGATTATTTGCATGACCTGTGTTCCAGTGTGTCTTGTGAATGAACTGGGATGACACTTTAGGATCTTTTTCAGGTAACGAAATCTAGTTCTGCTGACATGAGGAGGCCAAAGGGCATTTTCATCAAGGTGCCTTTGTGTTGCTTTTCCCTTAACTGAAAACAGGCGTCCCCACCCCACTGCATCTGCTCTTTCTGTTACTGTAAGATTGGTCAGTCTATAGCTTTTCAGCCACATGCAGCTCATGGGGTGGTTCAGATGTCTCTCCAGTGCTGTGTCTGTCACAGCTAACACCAAAACTGCTGCGGGGGGAAGCAAGCCAGCAGGGCTCCAGAGGCAGCGTTCCACATCATCCTAGAAACATGTTGTACATCCAGCTCGACGCGTCCAAAATGTAAGTCTTCTACTCAGAAAACACTTTTCACCTTCCCACTGTGCTGTGTGTCTTGTAGCTTTCAGTTTTTCATATAGGTGCAGGAAGGTTTACTAACTCTCTATTGATGCTTTGACAATTACCCATGAATAATGTCAAAAGAACATTTAGTAGATATCAAAGCACTTGGTTCAATACCTCTTCAGACTATTTAGGCAAGACAGAGATGATATAATGCTAACGTAAAGCTATAAAGATAACAAACAGCTATAGAAAGGGTAGTGCTTTTACCTCTTGCTTCTCATAACTGTAATAGAAGCAATAGTCATAGGAAACTACAAGTCATGAAACTACAAATCATCAAACTAAGAAGGATGATTAAAAAGGATCACCTTTGAAACTGGTGCACAATAAACTGGCGGAACTAAGTGACACAAATACCACTGAGGGAAAAAATAACGAGGGATAAATAATGACTAGTAATGCTGTCTGACATTTATGATTGTCAGGCTGAAGATAAGGAGGACGGAATTGTTGAAGAACTCTGGCATCGGTTAGCTAATAATGGTCTTCCACTGGAAAGTAATTCCTGGGAATGTATCAGTAAACTGTTGTCCACTTAAGGGGTTTTAAAGGCTTTATCTACTGCTCATCGTAATACAGAATGTGAAATCAGTCAACTTGGACCAAAGCCCCATCACATATGGTTATCATTTTTAGGATGACGGAGCACAGGAATGGTCTGGAGAAATAAACTCCAGAAACGTACAGAAGCAGACACGTACCGTATGACAYTGCAGGATGCCTCGAGGTAGGGAATCTATCCTGAGGAACCACAGGTGAAGCATTATGCCCTCTCTCTCTGTCAGAGGAGCATTTTGGGGGACAGTTAACAGCAGTTAACAGCAGCTGGATGAATTGTTTCAGTGTTTTTCTAATACCCATAGCAGCACCAAGAATTGTGTGCCCTGAGGAAAGGATGTTAAATACAACTGAGCTATGGAGTTCATTACCTGTATCTGGCTGATGAGAGAGGTTGGCAATCTCCTAAACCGTTTGACACACCTTGTTTCCGAGACTGTAAGAAGAACTGTGTAGTTTCTGGAGTTTGATTTAATGCATTTAAGAGTAAGGTGGACTATGCACGTTTTCCAGGTCCTTCGCTATAGATAGTAAGACTTCATTAAGATTTTTTTGGGGACTGCTGTATCTGCACAATCCATAAATGTTGTTTTCAGTTCTGCCCTTGAAATGTGTCCTGTGCAATGCTGGCAATATGTTTTTTCCTGTCAGATACTTAAAAGACTTCAGCAATTTTAGATATCTAAAAACCTATTCTTTCTAGTAGGATTGTCACAGGAGTGTCCTGCTTTAAGATTCAGTTCTCAGAAGGGGCAGACACTGGCTTAAATTTGCAGCTCCAGCAAAAAATTTGTAATGCTTGTTTGATGAAAAGGATTTAGCAAACCCAGTCACTCTAGTCTACAGACAGAGGTGTACAGCAAGGTGGTCTTCCTGCTTCGTTATAGTGAACAAAAAATTACACCTGAAATATGGACAAGGGACCAAAAGTTGTAAGCTGTTTAAATAGAACAAATTACTTGTGGGGGAAAACTTCCAGCATTAACTACACATTGGAACCCCCTGTGTGGCACGCCTCCAAATGCTGCAGTCTCCATTTTCACCAGCAGTTAGTTTGATGACCTTCAGGAGACCTTTCCAGATCCATCTTCTTTGGGTAATGGTACCGAACAGAGGTGACACGTTGCTTTCTATTCTGCTCCACCATTGCTTGGTGCTTCTTTCCATAAACAGGTTGTCTTTTTAGAATTCTCTGTGTGTGGATATCTTTTCTATTAATCAAAATGAAATTTTAGTCATTGCTTATTAACAGAAAGGTTTGAAAAGGTTTGGGTTTTTTTTAATATACAAATCACAAATCAGATGAAGCTCTATATTTGGTTTTCTTTCTTCCTCTAACTCCTTTCAAGGCTTTCAAGTGTCTTTCAGTTTGAAATATTTTTTTTTCCTTAAGGACACTGCAGTGCACCTCTCAGGAAATACATATATCTCTGTGTGTGTGTATAAATAAAATCATGTATTTCCAGCATACTGCATTGAAAAATAATATGATTTCCCCAA
Organism: Oceanodroma leucorhoa; assembly: GCA_030449065.1. Lineage (NCBI taxonomy): Eukaryota > Metazoa > Chordata > Aves > Procellariiformes > Oceanodroma > Oceanodroma leucorhoa. The sequence goes on along the minus strand of JASVER010000125.1, from coordinate 1,756,493 downwards.
GAAGTGATTTGAGTTGACCTAACTTCTTAGTTGCATCATCATGTGTATTGCAGCTTTCCTCAACCTTAGCTACAACAATATTTACAGAGTGGAATGAACTATTGAAGCCCTCCAGAAGTTTGCCAAGCCCCCTTGCGATGAGGTGATGGTTACTGCTTGACAACTCAAGGACTGTGTCAGAGCCAACCAGCGCTGAAGATGTTATGCCACATGAATGGCCAGTGGCATGTAAGTTGCCACAGATACAACTAGTCACATAGACATTTTATTAATCATTGTCCAGATATTCCGAATACTAACTTTGGCATTTGGATACAGGAATATACATACTTGGGTATGTTCAGCTTTGAATATAAAGATTAATGACAATATGGCAAAGCAGCGCTGGCTTGCCTTAAAGATCTTTGTGCGAAGTGTACCTTATGGAGTGGAATAAGAGCAGCCCCCTCGGAAATTCTAGTTCCTTTTAACAGATTAGTAAGAAAATGTCTTCTAGAAGCATCTCTTGAGGTAAAAACCTTAATCTGAACTTGAAGGAGATTATTGCAGTAGTGGACAAGCAGAAAAAATTAGATCCAAGCCTATATTTATGCAAGATTTTGTTTCTGACAGTCATTTTATATTTTTCAGAAAAGGATAAGTACTTGGCACTGTTCCAATATTTGAACTAGGACTTGTGACCTTTTGGGGATGCTCCTGTCGGGGAAGCTCAGGAAAAATTAGAAATTGGTAGCTTTAGTTTTAAGGTTTTGCTAATTCATTTTAACTTTTCTGAATATTCCTCTTTCAAAAAAACCTGCAGAATTCATTGTCTGAATGCTGTTCGCAGCAATAGCATCTTCTGACTACCACTGTGTAGATCTACCTTTATGTTTTAATGACAGCTACTCATTGCTGTCACTGGTTTGAATTACAAAGGTATAGCCTTCATGGGTGTGGTTTCTRTTGAACACATGACATGATTGCGTACAAAGCCTTTAAAATCTTTTCCATTTCCATAAGACATGCCTGTTTTTATTTTTTAACTAAAATAAGAAAGGCATGAGAGAAGTTTAAATAAAATGGACAAAAACACTTAAATGGGTTCTGAACTCCGTGCAAAAGAGTTTCTTTTCCAGCATGATCAGTGGCAGTCCTGTTCCATGTTGTGACAGAACCAGGACCTTTTCTCACTGTGACTCATAGTCCCATATTACTGTGCTGAAAGTAATGCATCACAGTTGTATTACTCCAAATAACATCACTTCTAGAGATAAAATTTAAAAAAATCTCACTAGAAATCTTATCTGCCCTTGCTTCTAGGTGCACAACACATTCCTGTGCAGTAGGACCCCACAGGAGAGTTCACTGTAATTATAGCACAATTTTCATAATTTTTGAGTATTTGTGGTTTAATTTATCGTGACAAACCAAAGAAATGCAAGTATAATTTAAAAAAATCCTACTTTCAGATGCTGATGCATGTTTAAATCTGCCATTAGATTGTCCATGCTGTTAAATGCTTCAAATTTTGTTTTTTGAATTAGTCTTGTCTTTTTGTTTTCTAACGAGAGAACAAATGCTTATAAAATTTGGTAAACAATTGCCTATAACTACAGAAAATCTTCAGTGCGTAGAGGTGACATTCATCTTTTCTTGATGTTTAAGCCTATCAGATCATTTTTGTATCTGACTTTCCAATATGTAAAATGGAAATACTGATGCTTCTCTTTTTCTAAAGTGCTTTGATACTGCTGATGGAAAGCACCATATGAAAGCTTAATATTCATATCACTATGGACACATACATCATGGAAGGTACTGCCAGGTTTGATTATTACTGGGTGATACTCTGCTTCACTCAGAGAGATTTTATTTGTAAATATTTTTATAGCAGATAATATCAGCCTGCTTTCATTAAGATCTTTAATTAGACAAAGACAAAATATATTGACTTCTTTGTGTCACTAATTACTGTAAGTTTAAAATACATTAAGAGTACTGTTATGAGTAAAAGTTTTGTTAATGAGTTAGGTGCATTCATGGTAGTGTAGACTACTTACTGGGCATCACTTCGATACTTTTTTTTCTGCAGGTGAAAATTCAGGAATCTTAGGTCTTTTCTCCAGGGGTATATTTTGTCATCTTAACAAGGTTTTCATTATGCTTTGTCTTTCGATTCATTTGCTGACTTTGGTTCATTCATGCATCTTTAATAGATTGGGGCTGAGCCACTTTTTTTTATCTGAGTTGTCCTCATGCTTTTGGGGTATTTGATGCTTGAATTCTGTAAATCGCTCCACCCGCTTTACAAGGACAGTAGGTTCAGAGTTTTGGTGTATGTAGTTTTCATATGCAAAATTGTAGCTTAAATCTGTTTCCCAGATTTCTTAGGCATTTGCTAGATCTCAGTAACAGGTAATTTTTTTATTTTTTTTTTTTAAAAACATCAGGTTCCTATTGCTTATTTTATTTCTCCTTTTACCTCATATAGATAAACTATACTGATTTAATAATTCCAGAATCTACAGTAATAAACCTATCAATGAAAGTTATTGAATGAGCACTAAATAAAGTCACTTTGTTCATTGCTAATAGTAAACATTCAGGGCATGACTGACTGCTTTTTTTAGTTCACCTTTTTGTTAAAACAGATAAAGGTTATTTTCATCTCTAGCATTAGCTGGCTGATCACTGTGTTCCATGTCAGAGAGAGGCTTGAATAATCTCTTTGAAGGCAGTATTGAGGCAGAGAATTAGCATTCTCTCCAGCTGGACTCCACTGCACACAGGTTGATTTCTCGTTTGTCATGGCAGTGTTTTCATTAGGTCAGCTGAAAAACTGCCCTTCTCTCCTTCAGAATGCAAAATGAGCAGGGACTAGAGGGAAATGAAATTATAGAAATAAATGTTAGATAATGTGTGTCAATTAACCATGAAAGCATTGACATTTAATCTTATACAAGTTTTAATAATTTGCACGTGCATACATGAAACCATTTCAGACACATTGAGCTTTCTTAACATTTAAATGAGGACAGTGTGTGGCTCACCAGTTTGAAATAAGACTGGTCACTGGACCAAATTTAAGCTTTACTTCTCAACATGCGGAATCAAAATGCAGGTGGTTGAATTCATGATTCTGCAAAAGTACCTACCAATGGAGATGTTCCTTGTTATTTTGTAAATTGTACGCTGTAGCTAATTTTTCCTTGCGTCTTCCAAGTTTAGGCTTCTTACCTTTGGGATTTGTATTACAGTTTATCAAAATTCCTTCAATTTTGAAAGAGTGTCTTAAGAGGTGTTTCCCACTAAAATAATGGAACTGCTGGTTCCAAATACTGTATCAGTATCTCTAAATGATTTGAGAGTCGAGGTGTGTATTATGTAAGATGGCTACGCTTTCAACAGTTACTTCTCTTCAACTCTTCAGAAGTGCAGGAAAGTACAGTGTATATGTGCATATATATATATATATATACACGCATCTCTCTCTCTCTCTCCTCCCCTCTCTCCTTTGGAGAGGTTTTTACCCAACTTCTTGAAGCCAGAGGGGAAAACTCACATATAGTTAGCAATTAAAATTAACTTTGGATGGTAGGCAAAACCACAAATGTTTTGTGTTGGATTTACAGTTTACCCTCTTTTCGTGAACTGTAGAAAATAAAGATGAGTTCTCTATACGCAGTGAGATTAGACAGCAAACTTGATGAGAAAATGAGAAGATTTATCACCTTTCTTGATATTCTCCATTCCTCCAAAGTTGCTAGAGACATGGTTAGATTTGGAAACAGGGAGGTTTAACAGAAATTTGTATAGGATCATGCAGAAAAGTAAATAATAAAGCTGTAGTATTTCCTGACACAACAGTAGTTTAAACTTTCATTGCAAAATATTAACTTCACTCTTATGTTTTATATAAAATAGCAATACTGCAATTCCGTTTTTTTTTTTTTAAATAAAAAATGAGTAAAATATGGAGGAGGTTGCAAGAATGTGTCCCTCTGAATATGAAACTGGTAATATCCTTATTTAGCCAATCTACACCTAAAAAGTTCAGTTAGAATATGCTGTTTCATTAATTTTGTTGGAGTGTTTTGGTTTGAACATAAATACTGTATGTGCATAAAAAAGTACACAGAAACATAATAAGAATGACAGATGACTAAGGAAAATCAGATAAAATAAGAAATTTACAGTGATTAAATTTATTTGGGAAGACTTCTCTTACAATTAATTTGTCTTGCTATCAAACTGTTACTTCCAGTGCTTCCTGAATTTTTATTTTCAGTAAAACAATTACTTGCTATAAATCCAATGAAGTAATATTTTTCCATTGGTGTTAGGAAAAAAAATTGATCTTGGTCTAGCCTGTGTCTTGGACCTGTTTAAACAAAACCAGATTTCTACCACATGCTGGATTTTAATAGCATAAATACTTCAGACTTCTAAATCACATAAATAGTGCAGGCAGTTGTCAGTCTTGGAAATAACTCTTACATTTAGCTGGTGGATATGAAAAAGTTGTTTATTTTGGGTGATATAATTCCCATAATGGAGAAAAAATTACCGTTTTGCTGTCCTATTTTTATGTTGCTGGTCAATTCTCTTTGCACAGGAAAAATGTGGTTCAGTTTCAGATTTATGATAGGTTTTGATCAGTCTCTTCAAGACCGGGGGAAAAGTTCTCTGGGGATACTATTTCATTCTTGGGAGTCAGATACATGGTTTAATATTTCTACCTTTTATTTAGCCAGTTTTCGGTTTGGGATTATAACAAAAGTGATGCCCCAAAAGTGTAAGAGTCAGTGTTTGAAAGTACACCCGCCTGCACAACACATGGCCTTCGCCCCCAGCTAGCTCTGCCCCAGCTGTGGCAGCGGCACGGGAGATGAGGACTGAGAGCTGCCATGGAAAACTTCACAAGACCCTGTGTTCTTTCCTTCCTCATAGGAGAAACAACACTGACAGAGATAATGCACTTTTATTTAAAAAAAGATGCCTTAGATGTCTTAAAATCTGCTGTTCTGATGTTGCTCCGGAGTGAAACTCAAGCACACTCTGCTGTCCTTAGTAATGCTTTATGTGTGCTTAGGTCTAAGTATTTGTTTGCCTTATCTGTGCCATCTGAGGAAGTAATCAGTCTCCTGTGTACAAATATGTGAAGAATTCATAATTTTACAATAATAAAATGTCTGATCATATGTTTTTAAATATGCTGCTTATAAGATACCAGAGGCTTTGCATTTAATAACAGCCTATTCTAAAGCCTGCTGGCTTCCCCAAGTCATTTCTCAGGTGAGAAGCACCAGCTCTGCTCATGAGAGAAGCACATTTCAGGGCCTGCGATCAGCGCCCGTGTTTGACTATCTGCTACGTAAAACCCGGTAATTCTGGCATTGGTTGAATACCATTCGGGTCTTTATTGCCAAAGAAATGGCTGCACCAGCAGTTACAAAGGAAAACCTACTGAGTGAAAGGCTTTTGCTAACTAGAAAAAGCAAGAAAAAATGCTGGTCATTGTATCTTTTCATCATAAATTACCATTTACACTTCCCTTAGGTCTCCAAAGGACAGGTTATTGTAAAGACCTTTTGGAACATATTACAATGGAAGAGATCTTTTTTTTTTTTTTTTTTTTTTTTAAGCCAACTAAGTCATTGGGCTTTATGCTTATAGGTGTTGTCAAAGAGTATGTTTGGCTGCAAGTCATGTTCCAGACTGTGGCTTTTGTGAATGCGAAGACTAGTAAACAATCAAATACTCCAGCCCCGTAGAGAAGATTGAAACAGGACTGAAAAGAAGGTCTGAGACATGAATTCCCAAAGAGCTTAAGAATGCTTCAGCTAAGGTTTACTAGATTTTCTTTTGGCAGGCAATAACACAATATCACTTTTAAAGCCTCATCTGAAAAGAAAAACTACATTAGAAAAATGGAAATAGCTTTGATTTTACACAATTGTGTGTGTGTATATATATGTATTTTCATGTTTAGCATGCTTAGTGATGACTGATCATCACACAGTTTCTAGGGGTTTTCTTTCCTTTTGAAGACATAGCCTTCAGTGTGTTATGTAGACTATAGAAATATCATGTGAATGCTGCGTAAAATTCAAATACTGCAGCRCTACAGTCACAAGACTCCTACAGCTGAACAGTGCTGGGCTGCTGTGTATAATTTGACTGATTTTTTTCTTCTCATTTTTCTTCTCATATTTCTCTTTTCATTTAGGTCTGACACGTTAAAGCCATGCGAGATAGCATGGTGTCATTTATATTTGCAGACTGCATAGTCCAAGTGTTTCTTGCTTATTCTGAATCTTTCAGCGTGCATGTGTTAGCCTTGTTCAAGGACCTGACATCTAGTTGCTTTTCAAGGAATAGGATGGTTTACAGAAATGCACACGAACACGTTTGTGTGCTTTTTTTTGGTTGCTCATGTTTCCGACCCCCTTTCTGCCATGCACTGAGGAAAAAGAATGAAACAGCAAATATAGGCCAAACTCTCTATATGGAAAATATAGCCTGTCATGCAGTGAGAAATTGTCCATTTAAAGGCATAGCTGGAATAAATGGTATTCTGAAAACCATGACATGTATGGTATTTTAAATTATTATTTTTTTTTTTATAAAATGCAATAGAAATTACCAAAAGCAAAGCAAATAATACGTAAGACTAAATAATAAAAACTTTATAGCAGTGTCATATGGGAAGGTAGGAAAATGGAAGCAGTTGCAATCCTGAAAGGTTCGATTTGATACAAATAACCTTTCTTACTAAGAGAGATTCTTCACTTTTAAGCATGGCATCATTTACATGTTTTTCCTGCTGTTTTATATGGTTTTCCTCTTTTTTTTTTTTTTTTTTTTAATAAAACCAATATCAAGAATATTTTAATATCATTCTTGTACTACAACTGGTGCACCTCAGGGCATTGCTAGTCACTGTGTGACAGAAGTGTCATTGTAAGAGTTACCTGGTGAGGAGGGCATTAGTCTGCGAATGCAGAGATGGTGCCATTTCCACCTGCACTGCAGTCTCGGTATGTAACTTCAGGCATGTTAGTTTAGTTTAGTTCAGTTCCTATGTATGAATATGTCACTTCCTATGTATATAAATGAGGATAATAATGGTTTAAGATGCGTAATGGACGGGGTATGTGCTGATTATTCCTTACTTGAAGACAAAGTTAAGATTTAAAACAATGATTGTACAGTACATTGTATACTTATAATCTGTGTATACTGACTAGATGCCCATCAGGACAAGGGTGAAAACTACTGTTCAGAGATGACCTTATGACTGTCACCTGCAGTGGAACACCATGAGATACTTATATACAGCTATAGTGCCCGAGTAAACCATCCCCTTTGAGAAACAGTGTACACAGGTTAGCTTGGTGTGGTGCTATGCCAAGCCAGCTATACTGAGTCTGTGATTCGAGCTATTGTATCTATATATTCTGCACTAAGGTAGGCACTCACAGAGCTGTAGTAGCCTGTGGAGAGCTAGCAGGACCGGCACAGACAACATGCTGCATCCTCACATTTTCACTTACTCTTGAAGCAATGCTGGATCCTGGTTCATATATAAAGAAATGGTTGAGTTAGGCTGCCTGCGTTAGGCAGTTCATTTAGCATACATACCCAATCTGGATGGCATGACCATGCTTTCAGTATGATAAAGGAGCTTGGATACTGTGCTGTCTAAATGATTTATCAGTCATCTGAACTACATGTTGTAGTAGCCTGTCCTGTAGGCACCATGGCAAGAGATGTGAAAATGATCCCTGCCCTGCTGGTCTGACGGTGCGACAGAGAGGTAGCAATGGAGGTGGAGGGCGCTGCGGTGTGGAAGCAGGGTGTGAGTTGGTGAATGTGATGCCAGATCTTCCTGTAGACTATACTGAGTGTCCTAAGGAGGTGACATACTCACACCATGAAAATATAAAAAGAAAGGGAGGGAAAATAAATTTGTGGGTAAGGGAATTAAACTGGACACTGGAGGACCAGGGAATCTGGAGAAAATGGTGCTTGTAGCAGAGAAGGAATAGTTGTAAAAGCAGTCTTGATTTATGCTGCCTATCTTTCTTTTCTGCTACTTTATTTTTGTTCAATACAATACAAAATTAATCACATACAGATCAACATTTTACTTGTCCTTAAAGCTTGCCCTCTGTAGAATGAATTAAAAAACCACAGATTTTTAAAAAGGTGCACTAATATCAATATGCACTTATTACTCCCCCAATGAAGTCCAGAATCATTTATTTCTAGAGATACATTTTTAATAAACGCAGCTGATAATATAGAAGATAGGTACAAAAATCGGAGTAAGTCTGTAAGTAGATAGGAGATGGATATATTTCAGAAGTCTATTTAGAAGATAGAAAATAAAGCAGACATTTTCAACGGCATTATCTACCAGTGGTAATGTCAAATAGCTCAGCAATGTCCTTTTAAAAAGACCACTTCTACACTGCCAAATTCAATAAGACATAAGTATTTTCCATGAGTCAGAATGCTGACAGAAACATGTATCCTAAAAATGACTGTTTATTAGTCACAATACATTAGAAATATATATATTGTTGTGTAAACAAATGGTTTTTACCATATGCAGTGGTCCATGGCAATCTTTATGTCTGGACTGAAATCACCTAACCAATTTTACCCTGCAGTCGCACTGCAGTTTGTTCTGGCCATGGTGAAGACAAGAAGCACCAGCTATGATTTCTGTCCTGTCTTCACAGTCCCAGTAGATGGACTTTAATGCTGAGCAGACCTGGAAACAAAGTATTTTTTGTTAAATTGGGCAAACCAAACATTTTCCCATGGTTTTTCAGAATCCACAAATTCCGATGGCAGTGGCTACTCACTCTTCAGTGCTGATGATGCTTAGAGTGTCTTGTACGCCTTACAATGTAGGAAGTACTCCCTGTGCCCCCTTTCAATGCTCTGGTCTCCGTAGACTCCACCAGATGTGTATAGTTGTGCATAGCTAGTGCAGGTAATGTGCAACAGGGGCATTCTTGGAGGCATCTTGGTTTGAGTGGAAGCTAGTATGTTGCCTGAGCTGTCTAGCTCTTACAAGTAGGATGCTGTTCTCTAGACACAGTGACAGGGGATGCTGGAGCCTTGTAGAAAACTAGGTGGTTATAACAGATATTTCTTAAAAATTTGCATTAATTAAAGAAGATTCTGCTTTAGCAAGGAGCTTAACAAAAAATGAAGTTTCTTCTTGGCAGACTTCCCTTCAGTATAGAAATACTATAAATTTCACATAAATTCAGTTCACTGTCCTTTTTTTCTTTAAAAAAATCCTTCTATAACCAAATTGACAGTATTTTTAGATTATGTTGTCAGAATGTAAGGTATAATATTTACTTTGATGAACAATCAGAAGTAAAAGCATATTAATAAATAACGAGTGATGCAGGTCTGATGTGTTCCCTCCCCCCGTCCCCCTCTACTAGGGTATTATTGGCAGAAATGGCTGATAACTGTCACATTATTATGTAGAATCTCATTACAGGAAAGTATGTCTTCAGATAAACTGTACGTTGCAGATTTAAAAGAAAAGATATGGAAAAAATGTCAGATGTTAAAACATAGCTTAGCTTTTTAAAGCTATGTAGGCTTCCTCTACCTTTCCTCTAGTAGAGGAAAATAAAAATAGTGGAAATAAATTTTCCTCCATTTCAAGATGAAAGTATGTACACAGGACAATTGCTTAAATTGTTTTTGCTGTTAAACAGCATATGAAGGTTAATCGTGGAGCCACGGGCAGCCTGTGGATTCCAGCAGGTTGTACATGTCACTGTAGGTGAGAAACTGAGGGTGTGAAGTGCAATAAGCTGATGATTCTTTCTTTCCTCCTTGCCTGTCCCAAACTTGTTGATGTGCTTTGAAAAAATGTCAGCATGGTTCAGTGGATTTCATTTTTATGTGTGCATTCATCTGCAGTGACAGCCAGGAGCTAAGCATAATTTTCATCATGTAACTTCAAAGTATTTAATATCAATGGAGAAGAAGTAAATCTCTCTTGCTCACGTTTTCATTCCTGTAGGCTCTGGTGTAGTTGTACTGCAATAAAACTGTCGTGCAACTGCCGGAACCAGCCCTGCAATTCAGTCTGTTTGTGTGCATAATGTATATTTTGTCAGGGCTAGTTTGGACAATGCTATCAAATGTTGTGCTATAAAAAAGCCTGTCATTGGGGAAGCACAAAATAACTGTAGGAATGCCGGAGTAGCACTTGCTACTCTAGAGAGCAATCAAGAATGGTTCAAATGCCAAAGAGCTTGGCCCTACTTTGATGTGAAAGGGAAGTGGTGAAAGAAGGACCTTTATCCCTCAAATGTGATTCAGCATCACCGCATCCTTTATGTTTAGCGTGATTTGGGACTCTGATGTCATGTGTGTGTCTCCGTTAGTTGGGTTGGCTGGCTGCCAGCGCCTGCAAAAGTCGGTGTAATCCTCCCTCTGGGGAGGTACCTGTGCTGCCTTTCTCCATTGCACAGTGTCACGTACAGCTTCTGCTGCACTTTCACACAAAGCTGTGTCTCCTGGTATCATGGGCCCTTCTTCCTCCGCATGTGCTAGAAAGGATTTAGAAATGTGGTAACTGCCCCAGGGTCTTTATAAGCCATTCTCGCCATGTTGTAAGTTCATTCATATTATTTCATTTACTGCATGCTCAAGTTGTTATTGAATTGTTGAGCTTCTGTGTACATAAAGGTCTTTATGGGAGGGGAGATATTAATGCTGTCAACATCTGCTGCAAGCCGGGCTCTGTGATTTATGCCAGAGTCCTGGGAGTACTTCAGCTGGAGAGGGTTTGGAAAAGCATCTGTTGAACAAGAAACTAAATAAAACTTTAGCATTTTTTTCTACGTCAGAAATACACAGTTTTCAACTCTTGTCTGTCAAAATTGAGAGATGGATAGTGCATTCTTATTTAGAATATTGGCAAATCCTTTTAACAATTAATATTGTGCTGTGCTGGCTGTATTCTTGTTACTGTTTATTCCCAGTATTCATGGTTTTTTTTTGCAAAGTAATGTGTGGTCTAAAATAGGAAGCTTTTCTTCAGCAATCTACAAACTGATGGCACAGGCAAAGAAGATGTACAGCAATCATTCCTGTAGAAAATACTGAGGGCAAATTACGTTCTCAGTCTCTAGTGACAAGTAAGCATCTGTTTTTTCCTTTGTATTAAGAGATGTTACAAGGTGACAGGAGACATGACTGCTCCTTTAATAAAAATGCTGTTGAAAAGCACTGGTGAGCTTCCTCCTAGATTCTTGGCATTCAGTGATGCTGCATAAACCAGTTTATTTCAAAGGCTTGCACAAACACAAGCAAATCATACAGCCAAACATACCACAAAATGATATGAAAGTAATTGAGGATCCATAGAGTAAGTAGAAGTTACAGTTACAAGTAATTTTTCTTGACTTTATATTGGCATTGTCTCTTCTTTTACTCAGGAAAGAAATAGCTTGTCTTAGTATCTCTGGAAAATATTCAGGGAAAGTCCTATGGCATAATAGTTTCCTGTCCTTCAGTTGGAAGATACATAGTAGAAGATTTTTCTTGCGAAGTAAATAGTAGCAAAAATAAAACAAACAAAAAAATTAAAAATCACTGAAAGGGATGTTTTTTCCAAATTTTTTTTCAGGATGAAAAAAGAAAATAAGTACTGAAATATTTCTGCCCAAGACTCATCTGCCTTATCTTCTGATTCTCTTGTCACTGAAGAAAGTTAGATTTTATTTTTCAGTTAATTCAAATTCTTTGAGCTGAAACAGTTCTACTTGTATATATTTAAACTTGGGAGGAGTTAAAATGCAGACTGCCATGCATCTCTTGGATGGCCAAGAGATTGCAATTAAAAGGTGTGAGAAATAATTAAGCATGTATTGGGGAACTCCGTAAGAGCAATTTCTATAAATTTCTGTAAAACACAGTAGACTTTATATACAATTTTTTGAAGGTTCAGATTGGCAGCTAAGCTAGTTAAAACACTTTGCAGTTACAGCATCCAAGCAGACACTGCTTCAAAGCCTTATATTATTCCTCAGTGTTTACGGATGCTTTCAGATGTTCAGCTAGATCTGTCAAGAATGCAGTACAGTTCAACTCCTATATACAGCTATGATCTCTCAAGGGGGATTTTCAAGACAGACTTTGCTATAAGCAGTGTTTGAGGTGGGGGAAAAAAAAAGGAAGATTTTTTGAGAGTAAAGTGACTTTGTAGGCAACTGATTGTTTTTTAGGGGAGCAGAAAAGGAAATGATCCATGTGATGGAGACCCCTAATCATTTTTAAGTGGATGGGCAGGCTGGAATGTAACTATCAAAGGTGGCTGTGGCATATCAGGACTAATTAGCTTTGAGTCGCCACTGACCCTGCTAGATTCATAAGGCTAACTCTGGCAGAACCACTTAGATGTCTCTGTACAGTTCAAGGGAAGCACATGCTGGTTTGCTGGTAGGATGCATACCTTGACTTTTTAGGAAATCAGCATGTACTTGGCCTGCTTTATTTCCTGATATTCCTTCCGTCTTTCCTTTTCCTAGGACTATGCAAAATGTTGAGTAGGACTATGCAAAAGCAGCTGTGCTTTTGCAGCTTTAGGCAGTAGACTGCCTGGAATACTGGACCTTATCTGCTGCTTGAGCTTGTCTAAAGCATCAAACAGAGCCAAAATACCTAACTACAATATCAGTTTCCTATCCAGGTAGCAGACTGCTTAGTGGATTTCCTAATCTGAAAGTAAAATCATAATTTTAAAATAGCTTTGGTTTTGAAAGATGAAACTTCTTTTGGAATCAAAGCAATAATAATGTTAATTGTAGTATAACGCAGAAGATCAGAAGTTTAGGATTTCCATCCTGAGGATGCAGAAGCAGCAGAGCCAATCACAACAGGATCTAACCTTAAAAGAATGAGAATTCGTGAAATACTAATATTTTTCTTGGAAGACATTGCATATACAGAACTGAGCTCCAGATTTTGTGATGTGTCAATTGAAACTGAATGTAGCATTTAGTCTCTTGCTGTATTTTTGCTGGTTCCCAGCTGTCCTAGCATCTCACTTATTTGAATAGACTTAACTGTGAAAAAAACCCACATTAAAAGCATTCCCAGTTTGAATATGCACTACTTTTAGCAATGAATCTGTCACCATGTCCATCTGAATTGCAGCAAGTTTTTTCTCCTATTTGTTTTCTGCTAAGCATAGCTTTCTTGGTGATTATCTAATTATGTGAATTTCAGAAATGTAGTTTGCTTGCTAGGGAACACTGTGGTCTAGTGAAATGAGTTTCTAGTCAGAATTCTCTTAAAACCATACTGGATAGTCATGGGAGTTGGGGAGTTACTCCCCTCCATAGTTTTACAAGCTTTGAAAAAGAAGCAGCACAGCAGAAATTAGATTTGAGAAAAACATGGCCTGCTGGGTTTGATTGTTGAGGTTTCCCTAATAAAAAAATAAATAAAAAATGACAAGCAGATTGGACCACTCAGGCAAATGGAAACCAGCTTTTTTGGGGAGTTTACCAGCCTTCTCTGTAATCTTTGTTAATGAATTGAAATATAAACCTCTAAAAAATAAACTCAACCTCTTTTTTTTCATCAAAAATACCTAGTTACAGGGAGGAGACCAGGAAAAAAAAAAAAAACAACAAAAAAATTTCTTAAACAACAGCCCTAAAATTAAGTAAGCAAAGACACATTAACAGTTTGTACAGATCTTGCTGTGTCGGTCCTGTAGCAGGCACTTTCTTAATATTTCGTAAACCATTTTATCTTCTAGGAATTCTAATCCACATAAAATCCTCGTCATCTTCATTAGTGGTTTATTCCCCTGCTGCAGATGGTTACATTTTTATTACAGGAAATTACTTCTAAGGGTACTCCATGGAGTAGTTGATACAGTGAATGTGTAGCATACTGGATAAATTCCCTTCATAAAGCTTTAATTTACTGACTGTCAAAAAGTTGTTACATCTTGAAACTCATTCTCCAAGTGGAAAAGCTACATTTTTGCAATGTGAATGGAGGAACCAGTTCTCATTTGCTGTAAAAATGATATCCTGGCTGTGGAGAAGATTTCTTCCAGTGTATCAGTCGTGCAAAGGGGCTTCCGTGTCAATAATGTCTAGTAACACTTTAAACTTTGAAGCAATTCACGTAATTTTGGGGAAGTATAAGCATGTATCAAAGTCCATCAAGCTCTAGAACATGGGCCATTTATCATTTGCTTTTCTAAGGCTGTTTTTGGCTTTTAGCCTACTAGCCTGGGCATTATTGCCAGATTTCATAAGCCATCCACTTAGGCCAGGCCAAAGCTGGAGGCAGTTCAGCCAGCCGTGAGGCACAACTCAGCCTTGACACAAACAGAATTGGAGTTTGACAGTGGAGTAAAGGGAGATGTGTTGTCTTTTGGTGGCGTTAAAAGTGAAATGATAACTTCCCTTTAAAGTCATTGTGTCTTATGTAACCTTTGATTTTGAAGCTTAGCCTTAATATGTAACTATATGGCTGATGTATCTGTGCTCCTGAGAGGACAAATGCAGAAAATGTTGGCCAGCAAATGATAAATCAGACTTAGATGTTGCACATCATATAATCCATCAGCTTTGCAACACAGAACAAACATACGCTCCCTCTTTCAAGGGACTGTGCTGGGGAAGGCAAGGTTCAAAGCACCATGCCTGAGAGAGCAAGAGTTTCCTAAGCAGTGTGCATGTGTTCTTGTAGTACTTTTGTGATATGGAAAGATGAATGACCTTCTCTGAGTTCATAAAATAAGGGGAGACCTAGAAGGACGTGGTCACTGTTGAGGTCAGAGATCTGAAGTACAGTTAGTATAGGATGCTGTTTCCAGTTTGATCGGTGGAAATTTTATCAGTGATTTCAGAGCAGAATTTGGCTACTATTTTGCAAGCTCTTATCGGACCCCAGATGGAAGAAGTGATTTCTTTATTGGCACAGACTTTCTAGAAATAACTAGACAAGTGAATGAGAACCTTGTAGCTTATAAATAGCATCGCATAATGAAACCAGCATTTATTTTTCCTAATTCTTATTTTTGATGAGATTTAAGCACCAGAGACTTGTTAGAGCCATAGAAAGGCACTTGAATATCTGTAGCAGACTGGAATAAGGGCCAGGAATTTTGTTTTCTCCCTGTCAAGGAGAATAAGATCTGACCTCCTCAGGGGTGGGTGGGAATTGATGCAGTAAAAGGGACTGCCTCAGCAATATTCTCTATGGAAGAGGAGATGCATTTACTGAGTCCAGTAAGGTGGAGGTGAAGGAAGGTCCTTGGCCCAGGAGGAGCCTGTCCTACAGGAGCTGCTGGTCTAAGCCAGCCAGACCAAGGTACGGCGCTTTCTCTGGGAGAGCTCCTCTCTGGGCAGGTGCTGCAGAAGCCATGCAGTCCATGGCGGTAGTGACTAGGATGGCTCTGAGGATGCTCCGCAGCAGCAAACATGTCCTTTCTTAAATGGGGGGCCACAACCTGCTGTAGACTTGGTCTGTCTTCCCTCCTTTCTTCTGATGTAAGGGTAAGTTTTCCTGGGATGCAGGTCTTTTTTTATCAGAAAATAAAATGAATATTCAGTAGTGATTTATTGCTTGTTCCTTCTCATTTTGTATTCCCTTATCCTTACTAAGAGGAGAAAGGATGGAAAGCAAAGCAAAGGTAAATACTATTTTCTTAACCTGGTAGATGGTCAGGGAGTTCTCTGGGGTTTAAACTGGCTTTCTTCCCACATGCAGGCACCCATGGTGCTGTCAACAAAGTAATGGCTGTCAACAAAGTAAAACAGATGAGACAGAGAACAAAAGCAGATTGGTAATTAATTGTGGTTAATTGGTATAATACATAAACTTGCTTCTGAAAGCAGTCAGAAGATATCTCCCTTGTGACGGATGAGAGTGAGCTAGAAGCCAGCTATTCTCTCATTTGCCTTGTAAGAATTTTCTTAACGTTTTATGATTCGTAGGCTAGAAAATACCCATTTATTGTTAAAAGAGTAACAGGCGCGTTATATGTTGCACGCACACAAACAAGCTACTGCACTGCTCTGCACCTTCATTCCTTGCACCTATCATTTGCCTGTCTTGGTTTTATCTGACTATGAAATCTGGGGGGACTGAGCCCTGCACTTTGGAATGGCTCAGGCTGTGCTGAATCCCGGTTTCGTGACTCGCTGGCAGCTGTAGCGGTGGAGTTGTACTAGTCCACGTCTGGATGGGAGGAAACATCCCACCTCCTCTTATGCAGTGACAGAGCGAGCAGCAGCTGTGCAGTGTGGGACCATTTGCAAGCACAAGAGGAACCTCTGACTATTTAAGCTGTGTTTGCTGTTCAAACAGTTGCTCTGCATCTTCTGGATCAGGAAAAAAAAAGCCACAGTGGAAGCGTCCCACAGGCTGAGCCGTGATGTGCTGCGTGACATGATACAGATAGCTTAAGGGAGCCCCGGTCTCACTGGGCTCTCTGTGATCTGCCATAATATATATAATGTTAATCAGGAAGGCTCTCATAGTGTTTTCTTAACAGTCCTAATCTCATTTTCCATGACATGGGCCCATTTATATCCCTGAGAGATTATCTTGCTTTTCTTCCCTGTCAGTTGAGGTCATCCAAAATTCTAAAATTCAGTGCTTTATTGATTTTTGCCAATGGAGAAATCTGTTTATTATGGGTCATAGAAATGCGAAACAGATGATGAGAACTTCAGCACAGTTAGCCTCCCACATTTACAGTCCTATAGTTAATAATGCTTACATTGTCATCCTCCTCACTCCCCTCCAGTTTGGGGAAATTATAATGGTGGCCATGAGCTCTGCAGAAAAAGAAAAGCTGCCTTCCATCCACCTTGTACTTTTCATTTCCATCTATACCCAGTAAAATGTCACCTTCCTTTGAGATAGACAGGTCTAAAGGTGTATAGTGCTATCTAGTTTATCCTTGGGGCACAGGTCAGTCTCTTCAGCATAGAATTATTCTGGATCTTATGTTTTTATTACAAAGCTAATCATAAGTCCACATCTATATACCATAACATTAAGATACATATTTTGATGCTTTTACTGTGTTGCTTTGGAAGGGAGATGACCCCCTGGTAGTGTAACACACCCTCTAATGGATCCAAGAAGTCAGAGTACTGTGTAGGTCTGGTCTGGCTGCATGCCTAATAGATGGATAGGTTTCTTACAACTTTCAGATTTTAAGCCCAGGAGGGAGGCTTAATAGAAAAATGAGGAGATGGACTGTTAGAGATGCTGTGGTAAACAGAGTTAGCATTTTCTGGGTCTAGAATGCCGATTCTGCCAAACCATGTGAAATGACACATACTGGTTTTACAGAGGAGACTTTGGTTCACTGGGCACCAAGATAAAATCATTAAATCATTCAACATGGAATATGAACTGGTACCTCAGAAACTGGGTGGTAAGGAAAGAAAGGATGTGTTTATTAGTTATGACATTTAGACTTAAGGGAAACATACTTCTTTTTAACATGAAAAATTGCCTCTGTGGAAGGGCAGTTTGATCAGGGAGCGTGTAATGGAACAGAAATGGTTTTAATTTTAATTCAGATTGAGTCCAGCCCAAGCAATCAGTATCTTACAAGGATGAATATCTGACATTTAGAGATGGTAGTTCATGTGACAGGAATTGATGATTTAGTTCAGTTCTCAATGGACTAATTTTAAATAAAGTAATATTTTCACTAATTGATTCATTTCAGAGAAGTGAATGAAATGTGGTAAATTGGCCTTATTAACCCAAGAGAAGTTGATTTACCCTGGCTATATATAAATGTGACATTTACATTAGTAGCATGGCAAAGAAAGCCCATGACGTGCTAAGGGTTTCATCGGTATCTAGCTTTCCAGACAAATATTTAATGAAAAAAATAATCCTGCATATTGTTTAGCCTGTTTTTAAGGAAATGAGACTTAGGCCATTGTGCTGTGCGCTCACTGGTGTTTCTCTGGTAACTTTTGAACCTATTGTGCAATTTCTAATTTAAACTTGATGAAGGGCTGGAATTTTCCAAAATGACTGCAACTGGCACCAGTAAGGAGGAGGGTTACCTCGGTGGTTACCTGTTCTGCCGGGAGCACACACATCTGCAGACCTGGCTACACCTTGTTGAGATCTTAAGCAAAATATATGGCAGTCTAAGTGGAGGGTGATTTACAGAACGTGGAGATCAGTTGTAGGTGTGCCATGGGATGGTGTATGATACTGCAGGGCAGGGGAAGGAGCTGGACTTCTTACTGAGGCAGTGCAGGCAGGTGAAGCTGTAGGACACACGTGTGTAAGGCTTCTTCAGTCATCTACTCATGCAGCAACTTATGTTGCTCTACAGGCATTTAAAGAAATGCAAAGAAAGTATTTTCTGTTTTACCGTGCACAGTTGAATTGTTAAGCAATGTGGAAACACAAGTCAGATATAAAAAAGGGTATTTACTTGCTAGTAAACTGCTAGAAGTATACATTTTTCCTGTCCTTTTTTTTACAGGTACTTTTTCTTAATAAAGATGATAAATGTCTTAGCATTATTTCACAAATAGAAATGAAGTGCCTTTAATGTATCATGCTTCTAGAGGTTCTGTTCTGTGCCATGCACAATAAATAAAGACTAATACCCAAATAATTTTTTTAAGTCATTTTATTGTATAGCATTTAAACAGTAGTATATTTGCTCCTGGGGCTTGATACTTGTGGTAGTGGTATTTTGAATATCCCATCTGATTTTGTCAGAGAAACAAATTAGCACCTTGAGGATTGCAGAATTATTAGTGATTTTTCTTTTCATCTTCCAGTTTGAGTTCTCAGACAAGTTATTTATCACCCGGCTACCTGGCAGAAAGTTGAAGGCAGTCCTACTCCATTTATATCCAAGGCATGACTAAAAATTGTTTGGTTGTTCCAGACAGAGCAGATATAATGTGCTTTCTCATTTCATAAGTAGAGCTAAATCCAGATCTCTTTTTAGTTCTTGGGCATGCACTGACTAGCTGAAAATCCTGTAATGAAGAATCACATCATTCATTTAATTGGTGTTCTGCATGATAGAAACAAGAGTAGATGCAACTCCTTGCTCTCCCCAGTAAATCCAGGGCTGTGGAACATACTTTGAAGTGGTGACAGCTTTATGTTGTCTGGAGTAGAAGTGAATTACTCTTTCTAAACCAGATGAATTAGAGTTTAGAAGGTAATGCAGGCTGCCTCTGAAGCCCAGAAGTTAGCAATCAGAAAACTTAAATGATGTAGAACTCATAATTTTCTGCAATCTTTATTTCTATTGATTCCACTGATAATTAAATCTGAACCTTTTCGCAGTTCTCGGAACATTTTTATCAAGTTCTACAGTGATGGATTGAAGGTCTCCATGTCCAGAGGTGAACGGGGTTTTTGTCATAGCTCTGCCTGAGCAGGTTGAATACGCTTTGCTAACATTGTTCTTGAGGGTAAAAGATGATTTCTTTCTTTTACTAACAGAAATATTTTACAGGTCTTTGACATACCTAAACTTGGAGGCCCTTGATAAATCATTTGAGCTTGGTCTACTCTGGCAAACCTTTTTGATTTGATGCTTTTTGTTTCAGCAAATGCTTCTATTGTAACCATTTTTTCAAATTGTCAAATTATCTTTCTGAGCAAATATAGCAGTGCTACAATACATGAGAATGAGGGAGTCAGTAAACATTTTATTTTTTCCACTTCCTGACATGTTTTGTCTGAAATAGGAAAGCACTTTTCGTATCTAGCCTTAACTGAACTAGGAATTGCTCTGGTTAATGGTGAAGAACATCATTTGTAATGAATACTGGAAATACCACCCTGAGCCATAATACTGGTACCTCACTGAAATAGCACCTAATTCTCTATTGATGTACACTTATAATAACCTAGTATACAAGGTGTTCTCACTTGTTTGGCTGTTAATGCTTGTGCTAGTGAAATCCATGCGTTCACACAAGTTCCATGTCATTTGGGATAGGGACCAAACCCAGATACCGCTAGGACAGGGATTCCCCATACAATCTGCTGCATCTAATGCTCAAAGTGTAGTGTATAGGCAAAATCTGTGTGCAGTCCAAACACGCTCCCTGGATCACAGAAATCCAGTAACTAGTGATCTAGTTTTGTCCTTTGGTGAACAGGCAGTTTAAATTTGCACAAATACCAGTGAAGTCAGAGCTTGAAAAAATCACTTTAGTAATGAATGGCATACAGGGAACTTCTTGATGTTGAGTGTGGAATAAAATTTACTAATTCCTTCAAAATATTAGTTGCCATTTAAATATCCGCGTCTTTTTAGAGAAGCTTATTTAATTGCCCAACTAGCAATTAATGGTATGCAGGTGGTGAGGGTAGCTATGAAATAGATGATTTTCTTGGTTTTCTGATATTTGATCAGCATTTAAGTAATGTAGAAATGAGGGGATTGCAGTTCAGAGTGCTGCTAACCTGTTGCCTGTTAAGACATTTGCTGGAATACTACATGTCACACACAGAGGCAGTTACCAAGAGACTTTTTATGTTTTCTAGTGTGTGGTAGGATGATGACTTACACAGCTACAATTTATTTTATCTCATGGTTTCCAGAAAAACAAGATTCTCTAGAACAAAAGGTGGTTTAATTAAAAAGAAGAAACTTTTTCTTTGTGTCTTTGTAGAATAGCAAGCATCTTTGTTTTTCCTTTTTTTAACCTTTTTTTACATTTATAACAACAGAAATTCATACATATACTTAGCTTGCCACAGGCAGATCTTTTTGGCCTTGTCAGAATCAATTTCCCTCTCGCATCAGGAGTGGTTTAAGTTGTAGAAGGAGATTTTGAACAGAATTTCACACTATCCGCTGGGTAACATCATTGCCTGATAGAGGTAAGTTAGAGATTTCCTAATACATGGAGAGTACCTCCTGCTGTATTTTTTGAACTAGACAATATGCTGTTCAAATGCAAATTGTATATATTATTTTAATGATTATAATATTTTAATACATTGGAAATCCTCTTAGCAATGCTACAGCTAAATGAGTGGTAGAATATTGATATAAAATGAATGACTTGCTATTGGAAGTGGAGGCATTATCTATGTGCTGCTCATATAGGCTCAATTTCTGAAGAAAGACTAAATAAGATCCCAGTCCTGCGGGATTACTTGCATGAATAGACTTCCTTATGTGTAAATCTTTTCAGCTTAAGAGCCTTTGTAATTTCTAGGGCAGGAGCCATATCTGTCTGTCTGCTTTGTGATTTACCTCCAGTATGAATGCATAACTAATAATACTCAATTTTAATTCCTTGCAAAAGCTGTGACTCCAGCTCTGGCCAGTAGGAGTTTTTCCATGAGCTAAATCCAGAATAAATGGGGAGCAAGCTAAGAGGCTTTTAGCACATTGATAGCATTCTCTTTTGCACGGTGAAGTTGCCTTGCTAATAGCCTGGGTTCACAATGGACTCGCCTGTAGAAAGGCAAGAGCTTGGATCTCCAGTGCTCACAGATCTAGTTCCCCCTGTTTGCAGACCTCGATATCTAGTGAAACAGCCTACAGCTAGTAGAAGATGATGGGATGTTGACGTGATCAACCAAAGCAATTTTAAAAATTGCTTAACCTCGTAACTCAGTGGTGGCAGCTGGAAGTGTAGTTTTTTCTGTCTGTTGCAGTAGCTTTGATCAATGCTGGGCTTTGGTGCTCAGCCTGGGGCTGCAGGTGTTGTGCTCCTGTTACAGGGAGAGACAGAGTAGTGAGTGATATGTGGAGCTAAGAGTTAATTTTTAGCCTAACTAAAGTCTTAATTTTCTAATCAAAATACAGCTGTTGTGTTATTCCAGCTCCATCATTATGGTTAATAATACAGTTAAGACACAGACTTTCTAGTACCTGTTCCCATCTCTGGTGTTACACTCACCCTTTCAGCATCCTCTGGGTCCACAGGCTGGTGGTGTCGATACTTCTCAAGGAGAACTGGAGGGGCAGTGGAGTGAGGTTACGATGATGAGTCATTAGCACACTGGTGCTAGAATGAGTTTCATGCTAGCAGTGGGGGCCCCTTACTACCTCCTCATAAATCCACTTGGATATTTTTACAAGTTTTCTAGCACGGTTGGCTTACATGCACTTTCTTCATTGATTTCCAGTTCCACATTATACTTGTTTTTCTGTTTGCTACCGCTTAAACTGGCTTTACCTGACTCACTCCTTTACACTCTGATTTGTATTTGCAGGCTGATGCCTCTGGTATTTTGCTCTGCTGTGCTACACTTTGGTTTTATTATAGGGTTGTAGATAGCTTTGTGATTTTTTCCATGATCCTACAGTTAATAGTTTATGCAAAAGTTCAGGTTTTTTTTTTTTCTTAACCCTTGGAAATGTGAAGGAAGTTTAGAATGAAAGAGATTTCTGAATATTGAGCTTGCATCTGATTAACTGCAATTTTTATACCGGTGCAGACTTCCGTGTGAATGCACCTTTACTTTAAATAAATCTAAGCCTGGCTTCCAGCAATTGAGCTTAGTTAGGTTAACATCACAGCTTAAGGAAAGCTGGTGTGACTTTTACAATAGCCCCAGCCTGAAGGAGACTTGGTGGTGAGGTCTTCTGCCCAGCAGGCATGCTAAAATAGTTTTTATAAGAGGGTTTTGAACCAACTCCCTTCTGCTGCATGCATCTGTGACAGACTGCAGAGCCAGGAAAGGCGAAGGCACCAGACGAGTTTTGGAGGTCTCTCCCGGTGATGGCCTGTGTTTTAGCTGACAGGGAGCCCAGTACCCAGTCCTCTCTGTCGTCTTAAGGATCCGTCCAAACTAGGGCATGTCCATGGTAAATAGATCCAAATCAAATGGGTGCTCTGGGAGCGGTACAGGTTGCCTGGGTGAAGGTGAGGTAGGCACCTTTGGCTCTGTGTCTGCATCACAAACCTTGGGTGGAAGAAATTAAACTTACATCTGGGTTTTTCTTGTTGGTTTGTGACACTGATGTAAAGCTCTTTCTGGAGTAAGAAGTAGAAGTGACCCCCTGGTTTCCAGTGTTCAAAGATGACAACTTAAATGTCACATTTGTTTGCTTTTACTGCTGATCATTTTAGTCAAAATACCCACTATGTGGTTCTTGCTTGTTAGAGATGGATAGCTGGAAAATGCTTACCGAGGCAAGCAGTCTGTTCCCTTGCTCATGCATATTTTACCCAGTCAGATAATAAAGTATACATTAAAACTTCAGTAATCGCCCTTCTAAAAATGTCTTTGGTAAAATAAGCTCTCTGATGATTTACATGAACCATAGGTTTAATAAATCATACTTTGTGTGTCAGGTTCTATTTCTAGAGTTGATAAACTCATCCTTGCAGTATTTGTGTGTTTTTCTTTTTAATTTTTTTTTTTTTTTTTTTACTTTCTGGGTGCTGATTCTTAAAGTTTCTCTTTTTAATAGTAATTGCACAAAGATTTAAAATTGTACCCATTAAAAGAAGGTAAGTTGGGTCAGCATACTTCACAAAACAGTATTTATAGCTGTACTTAAAGTTTCTTAAAGAAATACTGGTTTTGAAATGATGATTGGTGAAATGGAAATAATCTCAATATTCTCAGAATTGTACATAGCAGTTGACCAAGCGGTTTCTTTTTCTTGGTGTGCATTTTTTTCTTCATAAAAATTTTGCATCTCTTGGACCTCCTGTCCCTTTTTAGAGTAAAGAAACCCCAATTGCACTGTGGCTATGTCAGCAAAAATATGTATGTATGGGAATGACATGTTAGGCGTATACATATGACTTCTAGCAGCTTCAAGGTTTCTGATTTGAGATAATAGACCCTTTAATCAAGCACATTAGCAGATTATGCCATAGCCTCTTAAACAACTGTTAAGTTTGAGGAACTGATTTTTGAAACTTTCAGGAAAAATCTTCTGAATGAAAGAAGTACTTCCTTTTTCTGTCTTTTTTTTTTTTTTTTTAATTGATGAGAATAGCCAGTTTACAAGCACACATTTGCTGTAAATGAATGGGGGATTCAGTACAAGGGATTGCCTAAGTCGAACTTGTGTGCGTATTAAATAGATTATCAAAATGCTATTTCAGACATTGTAGAAGATCGTGTGGGTATTTAGAGGTTGAAAAGAAGATTTTCTAAGAAACAGAAGTTTCTAGAACTTCCTGGAAAAGCTGAATGAGGCCTATGGAAGCCGACTTGGTTAAATTTCCAACTTTGCTGACCTCCACGACTCTCCTGTTTTTCTGGAATAGTCACCGCTTGCTTGTTCCAAACAAAACCTCCATACAAGAAATCCTGCCATCAGTGAAATCATTTGCAGGCTGATTTCCTTTGACAGGGCCAAGAGACTTTTTTCCTGTTCCTGATGTTCTTCAGCAAATTCTGAAGAAACTGCCCTTTAAGACACGCAGTATCCATGGAGCAGTATTGCAAAAGGTTGTTTTGACTTTTCTGACAGGTGGGTGTATCACCGTTATAAATTCACTAATCTTCAGCAAAAAAACTAAATTCATATAGAAAAAATTAACATATGATAAATCACTTGCAAAAGTATTGTGTTAGAAGAAGGTAATTTAGGCAGCAGAGCAAGGCACTTAGGAAGCATCCATTGTGGTTGCCCATGCAGTGAGAGTGAGTAGACAGAAATGTTCTGTGGCGGGCCGGGRCTCTGCTCCTCTGCAGGAGCTGTGCCTCCTTCCCCTGGAAAGTTGGAGAAGCTCCCCCAGAGGGGATTGTGCTGGGGAAGGAGGAGAGAGGAAGTAGCCCAGTGCTTGGGGTGATGGATTAGGCAAGGTGTGCCTCACTGGGCCATTCCATCTCCAGCCCCAGCACTTCTAGACTGCTGCCTGTCTGTCCTGCTTCTGGAGCCAGGGTGGACTGTGAGAGTGCACTGATGGGTTTGCAAGCTCACAGTCTGGTGGGGAAACCTGCTTTGGGTTTTCCAGTGCTACCTCTGTAGCATTCCCAGAAAGATCACAGACGGTAGGAATCTGTGTGTTCTATATTTTGTATTTTTTTTTCTTTTATATGAGGAAAGCATTTGCTAAAGCAGCTTCCTGACACCTGAATTTAAAAAAAAAAGAAAAGGAGAAAGAAAAAGAAAAAGAATAAAAAAGGAATAAGCTCTGAGCTTGCATTACAAATTGCTTAAAGGATGGGAACTAAAGTTAGACAGCTGATGTAAAATTCAATTAGCATCTAAACCAACCATTTAATTTGTAATTTTCCAACAATGTGAGATGAATTTATGTGTGCTTTTGACTGGTGTCGTTCTCATGTGGCACCTACGATTTTTCAGGTATATCTTTGACATTACTACCCAAACTGTAACTTAAGAGGACAAAAAAAAGTAAGATTTCTTAAGTAGTGCTCTGTTTCTGTTTTCAAGCCACAAAGCTGGATCTCTCATCTAGTGTTTTGTACCATTTTTGTGTTGGTCATATCTCCTGTATTGTACTGGAGCTATATTCTCACTGGCACTATGAAACTGTGTTCTTGCTTATTGTTTGTGTAGGTCAAGGAATACTCATTCTGGCTTCTGTTCTTTAGTAATGCCTAGACAGGGCAAGAATTTGCTTTACCTTTTTTTTGAAAGATATGGAAGAACTTTTATACATTTTTGAATACAGCTTCTCTTTCACTGTAATTTTTGAGCTTTTTGTTAGCTTCATTTTTGATCATAAGTGGTAAGAGCAAGTTGAACTTTCTAGCTATTATGATAACAGACTACAGAAAGAGCTAAGCTACATAATCTTTTTTTCAGTTTTCAAGTGGGGTTTTTTTGTGAAGGACTTGTGGGAAAGGCCATATGCGTTGGAACGTCAAAACAGATACTTAAAAGGATTAGGTGAAAATGCAGAGGAAGGCTTTATGGAAAGGAGGCAAATTATCACTAACAGCTTTCACAAAAGCTACTAGAAAAATGTCAGAAGTCCTTAGCATTCTGAGTCAGGACTTAAATCTGAATGCAATTTATGCCTTTAGAAATGCTTCATCTAACGGTTGGTACTAAGGTAATTTTTTTAGTGTGACAGACTAGCATATTGATTTTCAATTGAACCTTAATATCTCTAGACAGATAACAGCTTTGTATCTCTTTGGAGCTTGGAATATCTAAGCTCCTTGACATGCAGAAAAAGCATTGCATTTTGTATTTATGCAGGACTCTGCATACTGTATTCTCATTCAGAAGCCATTCCTAAGTAGATAATAGATAGATAAGTATCTTTCTGATATAAACAAATTAATCATCTTTCAATTTGGTAAAGTTCTCATTTTGCCCATGTTTCTTTTCCATGGGTGATGTTTTGCATGACATACTCCTCCTGTAGTGTCCTCCACAATGGATTCATATGTATAATAGGTATTACAAAGAAGCTTTTCTCTGAGTGGAGGTTAATGTATAATGACCCTTTTTGGCCATTGCTGTGCACGTCCGGTGCCTGGTGCTGAACTGATGGGTCCTTCTGATTAGCAAAGACTGAAAGTGGCTTTTCCAAGAGCTACTCATGATGGCTTAGGCATTATTTTATTCAGCAGCAATCTTTCTCCATCGCAGCTTGCTCTCTTGCCTCACACTGTGATTGAGGCTGAAGAAGTGAATTTAGATCTGCAAAGATGATCTAAAATTCTGTGTGGTTGTGTATAAATTTTCATGTATGGAGATTCAAGAAAATTACTTCATTATCTTTTACAGCCCACTGTGAATGGGAAAAGTGGGATAAAATTGAAAAAAAAATTGCCTGTCTTCATTATGTTATGAGCTGAAATAATCAAATCACATTTTTGTAACACCTGATGTGATATTGTCTGTCTGTTCTCATAAAACGAAAAAATCAGGTGGAAGTACTACCGCTTTCTCAGCTGACTCTGTGGCTCAATTCAGGTACCAATAGATACAAATAATGACACTTCCAGTGTCATTGCTTAAATATGAAAGAGGAGTACACTGTGAAGGTTCCCAGAGTCGTCTGTGGAAGACAGCTTATTTTGTCACCAGGAATGAATCCTGCTGGAGTATTGCCAGTACTTGCCTGGCTTGTTGAAAGGGATTTTAGTAGGTGTCAACAAATTCTCTTTCTGGAGGCTAAAAGACAGAAAAATACTCAAGTTTATAGGGCTGTCTCCCTTATATGTGTAGGCTACAGGCCTACAGAGCTCTTTCACTTTAGACCTCTCTTAGTGGTGTGTTTTTTTTCTCTCTTGTTTAAGTCATGTAGAGTACAGCAGAGCGAGAATCCTTCATCCTGTTTTCTATGTTCTGTCTACAAGCATCCAGTGCTCACCATTGTCCAGGTCAATAGGAGAGCTAGAAGGAGCCCTCCTCTCACCCTGTGTCTGTGTGTACTGTATTCTTCAGCAGCTTAGTTTAAAAATTATGATGGTCCTACGCTAACTATATGAGCAAGAAAGATTTATCTTATCTTCTAAACTTGCAAGGATAAACAGTTTTAATTTGCAGTTTCCCAGACTATTCCTGGGTATTTCATCCTTTCACCCAATAACAGCACCATTCTAGAGACTCTGTGTTTTGTTTTAAATCAAAATGACACAGTTCTATGCCCTGTAGTTTTTCTGTAGTCTCGTACACCTAGAAAATGCATTTCTAGTTCCCTAATATCCTTTGTCTTTTTATTTCAGCAGCTGCCTCAGTTTGACAGGCTTTTCCATAAAACATAAGTTATTGTCACAGGAAGAGTCAGAGATCACTCAGACAGATCTGATCTAGTAGAAAATTTATTGAGTTTTAATCAGTAAATTTAGGTTCATAAAATATTTAATAAGTACAGAAGGATTGGCAGTCAATACTCTACTATTTACTACACTTAAAATTAGTATGGGATACAAAGATTATTGCTCAAGCTTACTATACTTACCTTAAATGTTACATGCACACAAAAAATATCACTTACCAAGCCATCGATGTCTGGTGTCAGGTAAGGGATCTCTCAGCCTCGAGGGAAGATTACTGCCATGCAGCCAGCTGCTATGGAGGGAGAGCTCAGTGGGCCCTCATGGCTGCAGATATTTATAACGTAAAGTGGTTGATTTGTACTCAGGTTTTCTGCTGTGTTAATGCAGTTTTGGCCGCTTATCAGCCTGGTCTCCAGCCAAACCGTTTTTTTGGGTTTGGTGCCGAGTTCTCACTGATAGCCTCATACAATAGGATTAACTTTGGTTAGGCCTAGTTGCTGAGCATCTGCTTGGACCAAAGTTCAGTTAGCTCAAACAGGAGGAGTGCATCTGTCACAGTTACTAAAGTTAAAGTTAAAACTTCTAGAGGTGAAATACAAATGCTAGAATAGCAATATCCAGAGTTACTGATGAAAGGGAAGGGAGGTGTTAACAGCTACCGCAGTTTACTTCTACCCAAGTGTTGCCCTGTTGAGGAGAAAATTAATGTCTGTTGATTTCTTTAACATTTCTTTGCTTCTTACATTGCACAGCAGTCATAAGCTTCARTTGAGAGAAATGAATGTAAAGCTATTAATGACAAGTGCAGAGTTTGGTGTAACACAAATAGATCTTGGAAAATAATATATAGAGAGTTATAAAAAGACTATTGTATAGTACTATTAGGGTGTTTCACTGAGTATGGTGGGGAATAGTTCTCAAGCCTTTAGTTTAGAAAAATATATTGTTAACTGAAGGAACTTTAATGAGAAATTAGCATTCTTTAAATGCTTGTCATTTCAGAAAACGGTTCAGAACCTTGAGGTTGTTTTTTCTGTGTTGTAGTTTATTTTCCACCCCAGCTAATAAATTATGGAGCAAACATGTAAACCTTCATGTTAAGTGTTGGAAGAATGACAGAATATATTGCATTATCCTGATGATGTACTCAATAACTTGTTACTTCAAGAACTTCTTGCTGGAGATAAATGTGTTGCTTGAAAATCAGTTTTCAGAGTTACTAAGACTTACGACTGTACAAATATGTACGCCACAAGGGAATGAAACTAAAATTTAGGCATGACAGTCCTTTTGTGTATGTGGCTCTATAAGATTAGTTCAAATTATTTTTGTCACAGACTCTCAGGAGTAGCTTACAAGGAGGTAAAAATAATAGAAATGTTCATTATAGATGGGTATATTCTCACATTCTGTCCAGGTTAGCAGCAGCAGAAGGATTAAACCCCAATGTCTTAACATGTACACTTACTTATTTATAGGAGGGAGAAGGGATGAGCCTGGAAGTACAGTCATCATCTTTCTTCTCCTCTCAGCACAGTGAAAAGACTGTGACATTAAACTTCTGGAGATAAGGTGCCAAAAGAAAGTTGTGTCTCTTTACACAGACATGCAGTGTGTGGAAAGAAGTAGAATTACACAGCTTAGTGAAGCCTTCTGAGAAATTATTACATTTCCAATCTTGTAAACGGTCATCAAATCACTGAAGGGCAGATCTGATTTTGCGTTGCAGTAAATCAGAGCAGAAGAGAAACAGAGTATTGAGCATATCTTGACTAAGCTACCTACAAAGTAGTACAGCTTTGGAGCCTGAGTGCTTGGGTCTTTTATGTCACCCATGGAATTAGCAGTTGGACCTTATAGATCTAAAAAATTCCTTACCTCCCATTCACATACTGAAGTCATTTTCCATTTGGCTATGAACACAACTGAAAAATACTTTTTATAATAGGGTTGAACTACAGTTACAAAAGGAAATACAGGCATGGGAGTGAGCTGGAAATCTGTTAGTTTATGTAGCCAATTTCTGAAGTGAGTGCTCTGTATTATATGATGTGTTTGGGTTGCACTAGATCTTGGAAGCATTTGAAAAATTGCAAGTAGTGTCAGTGTAGTGTAGTTCCTATCTTGGATCCACTGATCCAGATGAATAGTGGATATTATACCCAAACTGCTAAGAGAGGAAGTGCAGATTTGGAGATAGTTTGACAGCATCTGCAGCTGTGAAACGGAGAAGGTTTGGGAAGAAGAAATCAAAGCAGAACTTGAGTAAAGATTTTTGAATCATTCTGGAAGGGCATGCCAAAATTTGCTGGATGGACAAGGAGGGATCAGAAGAGATACTATAAAGGGAAGAATGAAATGTGTTACGAGAAAGCAGGAGTTTGGTGATGGTATACCAGCATATATCTTAGCAGGCATCTCAGTGTAATTTACTGCAGGAGAGAGCTCTAGGATGAAGTTTTTGTGATAAGGCATTAATGACTTTAAAAATAGCTAAATGTGTGCCCAAGCTTATTTTTAAAGGCAGTCTATAATAGTTTGTATATCAAGTAATCAGGAAAATTAAAACCACACAAGCTCACTTTGCTTTTAAAGTTTAATTTTGGTAGGATTTTGTTGACATGTCTTATCTTTATGCAAGAAAGTGACTAACTGGAAACCCACGTTTATGAATTGCAGGAAACATCTGGGAAAAGGTGATTATAAGAGAATGTTATGAAAGTATGTGTAACGAATTCTAACGGAACTGGTAATTGAAAAAATGAGAGTTGAGCAAATAATTGAACGCTGTCTTTATTCAATTCTAGATACTGCCTGTGGATCTGCATTGAAAAAGACTCCACCATATTAGAGGTTGGTGACTTTTCTTTTTTCAGTTCTTACATCCAGTTTTAAAATAATTATTTATTACTATGTTTAAGTAATGAAGTGAAAGACATGAGCTTCTTACTAGCGAATGATTAGTCTCAGTGCAATGGAAAAAGTGGTAAAAACATTGTAATTCAGAAATTTATGCTGAACTAATGTACAGAAGCAGTGTGTTGCACTTTTGACCTTATCAACATGATTAGTTTTAAAATGTTAGCTATATTGCAATATAATATTTTAGCATTAGGTCTACTGACAAGGTTTTTTGATTCAAATACTACTTTGGTTTGAATTGATATTTGACACGTACATCTGTCAGTTCCTATTTGAAGGTTGGTGTAGTCTGTGCTTCTGAGGCAGTATCTGCCATGAAAGCCACACCAAATGAGCTTTTTGTATATATAATACAGAAGTATAGGACCTGATCTGTATTTTCTTGACTATTCAGAAATGAGCTACTGAGTTCTACAATGTATATATGTTTGAAACATGTAAGGTGGTACCTGGTGATCAGGTTAGATCAGGGTAAAGCCCTTCCTGACCTGGCTCTGTATATACATACTGCTGGGCAGTCAGAAGCCCATAGCTCAGTGATAACTGTATTCACTATATGAAGGTGGACTAACTTTGGGCTACCTATAAAGTCATGTTACACTGCAATAAGCAACGTTACATGCCTCTCTGATGAAGCTAGTCTGGTAGGATGGACAGTTGAAATAACAGTGGCAGCTCAGCTGTGCATAGTGATTTTCTAACCATCTAGCTGCATACAGGAGTATGCTTAGATTTTCGTTAGGGGTATGCGGGCATTATTTTTCCCCCCTGAAGATCACTTAAAGATTGCATTAAGTTAATGTATATTCCTAAGACTGTCATTCAAGTAAGAACATAAACAAGAGACATTTTAATACGATTTTGGAAACAGATTTCAGTATATGGTTTGAAATGTTCGAAGTGAAATCCACTATTCTGTTGTAGAACAGAACCAGAGGAAGTCACGGCTCTTAATGGCAAAACATGGTTCCTTGGCTTGAAGTTATTTAGCACTGACGTGTTTAACTTCTGTGTCTTTTACCTTCTATAATTTCATTAATTTTCTGCTGCTGGACAAGGAAGGCACCAGCTAGTGCTATAGTGAATCCTGTATGTACCTACCTCTAGCCCAAATCCTTCTGGGAGTCTGAACCTTGATGTCTTTGACTGATATATTGACAAACTGTTTTGTTGAGTATTTGTGTAGTACTGAACCCAAGGGATCTGTGCAGTATAAGCAAATAACGGTAATTCATCTTATGCATTGTGGGTTTTTTTGTAAAATACCTCCTTGCATTTCTAGTTTACATACTGCTTCAGTTAATTTTAATGAACAAATTAATGTAGATCAGGCTTAATTTTGTAGTCATTGTTAGCTGACCTGTCTGAAAAATAGCCCAAAATCTGTTTTTACTGTTTAATTCACTCTCATAGAGTCAAGTATTTGTCTGGCTGTTTTGTCTGTTTCCTAATTACAGTGACATGACTTTTTACATACTGTATTGTCCAGTGCTAGTGAAAAGACATGTGTTGTAGGCATAATTTCAGTCCAAATATTTTCTACCCTTAGAAATACTGTTTTTCAGATAATATCTTTGGACCTTGATTTATCACATAATCTCTGGAGAGAACTAACTCTTCTGTTCAGCTGGTTTTATTTATGTTCTAGAAAGCTGATTTTTACACTAACAAAGATGTAAATGCAGCTTAGTTATTTGTGATTCCAGTTGTCTGATCAGAGTTCCTGGAAGTCGGTGGGTGTCTTTCCATTTGGATGACGAGTATGGGATAAAGCTCACTTACATCTTACTGAGTATGGGAGGCTGTTGCACTGTGCTTAGAGTCATACCAGACTGTAATAGTTCTGGTCCTTAGAGAAACTGTGCTTAGGCTCTTATTTTGATTTACAGGTATAAGTGAAGCTTCTTATCAGCCAGATCTGTCAGAGCTAGTAGCTGGCCTTGTGCGCGATGCAGGAGGAGAGTGTGCTTCTCAAACCAGTAGCAATGCACACTGCTGCAAGCAGACTTTCATAGCAGTTCTGTCCTCTGCACTTATAAATGCACTTTATTACATCTTTTTTTCCTTGGGACAGGTGTTCATGAGACATATCTTTCATTCCTGAAGCCTGTTTTGTATCTGAGATGAGGTCCATGCTGTGCTCGTGCACCTTTTCTGTTTGAGAAAGATTTTATCCACTTTTGTTGCACTGTTCCTCACGCTGAATTTTCCATGTACATGTCGTCATACTTTCCTTACCAATAACCCCGTAATTGGCATGGCACATGCCGTTACTCTCTTATTAGAGAACGACCATTCCCCTGCTTATTGTTCTATACGAATGAGCTCGTGATCCCAGGAACAGCTGGATATACCTGATGCTTTTTGTCTTCGTTCAAAATGGCCACAATCTCCTGCTGTTTCTAATTTATAACTGCCATCAGTAAAGATGAATATTACTTTTATTCTTTGGCTGAAAAAAAGGCAAAATGAAGGATTAAGGTCCTTATGGAGGAGTGGGAGGTGGAACTGCAGGAGTCTGCACTTCTCTGCAGTGACAGATAGCATTGCTTATTCTCCTGCTGGAACAGGGCACCTGCCTGCCAGTCCATCAGGTAGTGCCGTGGGTCTGTGCAGCTGCAGCAAGCCCGCAGGCCAGGTGTGCAATTCCCCATGCAGTACTTTTGCCCGGGGAAGTAAGCTGCCTGTCTCCTGCCTGGCTCTCTGCTGAGCTCCTGGGACATGGAGAGGGAGGGAGCAGGCCACATGCTAAGCGAAAAGCTCTGATCACCATCTTTCGGCCGTGCCTGTCATGTAAAATGACAGGCTGGGGGGGCAACACAGCTGTAATGTGACATTGCAGCCTCCCTTTTACTCTCTGACTTTATGGGATTAGACAGCCTCTTGTAGGATCTGCCAGTTGTTCATGTCTGGTTCAGGACTGGGAGAGATGCTGAGCCGTGCTGAGCTGCAGCAGAGGACTGCTCTCTGGTAGGACTTGACACTTAGAAGGACACCGTTTGGCTGCAGGCAAGTGGCACAACGTGCCCGTTGTGTGCCTCTCCCACGGTCTGATTCAAAGGCATGATTCTGTGATATGACCAGGCACGATGACTGTCATCTATTCAAAGAGAAAGTTGAGAGGCAAATATATTATCCAGTGGGTATTCAGCAGGAGTAATGGTGTTGTGTTGTGTTAATTATTGCATAAGTTGTAGCATCTCATCTAACAAAGCTCTTTGAAGTATGCTATAAATTAATTAAATATCCAGACGTTCAAAAGTAATGCTTTCCGTATATTGTTATATTTCTACAACGCAATGCAGTCTCTTCCCATTAAAATTAAGCATTGCAATGTCCCAAAGTATAAAAGAGTTAGACTTGTGTTTGGATGTAAGTGTTGCTTCAGACTAAATACTTCTCAACAATCTTGCAGAATTCAATTTGAATATGTTCGAGTGAGCAGAAGCAGTTCAATCAACATTTCCTGGAAAGGCCTTCATAGGATGCATTCTGCTTATTATACATTAATTTCAACAACTATGCAGCTGCCTTTTATAACAGAGGCATTATTTTTGAATTACTGAAGTATTTTAAGAGCGATGCTCTTGGTAAAGGCATAAACAAAGTACAAAGGCCAGTCTGTTTTCCACATAGTAGATTGTTGTTGAAGTTTGTGCCAGCCAGTACAGAGAGTCCAGTCGTGTCTTATTCCTCTCAAGAGAGATGAATTACTCAACTGCCTTGGCTCCTGCTGCTCCACATTCTTATCCTTGAGCTGCATTGTTGGAGTGGTCTGCTCCTCTTCATGGGGCAGCCAGTGTAACTGGCAGAAATGTAAATGCATAGCATTGTTTTCATGCAAGGTCTTCACCTGTGAGCTGTCTTGTATATGCACCAGCTTTCCCAACAGCGTAGCTAATTGTGCTTTTGAGATTTTTTTTTTTAAAGAAAACCAACAGATTTTTTTCAAACAATGGTACTATGCACAGCACTATCTGTTATAAGTGTTGCACATTTGCAGAGACTGCGTTATTGATACACTGATGCATTGCGACAGCGTAGGTAATTTATCTTGCCATTTTTCTGTTCAGAAAATTTTGTTCAAGGTTGTCATTTCCTCTGGTGGTTCACACAATAGGGACTGTGAAAAGACAAGGTATGTCCAACTAAGATCACCTGATTCAAGTGTATTTCTGTCTTCAACTCATTTTACTGTGAAGTAGGTAGCACTGTGTGCCTTGAACAATTAATCTTTCTTTTTAAAGTTTGTGTTTGCAGCTATGTTTAAATGTGGTTACCTCTTAACATGCCTCAGTACTGTTACCCCCGCCTTGGGGTTAAAATGTGACTGGCATGCTGCTGAAAGGCACCTCCCGGGTGCCGCTGCCACTGGCAATAAAACCCTTTGACTTTGGTAGGAACAATATTGAAGTATATACATAGCTATTGCGAAGCATTGAATAGGATCATTATCAAATCAGTAGCAAATACTAAGGGTCAAGCACAGACATTTCCTGATTGGGGCTGTGCAAAGAAGTCTTTGCTAGACTGGGTCAGGAAAGCCAGTGGCCTTGGAGGAAACACAGTAACTGGAGTGACAGAGACTGTGTGTACAAGTCCCCAGAATAACCCATAGCCCTTCATTTGCGAAGGGAAATTAAGCTGGTATTTTGCTCAAAAGAACTACTTGTTGCATAAACAACGTAATTTGTTGCAGATTAGGAGCGGGATCCCTGCAGATGCTCAGAATGTTTCCCTTGTTCACCTGTCAGCACTCCGCACTCCCTAGGCAGGGCCAGCGGGAGGAAGGTTATCCAGATGTTTGTTTAGCCAACTGCTGGTATTGATGCTGGGGTCGAGTCATGGATATCACCTGTTTTTCTTGAGGAAGGAAGGGTCTGTGTCAGGCACTTACATTGCAGGTGTGCTGAAAGCTATTTGAATCAGGGCAAGATATTAAGGCACTTATTTTTATGTGTTGCTGGCTTTCACAAATAAATAAGAGATTCATATGGCTGAAAACAGAGTATACCAAAAGGCCTTGCAGGACTCTGACATCTTGGATATGTGACTTTTCAGCTTGCCTCAAGAACAGTGTATGTTTTTCATTAAAAAGTCACTAACTCTGCGAAAAATTGCTTACTGGATCTTCCAAGAATTACGCAAAGCAGTACTTATTCATAGATTTTAAGCCACAAAAGCAATCCCTTGACAATGCAAACCACAGAACCCTTCCCCGATACAGATACTCATTTGACCTGCGTGGGGTTTCTTTAAAGATGTCTCAGTAAGATGCTCCAGTTGTCGATACTTGCACTATTTTAAAAATGCTCAATAACTGTAAAGGGACTCTAGATGAAGACATCAGAGGTTAATGTTTACACTACAGACTTTTTTAATGATAGGCTGGATGAATCCCACCCTGTGTTAAAATATATTTTAAAATAAAATAAATTAAACATTAAAACATTATAAATAGTATGAAATCTGTTATTGTCTGCCAGTGTTTGTGGAATGTGCTATTTCATCTTAGCTTTCTTTTGGATAAACCAGATAGGCTGAAGTTCTTTAGGTCTT
The DNA here is from genome assembly GCA_030449065.1 of Oceanodroma leucorhoa. Lineage (NCBI taxonomy): Eukaryota > Metazoa > Chordata > Aves > Procellariiformes > Oceanodroma > Oceanodroma leucorhoa. The sequence continues at coordinate 1,720,301 of JASVER010000125.1, read as the reverse complement.
GCCTGAGGCAAGTTTCACGAATGTGACTATATAACTTCTCTAGAAATTTTTCTTTAGTGTTAAACATCCTTTTGAGGTATTAACTCAAGGACTAAATGCAAAATACTGGTAATGACTTCGCTAACGTCATGTACTGGTCCTAATTACACCAAATACAAAAGCATAACTTAATTCTAAGGATAATTATGTATTAGTATATAAATCTCCTGCTTATCTCTTCAGGGATGGCTAAAACTTCACAACAGAAGTGCACGTTCAGCTGGTTTCTTGGTCCTTGCTGAATTCGCTTCAGAGCTTTTTGGGATACAGCTCTCCATTTTATAAATAAGATTTCATGCTAATTCTTTAAAATAATACCATTCTGAAATTGAAAAAGGGTGGCAGAAACATACTTCTTCGTAACTGAGAGCTGGATAAAAATTTGATCCAAATATGAATTATAAATGATTCATTAATGCCTACCTGATTTTGCAGATGGGGTGTAACAAATTGCTGAGTTACATATGCTCTGCTAATCCTGAATCACGGTAATTTAAACAGCAGTGTTCCTAACTGTTCCTTATCTCTTTTTTTTTCTGTCATCTGCATACATCTACATGTCAATACACACATGTATTCATGCATATACATGAGGAAGGTACATTTTAATTGTATTGCTCTCTTCTGGGTGATACCTGTTTTAGTTACTCTAGTGGATACAATAGGTTTGGTGATTTTATTTTCTTCTGTCCAGAATAAGCTTCAGAGATTCTCAATTATCTTCTGTAAAGTATGTAGCTAATATGCAGTGTATGTTCGAACTTTTGAAAGTTTCTCAAAAACTTATTAGCATCTCCCTGTAAGTGCAGAGCATTGTAAATGCCAAAAGAACATTAAGATTTCAGTGATGACTTCTGCAAATTAGATTAGGGATCTCTGTGCTGCTGCTGAAGTAACACAGAAAAAACTAATATTAGTTTGAATAATGGTGTTATGAGTTCAGCTGCTGGATGCCCATCAAGTGTGGACAGGAGAGAGGCCATCTGCCATCTACTCTGTGCTGTTCTCCTGGTGAGAACAACTGTGTTGCCAGCTGACGGGAAAGCAGTGAGTCTGTTTGGGCAGCAGCCAGGTAGGCTGTTTGTTCTCCCAGGAGATCAGAGTAGTTAATGGATCAAAAAAGTGGCTTCCATAGCTGTAGGTGAGACTTATGTTAGCTGGATCATCTGATGTTCTTGATAGACTTGAGTGTGCCATCACCAGAGACTAACTGCAGAGCATTTCTGGAGATCTGGACACATTTTTCATCTGAGTAGTGGCAAAGAAAATCTGCTTGGCCAAAGAAATGTTATTAGAAGTTGTCTTTTCTCTGCAGAAGCACGAGGGGCAGTAGCCTGCAGGGACTGCTGGTTTTTACTAGAGATAACTTCATTTTGAAACTTAAATTTATTTCTAGAGCTCTGTCAAAAATAGATCATAAAGTATGAAATTGTGCAAGATGATGTATATATACTGATGTAGGATACAAACTGAGCTAGATGATACAAGATTTCCTATCTCTATTTTTCTGTTGGGATTTTTTGTTTCATTCTCCAACTTCCCATAATACCCCATTTTTCTTAGCTCATTTTTCTCTCTCTCAGAGTTTCCTTCCTTCTGGAGTAATTTCTTCCACTGAAATCCAGTGCTCATTAACCTGACATTAGAAACAGAATTTTAGGCAGGATCTTTCTTGTCCCTCCTGCCTGCAGTTATTGTCTTCTCTTAGCCTTGCCTAAAGAAGGCAAAGAAGACTGAAGGTATGAGCTCTTCCACCACATTTGCCCCTTACAGTTCTTATGGGTTCCTACCAGCCTGTTCATAACCCTAGGAAAAAATACCTAATGCAGTAATCCTATAAGTAGTGAGTAATTTTCCTGTGTAAAAAATCACAGACGTGAAGCACTGATGGTGACAAGCCCACCAGATACTCCATCTCTCTACCAGGTCCACACAGGGAATAGAGAAAATGGCAGCAGATGCCAGCACATTGCTTTATGGCCATAGATCAGGTTGCACCTTGAAAATGTTCCTTCTTCTGTTTCATGACAGAGCTTGAAGATGAAAATATTCTTCTAAATGAAAATATTCTTCTGTAGCCATATCATGCATTGGAGTTAATAAAGAATTTAATCTTAAATTATAAAGTAATAGAAAACCGGAACAATGGTGTGTGTTTCATTTTATGGTGATTAAGGAGATTCAGCTTTATTTGTCTTTCAGATATATTTTGAAGTTCAGACTCAGGTGAAAGCTGTGGCTTACAATTGAAGTCTACCTCTTGCTTAGGCTATTGAACTCTGCTCCCTTTTGTGGCTGTGTGCATGTCTTATATACGTTCCGGGTGTGTATGTGTATGCATTTTTGTGCCTGCAGCACTACTTTACAAAATTCCTTTTATCAGTTTTTGTAGTGAAATTCAGCCGAGCAGTATTGAACCAATCGGTCGAAGTCCTTGAAGAGTRGTATGTATGGTATTGAGATTTCAGGCCTACTGTTAAAAAAATTCAAGTGCGTTGAAAGAGTGCGTTACTGAGCTGCATTAGCTTGCTGTCAGTTACTTTCCTCTTGATAACCAATTCTTATAAAAATTGTTTTGAGGATCATGTTTAAGGTGTGGGAAGCCACCTGTGTATTTCTGAGATCTCTTCCCCTTGTTTTATAGAACAAGGGAAAACCATACTTTTCAAAGTGAGTGATGTTTGTGCAGGCTGGGAATATGTCTGTGTGAATTCGGTGTCGGTTCTGTGAGCAGCATCTTGATCACAGCCTCTGTTTTGACAAGAGGCTTTCATTTAGCTTTGTATATTCATTTCATAAGAGGCATTTGCATCTAATAGCCAAACTGCATCTGGGAAGTTGTGACAGGAGCAATCACACAGTGATGACTTTACGGGTAAAACAAGCAGCTGGTTGCCAGCAATACTGCTCCATTCTGAACGCCGCCTCTCAGAGCGGGGCTGGGAAGGAGAACGTGGAAATTCCTTGAGAGGAGCACGGGGACCAGAAAGATGTCAGAGGGTTTTTCAGAGGTTTTCCCTGACTGGAATCCAAGTGAAGCAAACAAGGAGAGTTGCCTGTCCAAAGTGCTCAAACCAAACCCTGGACTAGTTATTCTTCAGGGGTATAGCAAAGAAAGGAATAAACAGTCATGTGAGTTTTAGGAAGAAAATATTTAAGCAAGTCTGGATCTTAAAGAGCAGGGTTTCAGAGGCTTGTGCAGGTCAAAGCCAGCCCACCCTTGGGGAGGGCATGGAAGAGACAGCAGGAGGGTGGGCGAGACGAGAATCCCGTTTGATCTTTTCTTTCAATACAGAGTAAAACTAGAGCTTGTTTATATTCATGATAAAATTTAAGAAGGAAGTAAAGCCCGTGAAGAGACTCATTACCAAGTAGCTAATAGCTCCTGCAGCTGGCTTGTCAACCACTCTAGCTCTTTGCTCTGCCTGGTTTTGGCAGAGTCCTGGGGCTGTATTCAGAAGTAGCTGTGGTAGAAACCACCATCAGTTCGCACTTAAACTGCCCAGCCTCAGAGGTGTGCAAGGATCAGAAGTATCTCATCACCCATTTAGATTGGTTTCTGTTTTGATGAGGGCCTATGGTTCAAAAAAAAAATCAATACAATTCGAAGACTTTTTGGATTTTATTTCATGCTTTATATATAGTTACATACACATATAAGCATTATATATAAAACTATAGTTTGTAGGGTATACATCAAATTCAAAATATACATTTAAAATATACTTTTAATGTATATTTAAGTATATTGTGCCAGGCATTTATGTTACATACCTCAATAAATTTTATAAGCTGCTGAAATTTTCATAGAGCTTGTGTTGCCAGCACCACTAATGTAATGGTGCTTCAATGTGGTGTAACATTTTACTGTTTCCTAAGGAAACAAGGATTGTGCATTCGCTTTCTATCTGTCAGTCCTCTGCGTCAGGTTTTGAATTACTGATCTAGCTCCCACAACATGGGAAGGAAGTCTTCTGTGAGTCTTTAAGTTCTTCGAAGTTTCATGATGGGCGTGGCTCAGTAAAGAGGAAAAACCCAAATCAGTGCCCTACTGACTGGAAAGCTGTTACATATTCTCCTTGGCAGCAATCAACATATACATACCTCCAGGCTAAGCACAGCAGGTGCTGTCTCCTGCCCAGAAGAGATGCCAGAAAGTACATGTGGTGGGAGAGAAGCTGAAATTATTTTGGTTAAGGGGTGTGAGAGAAGTAGGACTCAAATCTGTAAGAAATGGTGGTTCATTACATCTGTCGGTCACAGAATAACTCATTATATACTTTTTTTTCCATTTCACCATTCATATTTCAGTTTTCAAGTAATGCAATTACTGAATGCACCAAATACGCAGTTTTAGAGATAAGATGCCTCTGAGATGAGTGGGAAATTGAGAGTCTCTGCACATTATGCTTAATGCAGCTAAAACTATTTTGCTTCATACTTTATCTTTAGAATTATTAGCTATGAGCCATTTTTTGGTTTTATTCTCTGACACTAGTATGACTTGCAGCTTCAGAAATCTTTTTTGCTGGTCTTTGAAGAGATTTGCATTAGTCTGCACTAAAATATGATAAGCATGTAACTTCAGAAGACCATTTAAAAAAAATCGGATTTCAGTATGGAGTCACTGTGAATTTAAATACTTGGTTATTGGTATTTCTCTGAGAGCTAGTAATTTTATGTTCTTACTTTCATTAATACCAATATATTTACTTACTGTGTTGTGACAAAAGCATTTAAGTACTAGAAATAATTTCTAAAACAAAGCATCAAATTAGTTCAGAAGTTTTGCTTTTATAAAGCCTTGAATGGCTTTGGGCATGAAACTAACCGGAACAAAGAAAAGTGGAAAACAAAAATCTAATAATGTGCCTTCTGCAGGCTGAGCGAACAAAACAGCCTTTCAGAGTGCTGTAAAGTTTGCTAAATTTGGCTTCTGACAGGCAGTCAGAGCTGCAGGTTCCCAACGTGGGGAGACATGCCTGCCACTGGCCTGCTCTTGTCCTCCTTCAGTCACCAGTGTGCCAGACAGCTCAGCAGACGGCTTGTGGTAAGGTGCGGGACTCAGAGAAACTGCTATTGCACCTAAACTGGAATTAGCTTTAATAAAGAAGTAGATCAAAGAAGATGACCTAGGAGCAAAAGCAAAGGTAAATGATTTGGCAGCATAAAGGCAGTCAAATTTGAGCATTGTCAAGTGGAAGGAGAGATACGATGCGTAGATGAATGGTAGCGTGCATTGCTTTCTTTCAGCAGCAATCATTGCAGAGAGCTAAAGATCATGTTAGACAACTCAGGAAACATATTTTTTCAATATACAATAAAAAAAATGAGTCATATAAAGAATGGAAAAGGTTAGACAATACCTTCTTGCTTGAATGTGTTTTGTTCTTCTTCAAAAATATGAATATGTAGACATTTTAGAGAAATATTTTGACACACAGGCTGATTATTTTGCAAAGTAATTAGTTGACTAGGACAGTTCATTTTGCAGATGAAATAATTCCAAGGAATGTATAACTGGAGAACTACAATATGGTCAACAGAAGTCAACAGAAGTTGACCGTATGTGTATAAAGTCCCACTTATTCTTTCAGATAATACTTAAAACGAAGTGACATAGTAATAGAATTATAAAAAAGGTAATTTAAAATTAATAAAAGGAAATCTATTTTACTTAATAGATTATTTATTGAAGTCATCACCACAGTATATTATATCTAAAGAGGTTAATAAAATTCCAAAGAACAGTCAATGATTATTCCCTAAGAGAGGGTAAGAGGGATACATTAAGGGCATAAGCTTAGAAAAGGTTGAGGACAAAGGTGTTTGTTAAGGAAATCCAAACATTTTTCTCTTTAGTCTCCTACTTGCTGCTCATGAATAGGATATTGGAATAGTTGAAGCTAAGCTCTGGATGCCCGTGTGCGGTACGCATGCCATCACTGCCACACACCAAAATCCTCATCCTGGGATGTGTGCACACTCTGACAGCCCTCATCTGCTAGCCTTTTATGTTAGAGGGTCTCCTTAAATACAACACAGCTTCTTTCCAGCCTTCATTTGAAAGGAAATTGCTGCACCTCAAGAGGAGAGGGTGCAGCAGAGAGGAAAAGAGGAGTTATTATACAGGTCTCATCTCAAATCAGGACATAGCTAGAGTGTGGCATATAATGTCAGCATAATCATGAAATACAGAAAATCCTACGTGTGATCTAATTGCTGCGACACTTGTCTTTCATAACATCCATTCCATCCTCAGTTCTTGCTATCCTACTCTGTTAATTTATAGCTTGTGTTGTATGAGCCAGCCTACACAATGCCATGGCATGTTAGAGATGTCTGATATGTTTGTGCCACCAGCACAGATGCGGGAAGGACTGTTACATATAATCTCAGTGCAGTGACCACATCAGGTACTGCTCTCTCCCAGCAGGCTGGGCACAGGTCTACTGCTGCTGCTTCCAGAGCTAGTGAGTATCTGCACAATCCTGCACTGCATGGCATATAGAAAACTTCATAATCTAGACTGTCACCCTATTTTTCTTTGCAAAGCGTTTACCTCAAGTTTGGGAGCTATATGGAAGTACATATAGTTAATGAAATGTTCTTTAGTGGTGTTGTGGGGATTTTTTGCTTTTTATTCTATTTGGTTTCTGAAACCTCTAGGATTAACCTTCAGCCTGAATGAGTCAGGCAATCCATTTATGTTCCACCAGCAGTACATTGTCTTTTCAGTAACTCAAATATAATTTGTTTTAGTACAATTAGTGACATTTGCAATTGTATTTTCTGGTGCTGAGCTGTATTTCATAGAGTTGAAATGTCATGCAACATGTAAACGATAAAATGGCCTTTACATCTTTTCCTAGTTTCTGACTCGTGAATATGATGTCCTTTTCTTCTGGTTGTTTTGCATGCTTTATGTAGGCAGAAGGAGGTGGTATGATTTGAGATTAAAGGTTCTAAGTGTGTAATGTTGAAATCCACAGACATTACTTAGGAACACTGCTAATCTAAGCATAAAGGTAATTGTGAAGGCTAATTAAAAATGTGTGTTATGTAAATGGGCAGTGGATGGAGAGATGGGAAATGGGTGTCTCTCTGAACGCTGTGTGCACTGGGATACAACCTAGTGTTCGCTGCCTGGTAAGGGAGAGGAGAAGAGAGGTAGGAACCCACACTGAGAATTTGGTAGGTTACATTATAAAAGTGTCTGGAACATGGACAGAGCATTTGAAATGTGATTTTATGTGAAACTCCTCATCTTATGTTTCATTCCTCATTGTGCTGAATTCATTTAGAAAGAGAAATCTCTGTCTAGCATAGGGCAAGTGACAGCCGAGAGGCATAGGCAGAGGTTTTATTATCAGATACTGGTGATGATTTTATTGGAGTCTATACATAAAATGAAATACTTTAAATATATATACAGAGAATAATATTGGTCTGAAATAAGAGAAAAAATAAAAAAGTAAAAGGAGAGCATGACCAGATGTAGAATAAAAAAATAGCAAATGATTCTTGTTGTTCTCAAAAACTGTTGAAGATCAATTTATTTGGGTTTTTCATAATTCATTCTGCTTCAGCTAAATCCAGTTTAAATTATATTACAGAAATTCAAAGACACTCTTCCTTGACCACTACTGTTTTCATGGGTGGTGGAAAAAAAAAGGAAGATACATGCTTCCCAAAAGCCTTGTCTACATTTCAGGCTGAATACCATGATTTTTTTTTTAATTTTCAGTGTTCTGGTGAAAGTCTTTGGTCAAAAGGGAACAAATTTCCATAGGGGACTCTGAAGAGGTGCACTGCTTCTTTTAAGCAGATGAGTAGATAGCTTTTGGGAGTCTTGACAAGCTGTGACAAGCTCACAGCCTTAGAGGCGGCCTCTCTGCATCAGGTAAGATAAAAGGGACTGGAGCCAGATGCAGGCAGGATCCCTTCCAGAAAGATTACAGAGGCTTGGCAGTTTGTTTGTCCATAACTATTGTGATCAGCTCCTATCCACTCCAAAGGCAAACATCGCCAAGATGTTTAAAAAAACGTGTTCCTGTGTTTCTTCCTTTTCTTCTACAAATTGCAACTGAACACCCAGATACCTAGCCCAAGTCTTTGACTCTGAAGGAGCTTGTGCAACTACTTATTGAAGAAGTGAGTAAAGAAGAAAACGCGTTCCAAAATCAGATGGGGAAGGCCTGGTTCAGGGTTTAGGTTCAGGTCAGACACTTGAATCTTGGCCTTACATACCAGATATAGATTTTGTGACCATCTGTCTGTTTGTTATATATTGATTTTAAGTGTGCGTGGGTCCGCAATGGATTTTTTCTCCCGCAAATTAGTTCCTATAAAAGTTCTTCATTTTACTTGGCAGTCTCCCAGAAGAAAGTGGCCCCTTGGAGAATGTATGATAATGGTGTAATATTGAGGCAAAGTTCTGGCAGGATTTCATGGCTTACTTTTATAATGCTTCTACTTGATTTTCCTGTTATAGGCTTAACAAAGCCAAGATTATCTTAACCTAAGCGTGTCCGTCCTGTTCAAATCCAGTTGATTATTTTCATGAGGAAAACTAACATTTTTAAGTGCTTTGCTGGATCAGGCCTCAGGTGATTGTTACCTCTTTCAAATGAGTGTTTTAAAGCTTCCTTGATCATCATAATAATGGAATTATACCAATAATTATTAATGAATAGTATTACTTTGTAAATTCCCCTGTGAATCTAATTGCATACAGGAATTAGAGGCTCAGTTCCAGTATTTCATAAATGTACCTTAGCAATCTTAATGCAATTTATTTACTTTCTTGCCTACTGATAATACATTTATTACTATTTCTGGTAAAGAGACATCCTTTGTGATTTGGAGGTGGACTGTTTTGATCACATGGGCTCAGATAATGAATCTTCAAAACTGCCCCTGTTGAGGAAAACAAGCCAATCTGAGTTGATTTTTAAAAATTATCATTTGAAAAGGTAAAATCTCTTCCTTTTCAAATCTAGAAAGAAAAGCAGCAGAGACTGAGAAGTTGGGGAGGTCCCCAACTAAGGACATTGGATCTAGGTCTTTGTTTCAGTAAAAATGAGAATTTGAGAATAAGAATTACTTTAGTAAGTGACAAAACCAAGGCTTGGTCATTTTGACAAGCTTTTCTTACTTTTCTGTGAGCATTTTTACAGGTCTTAAAGGTGAATGCTGAATAAAAATTGTAGCACTAACCCTCTTGATCCTTTCTGGTGACTTATGCATCATTGATTCTTGCATCTCCATTGTGATGAACATGCTGGGGAAGAACCTCAGCAGAGACACTACAGGCGTCCATTGCTGTCAGTGATGATTTTGAATGCTGAAGAAGTCCAGGACAGGTATTATTCTTATTCTGCTTGTGTGCACCTGCATATACATAAAATGAAATGCTACTTGGTAGTCTTTTTTTTAAATATTATTTTAATAAACTCAGTATGAGGAGAATTGCAGTGAAACTTATGCACGGCAGCACCCAGGACAACTCATCCCTTTTCCTCATCCAGTTGGGTGACATGGAGCTGAAGTCCTTTCCCCTAGCAGCAGCTTCTGATAACACCCAAGGCTTGGGTGCCTGCTGTGGTTGTGCTTGCCACAGGTCTGATCACAAGCCCTACCCCTTAGCTTCCTGTACCGGCACTGCTCCCAGTGCAGGGTTGATTGGTGTCCCAGAGGAGAAGCTTGATGCCATGGCTGAAGGGAAGCCAGGAAGGACATGGTGAATGTGACTGGAGTCACATGTGAAGTAAATGGCGTGTGTTGTAGCACCATGCATAGAGCGAAGTGGCCAGCAAATAGGGAACCATGAAAGTTAGAGATGCTACAAGATTTATTTTCTTTTTTTACATAAGAATGGTAGGAGTCTGAATTTTTAAAGGAAAAACCAGGAAAGTGACCTGGTTTGGTTGAAGAGCAAAGGCTACCACAGAGCAATGTTCCAACTATTTGTACCGCTGTATGTCCAGACAGGTTTTTAAAGTATTATTTTAAAATTAACAGTGTAGGTACTTTCCAGACACCTTGTAGCACTACACGGAGAGTCACAGAAGCCTCATGTTTTCTCCAGTTCGTCTCTGGTGGTTTTGGTCTCTCATCTTCCTCCTGTTGTGACAAATAAAATCTTCTTCTGTGCCGTCTTTCTGTCAAGTCCAACGCTGCAGAGCACTTGATACTGTTTATTGGTTTCTTCTAATACCAGTTTCATGCTTCTTTTCTTGCATGAGACTATGTATCGAACTAAACAAGCCATCAAGTGTGCTTATGTCTTGAGAAGTGTTCCTTGGTAACAAAAAGATGGACCGAGGCTTTTTTTGTAATCCATGTATGTGACGAGCTTGTGGGTTTTTTTGAGAACTAAGGTGACAGAGCTTTATCTTTTTTTCTATCCGATGGCATACTCAAATGCACCAAACAGGATTTATAAATCAGGCTTCACTAGGACACAAATTAATAAACTGGAGCAAGTATCTCATTAAACAGGAAAAACTGTAGGTAAACCACATTAAAATGAAAGGCTTTGAAAACCAGTCCCTCCCTCTGTGTCCTTGCAGAGCTGGCTTTTTCCTCCATCATGGTGGAGCAACCAGTATGCAGTCCCTCCAGTTGCCCCTGTTTTTGTAACCACAGAGGGCTGGCTGCAGACCTGCTCCTTACCACAGGGAAGTCCCTGATCCTCTCAGGGGTTTCCTACTTGCCTTGGGCTACAGGGTCCCAGCTTGCTGTGCCTCACCCCAGCAACTAACCCCACACTGCACGGCAGTCCGCTTCTGCGGGGTGACATCCTGGGAGAGAGACTCCCCTGGGAAGGCAGAGCTTGCCCAGCTTGGGGAGCAAAGCCTGCAGAGAAGTCACCCTCTCTCCATTCCTCTGAAGGTTTTCAGTCCCAGACTCCACGTGCCAGGGCAGCACAGGCAGCTGACCCAACAACCTCCTGCCCGCCTGTACAAAACTGATGGTGAAACCTCAGTCGTCAGAGAGTTATATAAGGTTTGTTTTTGACAGACTCTGTTGTCCTTCATGCAGAGTGTCCCTTACACAGATTTTTGTTAGAACAGGATAGTCACTGCCCATGATGCAGTACAGTATTTACTGCTTGCTGGCGCAAACCCACCACCTCCATCCAACCTTAGATAGGTGTCCGCGACAAGTATTTCTGTGTCCCCCTTGGTAGTCCCCACTAAAGTCATACTGTTTCTTTTAAAGCAACAGTGGCGTTCATTGATATCTCAGCTTGTTTTTATGGACATAGCAGATGTCTTTGTATGCTTTTGTGATAAATATAACTAATTACTAACAAACAAACATTTCCCACTCTTGAACAACCTTGCAGTCCTGCTAAGTTAATAGAAACTGCCTGTAGCTCTATGGCAGAATTGGAGCCTGTAGGTTAAAAAAACGATTTTTCAAACCCTGACCACAGTTTATAGGTTTGCATAGGTCATTTAAATGTCACTAATTTGTGCTCCATGTTTTGTGCAGCACAGCAGCAATTTTGTTTTATATTAGGAAATGAGAGGGAGACTTTGGTAAGAGACATCTGGCAAATTCAGTGCTCCTATCACAAAAGATCGCCAGCTTTTTAAGATGTGATAACATATCAGTAGTCTGGAAGTACCCTGGTAGGATCATAATTGAATTGTCCAGAAGATTCCTGTCCTTCTTTGATGTCAGGTTATCTTAGGACACTACTCAGTCTGATAGTGACAAAACCTTTTACATGCTTTTTGGCAGAAAGTACACTGAAAACAGGGTGAAGAGATGGAATATGGCCAATTCCTGGCCAATTCCACTCTTAAATTCAAGACTAACTTAGTTCTTTCCTCTTTAGAGAGCACTAAATACATTTATATTTCATTCTCTACAGGATAAATTCTCTTCTTTATTTTTAAAGTTGTATGCCTGCAGTTCTCTTATTTTAGATCATCCTCATGCTTGAACAGATTAATACTTTCTGTGTGAAATTTGGTGAAAATTCTATATAATGAAATTGCTACAGAGCAGGTGGGCTGTATCAGTCACATTTAGTCAAATCTTAAAAGCCAGATGGTGTATTTGCAATTGTATTTCAGGATCTGATCACAGATTTATTGCTTATCTACTGCTGTTGTAAGTAAAAGCTTTGTGTACACAACAGAGTCCATCAATTTTTGTAAACCCTAAAAATTATAGCCCCCAAGCATACAATTAAGCTAACATATAAGAATACTATCTTCTCATATTCCTCAGAAGTTAAAATCTTCACCTGGGATAACTATAACGCTTGGATATTTGGTAGTTTGATACAGATGTACTTTTTATTAATGTTGCTACTTATCTTCACAGACACGTTATGGTGGGCTACTGTAGATGTCCATTAAGCTATTCACCACAGCTTCCTTTCCTTTGAAACATGCTGTGCGTTTTTCTGTTTTTCTGTCGAAGAGCTAGTCTCTGTTGCCTGTTAATACTTCAACTTTAAAATAAATAAATAAAGGGTAACTTCTATAAACTCAAAGGCCCAAACAGTTAATCTTCAGTTATTTGCCTGACTAGTTAGATGGAGAGCTATAAAAAGGCAGTATTGGAACTGCTTTTTTTTGTTGTCTTTTAGGTGCTGTATCCCATAAGGCACAGTATCTAGTCTTATATGGTGGTGCAGCTTATATGGAACGTTTCCCGTATTTGTCAAGGAGGTGCTGTTAGATTTTGCAGACCTCAGTAATTGAAAGAAGAGCTTTCTGGAGGTTTTCTTTAGTTGCATTTCATAGGACCATCCGCACTACAGTGAAGATAGGTAAGTGTCTCCACAAGCAGTGGGAGAATGTTGCAGTCCTACAGCCATCCCATCATCTGCCTAAAAAAAAGGTTGGTCTTGGAACTGTGGCAGAAAAAAGAATTAGCCAATGACTAGAAATACTTAATTTGCATTAAATTGCTTAGGTTTTTTTTTTTTTTTTAATCTGTGAAATAGTTAGCTTTTAGTTTTTGTGTATTAAAAAAGTTGGTGAATATTTACACCTGTGTACATAAGATGTATGTGTGATGCTATGTCATATAGATTTATTTTCTGTTTGTTTTTTTTTCTTTTGGTTTCTACTACTAAAATCAAGTAAACCATGCAATGTTAGTCCTTTGACCAAAAAGTATTATTCTTTCAGAAATAGATCACAGCCATTCAAAAGTTTTCTTAATTTGCTATTTACATACTTAGTGTTTACTCATTTGAAAAAAATATTCCCTCAGTATATCCCTTACATGACCATATTTCACTTTGGGACTTGAAATTGAGCTCATACTTCCTCAAAGATGACTAGTTTTTGTCCCAGTTAGGAATTTGGTTTTAGTAACATTGCTTTTATTTCTTTTAAATCAAGCAAAACAGCTTGCATACCCTACGTAGTGTTTGCAACCCTTCATGTTTTGTAGTTCGTATCGTATGTTGTGTTTCTCACCAAGTGCCGCCCTGCTATTCCTTTATCTGTTCAGAGAAAGTTTTAGACATTAGTCTGTTCATTCAGGTTCCAGCATCACTCGGTGGAAATATCCTATTCTGTATGTGTTGGTGAAATCTGCCTTTTGCTGAAAAAAAGATCACATAAAAAACCATGAAGTTGTGTGCAGGATTATGTTTGGGGAGGAGGAAGCAATTCTGAAAGCCATGTGAAATGATCGCATTGGTATAGGTTAGAAAATAAGAGTTAAAGGAAAGAGCGCTTCTCCTTCCCAGTTTTAAGGAACTGGCAATCGTGGTTTGGCTTAGTTTCGGGTTTTCCCCGAAAGTAGTGAAATTTACAGATTTAATTGATTTTCCACTAAATTCTCACTGATGATTGAGAGTTTTCTACTTTCATTAATTGCTAGGCTATTCCCCCTGCAATCTATGATGCATATTTAGAACTGCTCATTTTATATTGTTTGTGCATTTGCAGTTTGTAATTTCTCACAGTGCATTTCTAAGGAGAAAGCAGAGGATTAAAAACATGATTGGTCTTGGACCTGGGAATGCATATTACTGCAGGGGAAGATCCTTCCTAGGAGAACTGAATGTCTGATTCAGTTTTTATTTGGAGGAACACAGTTGTTCATAAGCTAAAAATAACTGGTTTTGCCATTTGCATTTGTGTGTTTATTTTCTCTCTGGTCAGACAGGACTAACGGTGTGTGTTGTGTGGTGGAGCATCTGTTGATTCAGAGAACTGTGAACAAATGGAGATGACAAAGTCAAAAGCCATGCTCTGGCAAAGAGGAGAGAGGGCTGTGTGCCGGTGGTGAGTAGCAGAGGATGATTGTCACTGACAACGCAGGCTGTTGGTGTCAGGGAATTAGGAGGCTTTCTGTTTATTTTATGTCACTTCTGCTTCTTTACTGGCAAGCTACTGATCTAAGTTGACCTGCATTTGAAAACACTGGGTGGTATGGACTGGCAAGTGTGTTTGACATGAGGATGATAATCAAATACTGGCCTCCCACCTCAGTTTTCCTGTTATTTGCATGCAGCCAAATGCTATCCCATGCTGCACGTCAGGGAACACACTGACATTTTCTTCATTCAAAAGTGTAGTGTGACATGCAGAGCTAGCAGGGAATGGAGTAAAATCAATCAAGCAAATCATGTATTTCTTCGAGCGTCCAGTGAGTCGTTGTGGGAGGAGGCACCCTTGCTTCCTCCATCGGTGCGACGGGAAGGACAGCAGTCCACTCTGAAAAGTAGCTATGCAATATGCCCTCTCTGAGCAGTTTGCAGACTGATTAGAAAACAGATAAAAATCCAAATGTGCAGATTACAAAGTGAGCAGGAGAAAAACTCTTCTGACTATTGTGTACTTTGTTATGAGTATTAATTTGCTGCAGGCAATGTAAGTTGGTATCTTCGTGGTTTGGCATCTGAAACACTTTTTCAGGGCACCAGGTTAGTACCTGTGGCCTTAAGAACTTGCTGATTGGGACGGGGTTGTTCCCCAGGTTTCTGGAGTTGGCTGGGTACTGGGACCACACCTCTGCAGAGCTGCTGGCTGCGGAGGAGCAGAGTGGGCACGCCGGCACCATCCGTGATTTCAGTCTCTCCCTTCTGACACGTGCTATACTCTGGGGATGTCAAGAACATTTTATGAGTAGTAAAGATCACCACCACAATTGCCTGAAAACAGGAGGCAAAAGAAAATAAACTGTGTGATGGTCAAATCCTTCTTGCTCCTTGCTTTAGCCTTGACTGTTGGCTCTCAGTCCACTGAGCTACCTCCAGGCTGCCATTGAGTCTCTCCTGTTGTTCACCTCCACCCAGTTTTATCACACCTGCCTCCCCGGGCTTGCACTCCCCTGCTTGTCCTTGCCTGCGCGGTGGCCTTCCTCTCACCATCTGGCTGATGTCGTTGACATTTTTTGTTGGCTTTTCAGTTTCACACTCTTTCCATAGCTTCTGTTCCCATAGCTTTAGACCAAACCTCACCTCTCTTTTGCATATTTCTTTTTATTGCTCCCCCCCGTACCCCCCCACAAGTCTTCATGGAAGATCTCATCATTTTTCATTCCTGCTGGTAGCAGATGTCAGGATCCTGTGTGCACCAACAGGCTCTGCAGCTCCTTCCCCCTCCAAGGGGTTAGCTCCGAGTGTTCAACCCAGCTCTGAAATGGTGGAGCTGTGTAGCCTGAGGTCAGATTTGTAGGAAAGCTGTGAGAAGCCTTCTCCCCCTTTCCTCTAGGAGCTGCTTTTAGGGCTGACCCTGCCTGGGACCTTGCCTGAGCTGTGTTTCAGCTACACTTGTGTCTGGCCAGGCATCTTGCTGCTCCTGCTCCATCTTGGCAGGACCTCAGACCTGCCCCGTTGCAATGGCCTTGTCTAGTGATCCCCACCCACGGCTGCCCCGGTTGCAATCAGCCCTGCCCCATGCTGCTTGTTCAGGGGCCACGGGCTTGTGCCCCAGGGGTGAGGCGCTGCCCATGGCCCCTGGCTGCCCGCGCCCCTGCCCTCACCCAGCAACCCCCTCCTGCCAAACCCTTTCCAGAGCAACCCCAGCAAGATCTTTGGATGCAGCAGTTTGTCGCTTGTTTGTATGGTAAACAGCTTGTAGTTAAAGCATTTCAGTCAACTGGAAACATTCACTGGCTTGAACCGCACACTTAAAGAGCTGGCAGCCATGAACTTGTTGCTATGCTCTGCAGAGCTCAGCAGAATTTCTGCTCACGGTAATGGATATTTGTTTTTTTCCACTTTTCACCAAAACACATAATTCAGTTGATTCCTGTGGTGTTCCCTGAATTTTTGTGGGTCTTTGGATGAGGATATCGGAAGGGTCTGGCTTTAAAGCCAGGCAACCCAACAGGGAATTGCTACTGGGTCAAGTATAAGAACTTGCTTTGTTTATCCAGTGTTGTGGTTTAACCTGGCAGGCAGGTAAACACCACACAGCCGTTCACCCACTCCCCCGCAGTGGGATGGGGGAGAGAATCGGGGAAAAAGGTAAAACACGTGGGTTGACATAAAGACAATTTAATAGGGCAGAAAAGGAAGGGAAAATAATAATAATGATAGAAGAATATACAAACAAGTTGCACAATGCAACCTGCTGACTGATGCCCAGCCAGTTCCTGAGCAGCGGCCGTGCCCCCCCGGGCAACTTCCCCCAGTTTTTTGTTCAGCATGACGTCATATGGTATGGAATATCCCTTTGGCCAGTTGGGGTCAGCTGTCCTGGCTGTGTCCCCTCCCAGCTTCTTGTGCACCTCCAGCCTCCTCGCTGCAGGGCAGTATGAGAAGCTGAAAAGTCCTTGACTTGGTGTCAGCACTGCTTAGCAACAGCTAAAACATCAGTGTGTTATCAACATTATTTTCATCCTAAATCCAAAACACAGCACTATACCAGCTACTAGGAAGAAAATTAACTCTATCCCAGCCAAAACTAGGACATCCAGTGATGTGAGTTATTAGTGTGATGAATGAGGACCAATAAACTGAATGAAGAGAGTTCTTAACTAATGATGGATAGAAAAATCAATCCAGAGGTCAGAAACGTCATAGAGGAAGCATGCACAGCAGAGTGCAAAACCAGCAGTAATAAGGATATAGGAAAAGATGATATCAAACAGATTTTTTGCTAAGCACAAGAGTTCAGAATGTATGCAGAGGTTCAGTGCTGTAGTGGGTTTGGGCTTTAGGCCCAAGGAGGATGATGTGACCAGAAAACCAGGTGAAGAGAAGACCTGAAGAACAGAATTTTCCCATCAGTATTACAGACAGTCTGTAGAGGGATGTACTGCAGCAAGTCGTGCTGCACATCATGCTAGTTTTGGAGCAGCAGCTATTTGAAGTAAATCACTCTGTAAGTGCGGGAAAGCGTTTGGAGGGAAGTTTTGTGTGTTATCTTGGATACAGCCTTTGTGGCTGTTTGAAACCAAAGGCCTAGGAGAACATGAAAGTAGTACTCTCTCCAGCTCTGTATGTGTGGCTAGCTCTTGAAAGTCAAATCGCATTTTGAGTAACAACTGCCTCATATTGAGGACCTCTACAAAAGGAGAAGAAAGGCTTATACTTCATGTAGAACATGTGAACATACACAGTGGCATTTCTCTCGGTATATATGGAATTTCTTTTGCAACTGAAATATGGCAGATGTATATAGTAGTCTGTAGTCTACTGTAATAATTATAGTTATTATATTATTTTATATTATAACTATATAATATGTAGTATGATATTTTAAATCTGTACTATATAATAGAATACGGTATATCATATATGTAGTAGGGACAATTATATTGGCATACAATTTATATAATTGTATTAAATATTTTGATTGTTTCAGAACAATGATTAAAGAAAGCATTTTCATATAATTAATTAGTATCTTTGATATCTCAGAACACTGACTTAAACAGTAAAGCAGAACAAGCAGTTGTTTTGTTGGGGAACATGTTTAAGTATTGGTAGCAAAGTGGTCCACAGAGGAACAAAATCATGTTTTCGACTTAAATGACTGAACTGGCATCCTTGATTCCGTTCAGCCTCGTACGAGTCCCCTGTAAGACCTTTGGGCCAGCACAAATTCTGCTTCTGACTCCCTGGGTTCTATTAGATACCCCTGTTAGATTCCCAGTCTCCTATGCTCTCCGGTACTGTTGATTACTGTAGTACTGAAAAGCCACAGTCATCAACTAGAGACCCCGTTGAACAAACAAAATAAGTCTGTCCCTCTCTCAGTGAGAATTACTCACAAGTAATTATGAGTGGAACTGTAACATAAAAGGCAAAGACAGATGGGGAATTGCAAAGAAACAGTGATAGAAAAAAATCGGCCATGAGGATAGGTAGTGGTCTCAGCTTTCCTGAGAAGCCTACATGCTGTCAATTTTTTTGTAATTATCATAGCAAACAAGATTTAAGAAAGAATTTGAAAGAGGGCAACGCAGTGACTTTGCAGGCATTGCAGAGAGTTCTTCCAAAGCGTTAAGTGTAATGGGAGGAAACACAAAAGTGTTTGACTGAAAATTTAACAAGGGGGTAATGAAAAATAACTTGCAGACTAATTGTAAGTTGGCTGTTCAGTACCAAGTGAGAATAATAATGAGAGTGGTCCGTGGAAGAGAACAGGAAGTTGCTTGTATTTGAGATACCAAAGAAGGGAGTGAAGAGATGCAAGGAAAGAGGTCACACAGCCAGACTGATGCGCCCCAAGAATGGTCTTTGTAGCAGCACTCTGATTAGGTGCTCTGTTTGTCCAGGCCAGAGGAAAAGATTTTGTACTAATCTAGTCCTGAGATGATGAGGATCTGGACAAGGGTATTAATTAAGTGCATATTAAAAGATTGTATATGAGCAATATTGTGCAGAAAGATTCTGCAAGACTTGGTCTGGATTTGATGAGCTGAGGATGATCTGGGTTGGAGATAATGTTCAGACACGTGTCTTAAATGGTGGGCTAGATGGTGCCGCTGTACACAGTGATTCAGGAAGGGTCTGTCAAGATGAGTTTGTGGGGGCGGGTAATAAAAACCCTAATTTAAGCTCATCCTTGAATTTATGGTATCAGAAATATTGTCTGAGATACCAATTTGAAGAGAGTGTAGTAACATTGGAGTATTGGAGTAGAGGTGTAGCATCCAAAGAGGAGATGGTAGTTGACACTGTGTTTACAGATGAGATTGCACCAGAGTAAAGTTTTAAGAGGAAAGAAGACCAAATAATTCTCCAACAAGCATAGAAGAAAGCATGAGGTTGTTCCTTTGGATGACATCCAGATCAATAGTTAGAAAGATCAGGATAAGACTCTGTCAAGGAAGCCAGAACTTCAAAAGTAAGACTTTAGGTCTCCTAACCATGAAAAACAGTTGGCATCTCAGGAAGAATGAAGAATGAGCACAGTTCTTGAGGTCTGGACAACTACAAATGTTAGAGATTTCAAGAATTGCTATGTTTGAATGGGAAAGGTAAAAGGCAACAGGAAAGGATGAGAGGGACTTCATGCAGTATTTTTAAAACTATGTAAAGTTTTAAAGACTCTACTCTTCCCCCTTTTAAAGAAAGGAGGAAGATGTAATGGTGGCTGCAGAAGCAAATGAGGCTTAGAGAACCGGTAGGGAGCTTTTTTATTTGCGAAAGGAAAAAAACAATGAGAATGGGAGGAGGATGAAAGCAGACAGGGATGGCAAAATGAAAGTTTCTGAAGGAAATCATGAAACTATGTGAGATGGCTGTGGCTCTAAGGAGGGTGGGACATAGGACTGAGAACAAGCAGTTTTTGTGCTTCAAGGATGAGGTAGGGAAAGGAAGGGAAAGCAAAGGAAGAAAAAATCATGTTGCTGTTTTGTCAGATTTCTCTTGGAGAAATAAGCATGTGGGAAGAGAACTAAAGACAGGATAATTTGAGAACTGGAGTCAAGGAGGTGACAGTCATTGTGGATGTGATAAATAAACAGTAGAATCAGAGTTGTCTACCTAGAAAACGTGAAGGAGAACAGAATTCATTTGTTGTGGAAGAACAGAGCTTTTTGTCGGTGTAAGAAGAGAAGCAGAAGAGGAGGATGTTGGTGATGAACCAAGGAAGGGGTTAGAGTACAGTAAGAGAGAATAGCAAAAGAATAATATAAAGAGGTGCATGAAACAGTGGGATTTGAACAACTAGTTACTGAAATAAAATGAAGATTTGTAAGATGTCTACAAGAAATGGCTGCATTAAATGGCTTTGTGCTCTCAGAATATACTCTGCTAGAAATGGGATCATGTGATTGAGAGTACGTGACAGTCCACTGTGTAGCACATCTTAAAACCTCCCAGACCCACGAGCACTTTCCCATTTCAAACTGGGTAGAAGATTCCCAAGTCTGGAGTTTCTACTTTGAAAGGGTAATTTGCCAGGAGGGCTGTGAGGCTGCGTGTGGTGTGCTGAAACTGGTACTCATGATGAAGGATAAATCTTTGTGTTTATGCCTGTGAGCTTCTGATTTCTACCTAGACATAGTAAGAATGTGAATGCCTGATATGATCATTTATATGAGAAGTGTGGAACCAGAGTGGTAAAGCAAGGAGAGCAGGGCATATTCGTTACATTTTTTTCATTACTGGTAGATGAGGAAATGCTAAAAACCACAAATAACTACACAGAGAAGGCTAATGGATTGTCAGTTTTCTTTGGGATATGTGCGTAACGGAGTGAATCCGTAGGCAGTACTTCAATGTCATAAAATGCACCTATAAGAAACACTCATGTTTGTGTTTGCTAACACCAGTAACTTCAACAAAGCACTAATTTGCCCAGTTATCAGTCCTTATCCATCTGAATGGTGAAACCATTCTTATCTTTGTGACCTTCCAAAGAAAGTGGCACCAGTTTATCTTTTCATTGTCTGTGCTTCTTATGAATGTTTGCTGATGGAGGGAGGACTTACTTTATTCCCCAAAGCTTCTAGTCTTGCTTCGAGGAACCCATCAGATTGCATACAAATTCCAAAATACCAGGCAAAGATTGCAGAAACCTTTTTTTCTACATAAAATACCTAAGACTGATTTATTACAATACCAATGATTTCCACATGGAGATGTTTTCCATTTCAGATTTCAAATGGGAATATCAACTCTGAATTCAATGTGTAATTTACCTTTAGCTCTTAATAAAATGCAGAAATTTAGTTTCTTTTGGAATCAATGATCAAAATTCATGTTCTGGACAGAACTGTCCAAAATGGCACTTGTGTTATGCATTTACATATGAAATCAGTTTTAAGCAATTGCTGAAAGACTGTATAGAATCCCAAACCTAGCTTGAACAGGGAGAGTAGGAGATGTCAAAGTATGCCTAAGTGCCCCAAATTACCGTGTCTCCTGCCCTGTGCCAGGAAAATATTCTGTTAAACCACATGCGGGGTGGATAGAGTGCCAGATTGAGATGTCTAAATTGAGCAGTCTGTGTGTTGGTATCTACATGTGATCTACATGTCTGCAGTCTGACCATAATCAGTAGAAACCTAGTCGTTACAGTCAACGGAGATGGGAATGATTCAACTCACCCTTAAATAGACTGTAGGAGCTGGGCAGCCAAACAGCTTCTAAGAATCTTCTGACAGAGGATGGGAATCTTCCTCACATGTAGGCATGCACTGCTAGCTATCCAAATTTAGACATCTTTATCTGGAGCACAGTCCCAACATAGCAAGAAGTGGCAGATGTCCACTGTAATGGTAAGCGTAGGATGAGCTAGTCTACAGTGCCTATATGAGCATTTTTTTTCCCAATAAACTTCCCACTTATAACTGATTAGAGTAAGATCAGAGCGAGCTCATGGGGATTGTATGACCTGAGGCATGAATCTCATCTCTGTGAGGTTTCTTCCCATTCTAATCTGATTAATTAAACAGTCAGGTTCCCAACATCACGTTTTTTGATATGGCTTGTAACTTCTAGTTTAATGCTTGTCAGAGATGATCGTGACCCAGCACTCAGGCTATAGTAATGGGTGAAGAATTTGACAACCTAAACTGCTGTTTTTGATGTATCACAAAGTAGAGATTAACTGCTGTTACATTACCAGCCCTAGTAGCTATTGAGAAAGGACATACCAGAAAAGCATGTGCTAATTTCTTGGCAACTCCTTTGCCACCTCACTGAAATGTATGGGCGTGCTTTAGCATAAGGGAAAACAGTGGATACTGGATGTACTGAAAGGTGATTGCTTTGGTGAGAGACAAACCAAGCCAAACTTCTTCCCAATTTTCCTCTGAAAAAGCCTCTATTCATTCTGGTTTCCAGACCGTATGCCAAATCCTGCTTACTCCAGACAATTTTCCATTAACTCACTTGGGAGGACTCTGAATGCGTACAATTGCAGGACAGTTGATAGTTTAGCCCAGATTCAGGTTTTCATGAATATGTGGAGTGTCCCCGTTCATGCTGCAGTTCCATCAAGATTTTTTGTTTTAGCCAATTGTACCTTCTTCGATCCCAGGAAGAAATAATTGTTCTAGGTCTTACTAGCCTGTTGAATCTCTTTTCAAATGAACCTCAATAACAGTTCTTTATTTTAGTGATGACGTTGTATTTTAGTGATAAAAGATCAGACCCAAACCCCATCAAGAGTAAGGAATAATTCATAGATTTCAGGAAACTACTGGCCTTATGTGGTTCGCACTCTGGTGACTATGCTGTTTGTCAACAGGGTTACCAGGGTAACCAAAGATTCTTGTTATTTTATTTTTAAATATTAATTTGGAGTTTCTGCTCAGTCACGGCTCTAGTGTTTTCCTTTTGTCTGTCTTCCCTCTCTCATCTTTTTCTTCTGAAATAGTGGGAGTCGTGGTTTTCCTGTGTATGGAGGGAGAAGCACGTGGCAGTCAAAGGGTGGGGTTGCCCAGAGGCTGCTGGAGACAGGAGCTGAAGACAGGGTTGGTAAACTGTTGATGAGGCTTGTTTACATTATGGGGGTGCAAGAAAAGGGAGTGTGGTGAAAAGGCTGGAAGATGTTCAGATTTGTGGGAAGATGTAGAAACTTTGGGACTTGTTTTAATTGGTCTGGCAAATACAAATTATGTGAGTTGTGCTAGACAAAAATGACACATGTGCATCACTATTCAGGTTGAATATAATATATGCATTGTAATAAAAGGATTCAAGTGCGAGTGGTTTAATCCCCTTGTACAAACAAGGGGCAGGTGTATGTGGGGCGTCGTGGGGTAGAAAGCTCTTACAACCGCTCTTTGCTTTTGGGGGTTCATTGTGCTTTAAGCGTGGGATTAGGAAAGCATACTTGCTTCTCCTGCTGCATAGAGTTGTCCTGGTTTTGGCTGGGATAGAGTTAATTTTCTTCCTAGTAGCTGGTATAGTGCTGTGTTTTGGATTTAGGATGAGAAGAATGTTGATAACACACTGATGTTTTAGTTGTTGCTAAGTAGTGCTTACACTAGTCAAGAACTTTTCACCTTCTCATACTGCCCTGCCAGCGAGAAGCTGTGAGGGGGCACAGCCAGGACAGCTGACCCCAACTGGCCAAAGGGATATTCCAAACCATATGATATTGTGCTCAGTATATAAACTGGGGCAGTTGGCCCGGGCGGGGACTGCTGCTCGGGGACTGGCTGGGCACCAGTCAGCGGGTGGTGAGCAATTGCATTGTGCATCGACTGTTTTGTATATATTATTATTATTACTATTATTATCCTTCCTGTTCTGTCCTATTAAACTCTCTTTATCTCAACACATGATTTTTTTTTCTGATCCTCTCCCCCATCCCACTGCGGGGTGGGGGGAGTGAGTGAGCAGCTGTGTGGTGTTTAGCTGCCTGCCAGGTTAAACCACAACAGTCCTTTTTTGGTGCCCAACATGGGGCATGAAGGGTTGAGATAACAGCAGATCTGACCAGAGCATGTTAAAACAAATTTGTTACAAGCATTCATTATACTAGTTTAGTAGTCGCTGGTCACAATGTTGATTTATTTCCTCTCATAGTTGTATTTGTTTCCAGAGTTGTGTTATGTAACACCTTACTTGCCATATATACTGTTTATCAGTATTAATGTGCTGCTTATCACATCTGGGAGGTGGATTAAGGTTATCGCTTTGCTGTGCTGTCTAACTTATGGTATGTGCTTATGGTATGATAAAATTGTTGGTCGTGAGATCAATCTGGTATTTGTACTCAGCATTGCCATCACCTCTGTACTTCGGGAGCCATCTATTGGAAATTATTAATAATTACACTTTTAATTTTTCTCCTTGGAGAGCCAAGCTATGGGGGAGACACCTTCCTCCATCTTCCCCTTTTCCTCCAGGCTACTCACAATAGCTCTTGACAATTTTGAATATCCTTGGGATGTTCAAACCATTATGTTCCTATTGCTATTATCTCCTGAATGTGTTTCAGGTCTTGTTTAAGGTTAAACAACTATTTAGGAATACCATGCAGAGATCTGCCCTGAGGCTGGATAGTTATGAGTGGCAGGGTAGTGTGGGGTAGTATGGGCAAGTACTTGGGACAGTGAGCACCTCCAGTGTTTTGGAACTTCACCCTCGAACAAGTGCAGAATCCTGAAAAACTAGTAAAATATTTGGAGAAAGCATGCTGTTACCCTGGCAATTCCAGAGAGACACAAATCACTGCAACATGCTGGGGCCTGGCCCATGCCAACCGAGCCCTGTTCAACACTATTCAGTACCCTCAAGGGGAAGAGAAGGTCTCTGGGTCTGACGACAAAATGACAGGCACTGCGGTTACTCCAACCCTGGCAACAGGCACTGCGGTTACTCCAACCCTGACAACAGGCACTGTGGTTACTCCAACCCCGGCAACAGGCACTTGCGGTTACTCCAACCCCGGCAACGGGCACTGCAGCTACTCCAACCCTGGTGACAGGCACTGCAGCTGAACCAGAGAACCGACTTATGCCAGTATCAGTCGCCCCTATACACCAGAAGAAATGTTGGATGTGAAAGTCAGCTTGTTTAGTAAGGGAAGAAACTCCTACTAGGAAGGGGAAGGAGGAAGAAGTGGACAAGGCAGGCTACTCCGAAGCAGGGCCATCATGAGAAGAGGAGGAGGAAGAGGCAGAACTCATAAATGAGGTGGTAACCACCCAATCCTTATCTCTGAGTGAGCTGTGAGACATGCAAAAAGATTTCAGTTGTCATCCAGGTGAGCACATTGTCACCTGGCTGCTCCGACGCTGGGATAACAGGGCCAGTAGCCTGGAATTAGAGGGGAGGGAAGCCAAACAGCTGTGATCCCTTTCTAGGGAAGRGGGCATTGACAAAGCGACTGGCCAAGGGGCACAAGTCCTCAGCCTCTGGAGGCGACTCCTGTCAGGCGTGAAGGAAAGGTATCCCTTCAAGGAGGATGTTGTATGTCACCCAGGCAAGTGGACCACCATAGAGAGAGGTATCCAGTACCTGAGGGAATTGGCCATGCTGGAAGTGATTTATGATGACCTGAACAATGAGCAATTACCCAGAGATCCAGATGAAGTCAAACGCACCCAACCCATGTAGCGGAAGTTTGTACAGAGCACACCAGCATTGCGTGCCCAACTCATTGGCAGTAATGACCTGGAAGGACGTAGAGGAACAAATGGTGGATGAATTGGCTGGCCAACTCCAGCAATAAGAAGAAAGTCTCTCTTCCTCCCTAAGGGCTGTGGAAAAACTGTCTGAAAAACTGTCTCGGGAATTGTAGCAACCCAAAGAGGATATATCCTACTCCCCACCTGTATGGACCAGTATCTCAGCCATTAGGAGTAAGCGTCCCTCTGCTCAAGAGAGAAGATATTGTGGATACACACCTCGGGGCACCCTGTGGTTTTACCTGCGTGACCATGGACAGGACATTAGGAAGCGGGATGAAAAATCGACCTCGACCCTAGAGGCACGGGTATGTGAGTTGCAAGGAAAAACAATCACAAAAGGGGAAAAACTGCTGCTCCAGTTTCCAGTGAGCACTTCCCCAGACAGAGCAGAAGGGCAGATGTCACTTCTGATCTTAATAAAGGGACTTCTGATTCATACTTATAAGAAGTAGGTAGCGAATACTATGACCAGGACTAGAGGGGCCCTGCCTCCAGCCAGGTGGAGGAAAGGGATAACTGGGTTTACTGGACTTTGATGGCCTGGCACATCAGACCCACAGGAGTATAAGGCTCTCATAGACACCGGTGCACAGTGTACCCTGATGCCATCAAGCTATGAAGGGGCAGAACCCATTTGTATTTCTGGAGTGACAGGGGGATCCCAAGAGCTGACCGTATTGGAGGCTGAAGTGAGCCTAAGTGGGAACGAGTGGCAAAAGCACCCCATTGTGACTGGCCCAGAGGCTCCGTGCATCCTTGGCATAGACTACCTCAGGAGAGGGTATTTCAAGGACCCAAAAGGGTACCGGTGGGCTTTTGGTATAGCTGCCTTGGAGATGGAGGAAATTAAACAGCAGTGTGTGTCCCCCGGTTGTAATTAGCCTGGAGGAGAGCACTATACCATCTACTAGGAAGAAAATTAACTCTATCCCAGCCAAAACCAGGTCGAGAGTTAAAAGGAGAAACAGGCTACAGGGAATAGAGACTTCAAATAAAAGCCTCAGATAATGCAGCATTTTTCGAAGGTCAAAGAAACACAGAGTCCAGATTAAACACTCTGCAATATGTAAATGCCACACCACGTATGTTGGAGTTACGCTTGAGTGCTGCAGGGGGGAAGCCTGTGTCTGCATCCCTTTTTGGATGGAATATTGTTTGTTGCAGCAAAGCAATTGCCCAGCCCCGATTGTTTTAGTGATGAGCTGATCAATATCCCATTACTGGATGTAACAGTTGCTGCAGGAAGTGCACAGAAGATTTTAATGCATGAATTATGCATGCTGTGCTCATTCTTTAGTCTCAGAGCAGAGTGACAGAGATTGTAAAGATGACTGGGGTAGTTTCTTGCATAAAGTGACTGCAGTGAAATGCTTCATATTTTCATGCACACAAGCAGCATTGAGTGGGACGGCCTATTTAAGAAGATATAAATCCCCGAGCTTACAGCACAGAATGCTTGATTTGAAAGCATTGCAGCCATCTACAGAGCCAGTTTTCCTGCTGTTTAACCTGCTTTCTGCTGAAGGTTGGCTGAGGGATGCTAACGGCTGTGGTTTGCTCTGAGGTCACAGCTTGAAGTCTTTTTTTTTTTTTTTTTTAATTTGCTTTCTGCCGCAGGAGAGGATCTGTGAAGTTTATTGGTGCAACCATCCTTGTATTTTTCAAAGATACAAACTTGGAATAGTTATTATGAACAAAAGGACAAGAAGGAATTCACCATCTAAGGTAAAAAAAGGGTATTTTTTCTTTGTGGATTTGAGTGCAGAAGAGGGAATATGCTAAGGCAGGATTATGATGATGCAGTGTGGTTACATTGACTCAGATATCTGCGCTGGAATGCAGAGTCAGGATTCTCGGGTGGATATGGCTGCACGGATCCTACTAGTCTGGTTGTTTTAAAAGGGCTGTTTAAATATTGCTGAGAATAAATACTGTTATACTTTTTGAATCCTGCAGTTTGTTCAAGAGTGTGCATTTCTGATCAATTTTTATCTGCTATAGATGACTGCATTGTGGGGAGGGGCAGGGCAGTCACTGAGATAATCAATATAATAACATGATCTATTTCATTAGAGGTCCTAACTGAATAATGACAATGAAATTTCATTGACTTTGTTTTCCTCTATCCGTACATTTTCTGTAACATTTGCAAACTGATGTAAAATGTGTGTCAGGCAAACAAGTCCCAGAATCTATTGCTTGACTGTCCTGTAAATAACTAAGATGATCAAACTGTAACATTTTGGATAAAAGTCTGGGCTGTCATTCAGTGAAGAGAGAAGCCTGTCCTTATTATCCTTCAGAAAACTACGTACTGTTGCAGATTTTATGTACAAAGACAGCTATTTCTAATTATGTGATTTGCTGGAAATAAAATGAGAGATTTTAAAAGCATCTATATTCTTTTCATTTGAACATTTGATAACTTGGGATATATTCAACAAATTTGTCTAACCAATGTAGATATATAGTAAAAACCACTTTTTAAAAGAAGACAAGTTAAATTACATTACTCTTGCTTATTACATGATTTAACACAATAAATGCTTCATATATCATTAATATTTTGTGCATTTGTAAATTTTCATGTTTTGGGAAACACTGTATTTTGGAAAATACGGTACAAATACTTTAGCTTCTGTAATCAGTAACTTGAAGATGTACCCGTACTTTCAAAGAGACATTGTCACAGAGTATTGAGAAATAGCTAGTTTAGTAAACCTGAAAGCTGTTTGCTGTGTGATCTGAAGGAGCAAGGTATTGCCAGTAAGCATTAGAGGCAGTCACAACAGGAGTTCCTTGTGTTACTGTTCCTTGGGTAAATGCCTTTTTATTTTGAGTTTACATTGTTATTTTACATTTACATTTAATAACACCTGATGGTCCAGTTAGGAGCCCTGAGTCCTTGTGCCACAGAAACACATACGGACCCCTGCCTCAGTGAACAGTGGGTGTTTGGTTGTTAATTACCTAATAATCAGCTGGAAAAATGCTGTACCGGAGGTGAGGCATTGTTAATATTGCCCGACTAAGAACATGTCAAGCAGTCAACAGGCTGAAGTGGCATTTCTGAACCCACCGTTCTGTGAGCGAGTGGATGCCTTGTTGTACAGCCCCGCAGGTTAGCCGGTGCCCTGCCGCCTTGGCAAGCTGCATCCCACCTGCTCTTGCCCAGGGCTGCGTCCTTTCATCACCCTGCCTTCCTCGCTGGGGGAAGCTGGCTGTGCCTCGGGGATAAGGAATATATTCCGCCAGTGGGATCCTGAAGGCCTGCTGGATGCTGAGTCACAGAGCAGGTCTGGGAGGCGCTCACTGGCCCCCTGTCTGCAGCCACACCGGCTCTTGCAGCCAGATGAAGCCTGAGGAATAAAAATACACGTATAGGGGATAGGAGCATCTCGGTGGGGGGGAGAGAGAGAGACGTTAAAAATCCTCCCTGGCAAACACTGCATCTGGCGAGTGGTGAGTGCAAAGACACTTCTGGGCGTGCGAACTCCAGGCTGGGAGCCCGGGGGGGACGGCAGTGATACCAGTGAAGAGCTCACACGGTAGTAACAAGAAAGATGTATACGATAGCTGGCCGCTTGCAAATGTGCTAGTCATTCTTCATTTGCCATGGAAGATTGATTGTATTTTCTCTGCTTCTGCCATGAAATATCACCTGAAATGCATGATTTGCAGATTGAGCAGGCTTTCAAGCATGAAAACACATACAAAAAAGAGAATAACAGCAGACAAAAACTTCCTGAACTCCTCTCATTTGGCTAATTAGGGAAAACCTAACTTCGTGTATCACAGGAACTGAGTAAAATAATGGAAACCTATTTGTCTGAGAGAGAATGACACGTGTACAGTTAAGGGTTGCACATTCAAATACTGAATTCAGACCATATGTGGCTTACTGAAATATGGCTCAGCTGTTTCAGTGCTTTGTTACTGTTTCCAGATGTATCAGTGAATAAACATTACTTACTTTCTTTGACTATCATAAATAAAAAGCATCACAGCTACACTCACAGTGGCACGGACGAATGTTAATCTTATACCAACATCCTCATTTTTTTCCCTGTTGAAACTGAGGTACTTAAATTAACTGTGTTCAATGAGGAAACAGATATACTAATAAATGATAAAGAAGTGAAAATAGTAATTTTATCTAAGAAATAATGGCTAAGGGTTTTCCAAAGCATTTGAGAGAGGTATCCAGGGTCCATTGAAATTCACTAGGGACAGTGATCTTTAGTCTCTTTGGCTGAGATTTTCAGAGAAGCATATATATTTTAGTCACTACGGAGAAAACAGCTTGAATAAAAAGCAAGGAAAACAAAGGCAGCCCAGCAACTATTTGCTGTTAATATAGGTAGTTAGAGGAAGAGCAGAATTTTTTGTTGTTGTTCTTCTCCCCAGTCTCTGCAGATAACTGGGTAATTACATAATTTAAAATATCAAGAAATAATCCAGAGTACAGAGAAAAGGGTTAAGAAGGGAAGATCTTGCAAGCATCTTATTAGTAAAGGATATAGTTAGGAAAAAAGCAGCTTACTGTGAACAGAAGTCTCCATTAATAACCTGTTGGAATATTCTCTTTCTCGTTCTCATTATGATGTCAAAAATTCAATTACTGCACTTGGTTTTCTCAAATCATGACATGGCAAATTTTAACCAACTTGGGCTTAATTCTGGAAAATTGTCGTGTAATAAATACATTTGCAGTCAGAGAATTGATGCCTGCTACCAGACCTTATTGATTTTGTTCTTGCTCTGGGCTGCAGAGCAGACCCATTCAGTACAGTTAATAACCGAAGGGGTGACTACTTCTGAAAATCAGAAGCTTCAGGAGCTGATGCTTAGGCATCATGTGAACCTGAATGAACACAGATCAGTTCTCACTCCCTGTTGCAGTGAAGTGGCATTGTCATACTTTTGAGTTATGCCTCTATGATAAATAAAAAGAAAGGTTTGTTCTTCTGGTCTTGGTTTTCATTTGTTATTGGAAAGAGAAAGCAGAATTAATGCATATTAATTAGAGGAATTAATAACAAGAATTAATGCATATTAAATGATCATGCAGTTGGAATTGTTCCAAAAGTAGCAAAATAATAGATTAGCAATAAAGAAATAGTTTGGCGTATATCTTTGATAACAGAGTATGCTTCTGATTTATTAATAACACAGTAAAAAGTGCTTTTTCCTGTAACTCACTGTGTTGTACACTGTTACTAGTAATTTATTTATTTTTGCATTTCCTGCTGTGGTGGTGAAGAGATCACTGAGAATAATCAGATTGCTTATGACTGATTAAATACATCTTCAGAGAGTTAAAAATTGGTTATTGCATAGAATTATTTTAAGCAAGTAACCTATGAATACTTCATCAGTGCTTATTAGCAGAAAAATATGTCAGTATGTGTGTGTCTGTATGTAATACCTGCTTACTCAACAAATCGGTTCCCTGAGCTCTAGTTTTTCAGCAGTAACTAAGAATAGCCACGTTTTCCTTCTGTTAGCATTTCCCTGTAAATAACACCGAAGGGACGATG
This sequence comes from Oceanodroma leucorhoa, assembly GCA_030449065.1. Classification (NCBI taxonomy): domain Eukaryota; kingdom Metazoa; phylum Chordata; class Aves; order Procellariiformes; genus Oceanodroma; species Oceanodroma leucorhoa. Next base: position 1,689,183 of record JASVER010000125.1, on the reverse strand, counting down.
GAGGTGAGTTCTGATAGCACTAGAAACTCCTTTCAGTTAGCTGAGCAGCAAGAGAACCGAAACTCCTTTATCCCATTTGCTGAAGACATTATTCACAGTACAGTAATATTTCAGTATGTTGGAAACAAGGTCTTTAATCTCAGGAGAAACTGGTAAGAGGAGTCAGTGTCTTAGGATTTCTACTGGTAGCATTTTTACTAAAAAAAGGACTGGCACACTAAAGATTACTTTATAAAAATAATTATTCACTTGCCTTTTGAGCTGGAAGCTATAAATTCATTGATTAATGTAGGTCAGTGAAGCTATTTAGAGTTTTTCAGCCGAGCTTTTTGAACTACATCTCATTCCTTATTTTAAAAATGGGTTTAGTGTCTTAAAGTGTGGATCCGGTACAAGTATTCTTTCTGCCTCCTACAGCAGCAGTGCACAGGGGGCATGTAACTGGTGGAACAGTGTGTCAGAAAATAAAACAGTTGTAGGCAGCAAAATCTGCTCCTCAAGGTTTAGTGGTTGAAGCAGATAGACTACATTAAAATAATGGCACAGAAATCTGCAAACCTTTCAGGATGGCGAGTTCAAACACAGGCTTTTCCTCCGGGTGCTGGAATCTGACCTGACCACAGTGTTTGTCCCTCTTCAGCCCAGCAACCGATCTCCCGTCCTGAATCCTTCTTCAAAGGGGATGGGAATGATGACCTTATTCATTAGATACAAGACTCTTCCTGTTGCACCCTGTTACGGGGTGAAATTATCCTCGGGCTGGCTGTTTGTTTCAGTGTGGAGAAGCCCAGCAGACTGCAAAAGTCTCACTAGTGTTCTTGACGTCAGATGAATGCCAGCAGTTTGACATTTTTGTGTCACAAGGCTTCATACTGGTTGTTACTGATTGGAAAATGGTGTTAGAAATGAAATACAAAATTTGATTGGATTAACCGATAGAAATGAAGAACTGTATTAATAAGTGTACATGTCTGGCTACGGTAATGATGATCACTTTGATATCCCGGCAGTCACTTTGGGAAAGCATAGGCCATATTTCCTTATAGGAAAAGACTGAGATCTGAATAAATTGAATCTTTTAACTCATTAGACCAGCAAAACAATGAGCTTACATGTTAGAGACCGTCACCACAAAGTGCTTTACAAATTTCAGTAACTTGTATTCAGCCTGTGCCAAATTCTAGGTTACGCTCTGTGAGGGAGATTCAGTTGTTTTTAGGGACCAAAGTATATAGCATTCTGTGGTGAGGCCGGAACCGGACTCTTCCTAAACATGCTCTTTATTTAAGTTTCTAGGTCTGGAAGACTGGGCCCTTTTGAAAATGTTCTTAGTGGGGGATCAGCGGGATTTCATAGCTGCAGGGAATGACTGCAGAGTGGTCAGAAATTTGGCCAGTCTTTGTCCTCCTTTTGGGGCAGAGCATACTGTTTCCTTGTGCTCTTTGATAGGAAAACTTCAGAGACGGCCCTGGGGAGAAGTCTCAGGGGGGAAACAGCCAAGGGCTGTGAGCTGGGAACTGGCAGACTGCTTTCTCCTGCCAAATGGGACAGAGGTATCAGTAGTATTTTTACTTTTTTTACTTCTTTTAGGAAACCTGTTCTTAAAGTGACTCAAGCTGAGTCCTTTCTACTACATTCACACATAGTTTAATGGGAATGAAACCAGTAGGAACTTCCATTGATGTCATTTCTGCAGTGTCTTTCAGTGGGATGCAGGAGGAAGAGGGTTTGGGATGGAGAAGAGGAACCCTTGAGATGAAAAGTGAGAGCTTCTCCAGACTCCCTTGCATCTAACCAGGGGGTGGTCTGTTTGGAATGTCTGGAGGATTATTTAGATTGATGTAGGGTTTGAAGCTCTTGTAAGGAGCCTTTTTGTCATGCAATATCTGGATATAGTGAGGCCTGTTTAGTCACAGCATTGCCAACTTTTCCTAGTGATTTAAGATCACAAATGAGGAGTATAGGAGTTTACTGATAGTATTGATTGGGATTTGATGCTGCTGATCAGATATTTGGTTATGCAGAATCACATTTATATAAATCGTGATTTTACTAGGCAACCCAAACAATCATATCTTATATGATTATTACATCTCACATGAATCGGACACTTCAAAGCGAAGTTCAATATGAATAGAAATCATAGCACAGAAATGTAAACTCCTCTGCTTCCCTGCACCAGGATTCATGGGGTTGAGTATAAACTGGCAATGGCAGCCTAAACACAAGATGTTGGTTGTTTCCTCCCACAGTTATCTAAGGTTTCAGATAACCCAACAACCACATTGCCCGTAGAGGCCATAAGCCATGCATAGGAGCTGTACCTGAACTGCTTATGAATTACACACAGCTCAAGATCTTCACATTGGCTACTACTGCCAACACTATAGCTGCTACTTTATTTTCTTGCCTGCAGTAATACCATATTTTGGGAGTTATGCAGGTTTTTTTTTCATGGAAAGCAAGAGAACTTCTGATGTTAACTTGCATAAATAAATGCTTTTTATATCTTAGGACCCAAAGAAATCCCCAACTGGCTTTTTAAGACATCTTTTTTTCTCTCCTGAACCACTTCATGGCAAAAAAAGGGAGAAGGACAAATGATCTGAACTGATGAGTCACTATTATATTAATAACAAATATAGTTAAGTTTTTATCTTTCTGCCGTTTCTGCATTTGTTTGCAGTGTCACAGAGTTGTGTCCATATACAAGTAGTTCCAAATTTGTGTTTCAGGTTGCTGAGTATTTTTTCACAAAAGAGCTCGGGAATTTCTGTTACTAAATTTGTGATGGTAATGTAGCATTGTATTAATCAGAGGTGCATTTGTAGAATTACTTCTGTACTTTGTTTCATTACTGGTTTCATACTTGGCTTGAAGCAGTTATGTAGTTCCACTACTGTTCCAGAAGAAAATAATACTTTTGCTGATTGGGTTCAAATGCTTTGTCTTTTACCAGAAATACACGCTGCAGTGGAAGTAGGAATGCTCTACTATTTACCTTTTAGAGCACCAAACTTGTTTTTTCTGTTCTTTCCTTGCTGTTCCCGTACCTGATTTGAGGCCTGCAGTTGAAAGGTATCTGAAGAAGGAAAAGGGGACATGTGTGCTGCTAATGTTAGAGAAACACTTACTAGTTACTACTCATCTTTGTGCCTAACTACGTGCATTGCCAGAGCACCTTGGAACAAGGTGTTTATGCAGGTAAGAAAGAGGTGTGTGAACTCCTGTTTTTTCCCCCATTTTACATCACCTTTACTAACTAAGCACTTGGTGCTTTCAAGCAGGGCATGCATAGGTCGATTCCATTTCACCTGCTGGGTCAGCCTGCCATGGGCATGGAAATACGCTCCAGTAGAGCTAAGTCACCAAGAAAAAGCAGCATGTCAATTCCTGCTGAGGTTCTCTCTCCTTCTTCCTTCCTCCTCCTCTCTGAAGTCCTAGTCCTAGAGCTAGCTTGCTCTTCCTGCTCTGTCTCCTCTGCTCCCCTGTTCCAGGGGTCATGTAGGAATAACTAACCTCAGCCCCCAAAGCTCCCCAAGCATCAGTGCTGGGGCCATGGCACTTCATCCCCACTTTCTCCAGGAAATTTCAACCCTTGAGCTTGAGTACTTCATCCTCCTATTAGGCAGCTTCAACACACTGGGTAAGAGTGTTACCCCCTCCACTCCTCCCTTACCCATAGCCTGTGGAGCTGCTCTGAAACCTACTGGTAGCTTTCCCATCAGAAAAGTTAGACTTAGCTAATTAATAATTTGATACCAATGACATATGACACTCTCCTGTGTATTTTCTCTTCATGATTTTAGTGGTAAGAAGCATGGAAAAATCCAGAAAGATAAATTTATCATTCAGTCTGGTTTTGGCCTCCCAAGGATTTCGCATGTACTATATCAACTTGTTGTAGTTTATTGGTTAATTCACTAAATACAGGAGAAGAGAACAAGTTCTCAGTCTGATGGGAAGGAGCTGAGAAGAAAGGATACTGTTGCCTATCATTGTCACTAAAGGCAGGACTGCAGAACTTCAGAGCAAACTTTTCTAAAAGGTGTGTCTTCAGCCTGATGGCAATGGCACAAGTGGCTGCAACTCATAACATGGCTTCAAAATGGAGACCGGTTAATTTATGAGGAAACCCATGTAAATAAAGTTTTCCTATGGAGACTCACATGTCCTCTCATGATCCTAGGAAAGCAAGAGAATACAACAATCTTCTGCACTGGGAATACTCCATGACTAGCTGTTTCTGCCTGCCAAGAGAAGGATACATTTCCTTCCATGCCAGGGACTTACCCTAGTTCTGTGAGCAGGGTGTCAGCTCTACCTGCAGAGGTGGGGCAGGATCCACCTCAAAAATAGCAGCTCACTGCTGAATGCAAGGCACTGACTTCAGCCTTTTCCAGCTGTACTTTGGTTAAGTCCTCCAGAGTTGTTTGGTTCCCCAACTTGGACTAACACTGATAGCAGCAGAGCATGTGTATATGTACATTTTACAAAAAGAAACATAATTTTAGTAGACTTTTGGTGTACTTGAGTAGGTGCGTTGTCTGGGTGACTAAGTTTCTGGTTCTTGTGCATCGTAGCACTTTCCTCCCAAATTTTACCCATATAGAGCAAATAATTCTCATTTTGCTTTTAGAGTATTTTAGTGTCCATCTGCTTACTTATAGCAAGCACCAAAAAGAAATGTGTGCTTGATTCATTATGTATCATTTTCTGTATTCCAGTTGTTCATATCTAGTCTGATTAGTTTTTTGGTATTGCTGAGAAGAGACAGCCTGACGTGGCATTACAAGAAGTAAGAAACAGGAAGAATTTTGTTGTGAAATGTAATATCCAGACTCTTCAAAACATATGAAATAGCATAGATGTCAAGTAAGCATCTTTAGCTTTGGAAAGAGATGTCTGAGTGGAGTGAGGAGAACTCTATAATATTACGAAGGGTGTGCAGAAGGTGAATAGGAATCACTGTCACTGTTTCTTGTAATGATTTCATTCAAATCTCCCTTGTTCTGTAGTGAGAAAAGGTTCAGAGTAAACAAAAGAATGCATTTGTCATGTAAGGAATGGTTAAACTGTTGGTGTTACTGCTACAGGAAGTATAGGTGCAAAATGTTCTCACATGGGCTGAGCAATGAAACAAATTTGCAGAAGAGCAATCCAGCAAAGGCTATTAGGCAGAAAGGCGCTACCTCCGATGCGGGAAGTCCCCAAATCCTGAAGTTCTGAAAGAAGAGGGTGTTCTGGGGAAGCAGCAGGGTTACAGCGTCCCGGCCGGATTCTCTGGGGCACCGTCAGGGGCACGACTGCCAGGTCAGATGCACCATGATCTTAACCTGCACGGCTGTTCTCGGATTTTAAGGTGGGTCTTGTGCCAGCGGTGTGGCTGGCAGCTGAAGAAGCTGCCATGTGCGGTGCTCTGGAGGCTCCGGGCAGTATAGCTGTCCATATGCAGGTGATCACAGGCCACTGGGATGCAGCCAGATCCCTCAGGACTTTCTGGGTTATGCTACGAGCCAAGACTACAGCCCAAAATCACGAGGTTACTATCCCTGGCATTGGTGATAGTTTCTTCAGAGGGTTTGTACCTTCTGTCACTTATTAGTGGAATTACAATGCACGTTTATCTTCATAATTTTGGGGTTTGTCTTTTGGGGATTTTTTTGGTTTGGTTTTTTTAATGCTCAGTTTGCTATAATTTTATAGAATAAGTAATGAAAAATCCTTTTAGACATTGTATGTTCTATAAAATAGATGGACACACATGGAGTCAGATAAAATAAACCAGTACAAATTGAAACAGACACACACACTTATGCGTGGAAGTATAATACTTACATATACTAGAGGAGCTATAATGAAGCTATATCAAGCATAGCATATAAGAAGATGGAAACACCCTTCTCCCCTCCCCCCCAGCATCTGCTCCTCTGAATCTCCATTTGGGACACATTTAAAAATAAAACAGACTACATTAATTTTCACCTGAAATGCAATCGGTAATGACCTAACACATTAAAGAAGGAGATGCCAGACAGTTGACTACCATCTGGCATAAAATATAAACCCCTTTTACCTGGTATTTGTGTTAGAAAGATCTACCTGAGCTACAGCAACCAGAAGTCCATTGGTGGCCTGGTAACCATCCAGACCATGATGATTTTTTTTAATGGGCTTTTGTTGAGAAAAAAGAGAACCGTAATTTTCCAGAGGCTGGTAAAGAACATTTTCCAAGGACTGGGTCCAAGTAAGCGTTTAATAATATTCAGAAAACTGGTAACATTGGGTTACTTCGCTGTCATGCTTCCTGCAGACCATCCGTACCGTTCCGAGAGGCCCAGGACTGGCCCATTGCATGTGATGATTTGGGTGAAAGTGGATACGGTGCAGAATCATTGGGTGATGTGATGCAAGGCCATAAGGAAGGCCATACTGGACCAGACCTAGTCCAGCATCCTGCCTTGAATGGTCGCTAGCAACAGATACTTCCCCTGCTCCACGTCCCCAACTTCCAGCCTTCAGCTGCTCAGAGAATCCCTGATCCAGAGCAGCTGGTGGGTGTTTAATAGTCGCTGATTAATCCATCCACCAGGAATTTGTTTAATCTCTTTTTGAACCGGTTTATCTCTTCAAATGCTCATGAAAGTGTTTTCATGACACTCCTCTCTGTGCTTGTAATATGTTCTCAATTTCAGCCCCATAGGAGTTTAGACAATCATGTCAAAACTTCCTCAAACAGGGAAAGTATGAGGATAAAAGAATTTAAAAACAGAAATATGTGCTTTCCCAGAGAAACTTCATTCTCTTAACTACCACAGTGTGTCTTGGATGCTGTAATGTGCTTCCTTTTTGTTCCCCACTGTGAAGATGAATGCTGTGCCTCAGTACTTTTCAAGGTGACTCTTTTAAGAGTTTTTCTCTTTTATTGTATCTCTGCTGTGACTGCAGAGGCTTCGCAGGTGACCTTGTTTGCCTGGTTCTGGTGTGCATCTCGTCATGAATTATAGACTTCCTTATACTGCCAGCTATTTGAAATAGAGTCCAGAGGAAAAGAAGAGAAGTAAATGTGTGTTGTTCATTTCCATACTTGCTATGTTTATTTTCTTTCTTAGCCTGATAGAAGTATGCACAATTGAGGCCTATATAAATGTTAATATTTTGCACTAATTATTCATTTATTAAATTCTGTTAAACTGTGAAAGATAAGACAGGACTTAGAAAAAACAGTAGAGATTGTTTTTTCAGGCGTGAAAGGAAAAATGGAATGCAGTAGTTTCCATTTGTAGTTCCCTTTTATCCTTAGCCTGATTTTTGTGCACATCCAAAACCTTTCACTTACTTTAAATGAAATTTCARCCAAAACTTCTGATGGAGCAGGTACTCTGAGTAATTAACAGCAGTGGTGCTCAAACTACTGGCAAAATGGGACTGCAGCAGGTAAGGTTGCAAGAGGTTATCAGTTGTGAAACTAGACCCATTGCCTGCCCAGTGGCCTGATGCTGTGAATCGAGTCATTTGATGTAGGTGCCGTGTGGCTGTGCAGTGCGATGGCTCCTTCTTGAGTGAGGCTTTATCCTTCGGAGTAAATACAAAGAATTAGCTCTGCTGTCAGTTGCAATGAAGGACAAATCAAAAAGTCTAAGCATCTTGTTTTACCTGAGTTCATCATGTTTAATGTGGGAATAGCAATGCTTCCTTCTTCCTATGGTTATTCATCTTGTTTATTTGGAATAAAAATTCTTGGGGAACTTGATTATATTTTTGTTGTACCCAGAATAGCAGCTTTTGAGCCTTGATTGGGAATCTTAAGACTTCCCTATATCACAGACGGTAACAGTGTCCTTGATTTTAATGACTTTCTCAAGCACTGGAAGATGTCAGAAGTCTTTCTGTGAATATCCTGTATATCTTTGTCAGTATTTCTGGCTGTGTGGAGTTTGGCTGGCAATGGCTGCATATTACCCACTCACTGGACCTAACTATTCAGAGAGATTTCTGCAGTAATGTCTGTGCTGGAATGTACCTGATGGACTATATAAACCACAGGCTAAGGTGCAGTTGTTCATGGAAGCCAAAAGAACATAAGTAAATAAATAATAAGTAAATAAATTATTTACTTATTTATAATAACTTGTAAATAACTAATAAGTAAAATAAGAGGGAAAGAGGCAATGTCTTTGGGGCAGTAGACTGAGACGAGGGATTTCTAGCTAAACTGAAAGCTTGAAAGTGAAGGTTAAGTTTCAGGGTGTGGACATCTGTGCTGATTTGATCTGATTTCTGTCCTCTCATAAAACAAATAGTAAATAGTATGATTTGAAAGAAATTCTACTGAGCCACTTCATTTTCATCCAGTAGCCACAGGCCAGTTTTGCTTGTTGCCAACTCAATTGGGTGTCCCGTGGAGTCACAGCTGGCAGACAGCTGTGCCCGGTGGTACGCTCCATTGCTGGAGCGAGGGACTCCGGGAATGCCACCAGGGTCCGGAACGGCCAGAGGATCTGAACGGGGATGGGATTAACATCCCCTTCATTATCAAACCATGTAACACGCTTGTGTGTGACTTTTGAGTGAACAAAACCACAATTCACCCTCAAGCTGTGTTTGTTTGATCTATGTTCTCTCAAAAACAAAACTAGAAATTCTCGAGAGTTGAGAGTGGTGTGGTGTAGAGTCCCTAGCATTTCTAAAAGTAAATGTCTTATAGGCAAATTCTGTAGGAAAGTGTGCAGCAAACTGGTTCATCTAAGACCTGCCCCTATGTTCCAGTCAGATTTTCATGTAGGTTCATATGTGTTTACAATGGGTAAAAACAGCCTAAAAAATAGAAGTGTATGAATGGTTTTTCTTTGACAATTCAGAAATGGTTCAAATTAGATGATAATTGATGAATTCTAAAATTATTAACACACTGATAGTTTGTTGTAAATTCAGTTTAAAACTTTAAGAGTAGTTTTAAGGTTTTCCTTGCTAATTTCTGTAGAAAATATTCTTACTATATGCAACATCCATACAATGTTGATCTTAAAAATATGCTTAAAAATAATATATACTTAAAAATAATAGAGTCTGTTGATTTATATGTTATTTATGATGAGGCTGAGAATGAAATGCTGAACATCTTTAGGGCTTTATACCAGGAGAATCACAATTTGTGCTCTGTTAATTTCTTTTGATGTATGGTTAATAAAACTTGGGCTGATTTTGTATTCAGCAAGCAATTCTCTTCCTTCTCTCGTGAAAAAGGGTGAAGAATGGTGGGATTTATGCACAGTGCTTTATTTAGACATCCTTTTCTCCAGCACTTAATTTTGAAATTATATTTAGATAAATTTAGCTGTTTTTAATTTTAAAAAAAGTTAAGATGTTGAAATTAAAATGAAATCTTTTGTCTAAGAGTCGAGGAAAAAAAACTTGGTTTGGTGTGGTCTGAAAAATTAGTTTTGTTGTTCTAGCTGAGAAACGGTTAACTATGAATATTGTTATTTTCTCAGCTCTTACATGTACTTTCTGGAAGAGGAATAGCTCTGTATCAATTAATTAACAAGTCCTGCTCATGAACCGTCACTTAATAACTTTGCAGTGGCCCAGTATGTCACCTAGATAAATTTTCTGACGCTATGTTAGGTTGTCCCGCTTGCTTGCTATAATTAAGACAAATTAGTTCCTTAGAAGATATTCCAACAGATTGGCTGTGTCCATGTAGTTTATATTGCACCAGTATATTGAGAAAGAAACCCAAAATATTCAGCTGAACTGCTCTATTATTTTTATCAATTGGTAATCTCAATTATGCTAAATCTCCTGGGAATTTTTTCTGAGATAATATTTCTTTATGCCTACACCTTATTAACATATCCCAAAAGTGTGTCCTGTGGCTGAGTGTGGGCTGTGCAGCCAGAATGGAGAAGCAGGAGACCAGCTGTGGGAAGGAATTACGGCAGAAATCCATGTTGATGCATAGCACTGAAATGAAGACCATTTCGGCTTCTTGGGCTGATCCCCCCACACCAAGATTCTCTATGAAAAGACACAGAGGCAAACCTTGCAGACTTTTCAGTGTCCTCTGTTCCCCATCTGCCAGTTTTACTGCGAGAAGGTGCAGTCAGATTCTCATGGTTAATCTGTCATTATGATTATTTGAAGAATGATGGCATTACATTTTGTTATGACATGAAGAATTTCCTTAAGCCTCTCAAACCTGTGATGCATGACAAGCTGATCTTAATCTAAAGTTGAACACCTCCATGTAATTACTCTAATAGCAGGTAAGGATGGAGTTTGACGCAGTGATCTGGAAAACAGTGGGTGCCTGTGTAAGGGCTTAAGGTAATCAAACCCCAGAAACATAAAACACTGCTGTATTCAAATTGTTACTTGTTTACTTTTGATTCATTTTTTTGAACATGGTATTTTCTAGTGCTTTATTAGTAATAGATTTATTTTAAAATAGAGGACTGTAGAATAAGGAAAGGCCTTCTGCTGTCAGAAAGCATTGTGTTCTTTAACCTCTTTCATAAAGATCTTCATTTTTAAGAACAGTTGTTGGCTCCTGCTCCTTCTTTGGAGGGTTGTTCCAGAATCCTCCTCCCTTGATGGCTATAAATTTTATTCTAGGCAAAGCCGATTTGTTTTTCTAAAACTAACCCCTGAATCAGATACTTTTCTGAAGAGTTATATGTGAAGTCTGGTTTCTAGCAACCATCCCTGTTCTCATCAAGTGCTTGTGCACATTTCATTGCCTTTTATCATATGCCCGGGAGTGGAAATTTTGCTGCTTTTCAATTTTTTTACTACCACTATACGTTAAATCGGAGACATGAAAAGGCAGCATGCCCAGGCATCAAAGCAGGTCTTTCCTTTTGCCTCGTCTCTCAGACATAGTATCATTGTCCTCAGGCTCTTCTGCGGCTTTGCCACACACTGTGTGCAGTACCCACACAGTTTGAATGTGCTCTTACAGATGGTTGGTTTTAGTGCAGTTTAGTGCAGCATGGCAAGTTTGGTGACTGAGACTTTCTTTAAGTCCTTTCATTGTCCTTCTATCCCTGCCCCTCTATAGGCGCATGGGAGCCTACAGAGGAATTTATTAGGGATAGCATATCTTTAAAGATTTCAGTTAAGAGAAATTGTAAGTAACCTTTCTGTCCCATCTTTTTTTGTCCAGACCAGAAGTAACTCTGATGAAGTCCTTAGAGTTATACCAGTAAAAAACTAGCATCTCTTCTTGCCTTTGCATTTCACTCTCCCAGCTCTCAGGCCTCATAGAGTCATTTATTCTAAAGCACAGGCAGGGACAAGTCTGGCTTTTGCTTGTTGCTCTCCTAGTACAAGGTTGATGGGAGAGCATGTGGTGAAATGCACCATGGTCATCGCAGATCAGCAAAATGTCCTCAAGACGGTGACGTCAACTAGAGTATTTGTCAGGTTTAAACTGAGTAAATGTCAGTAAACTATCTCATGGGATACTTTTTGTTAAGGCTTTTCCGTTGAGGTTCACCTGGCTCTGATGACATTAGGCACGTATCGGTGAAGAGGCTTGTGTGAACCTACCTGGTGTCTCACGGCTCTGAAAGCTCATCCAGCATGTTTAGTGACAAATGGGCAAACCCCCATCTGGCGGAGCTCTCTCTGCAGTGTTTTGCTTTGTCACAGTTCTGGGGTTCAGCACAGTCGACACTAGAAAGTGCCCTCCACCCTCTGAGCCAGAGAGGAATTAAAATCCCATGGGCTACAGATGCCTATAGAGGCTCTAAGTCTAGGACAGTCTTAAAGTCAGTCTTGTTTTATTCCTTCAGAACGGAGCAAGTTACTCCATCTTATTCGTACTGAAGCCTGAAACAACACAGTACTTGAGTTTGGTTTTTTTCCATTTAAATTTGCTCGCCTCAACCTTCTGTCCAACTGAAGATTTCTGCCCAACGTGAGTACAATGGTGTCCTTTCCTGGTGCCTGCCTTATTGAAACACCAACCGCAGTTCAGTCGTGAAACTCAAGGATGTCCTCCTTTGATTGAATTGCTTGTTTAGTGAGGCTAACCAGTTTCTTATAAAAATCCAGATTTTGCTGCACAGCCTTTTTCAGAAAAAACAGTTGCAGATTTATATTGAGTTAACTCAGATCTAGTGGCCTCCTTAGCTGGGCAGGTGTAAAATGAGAGTGGGATGGGAAACCTGACAGCAGGAAACCTCTTGATTGTTTTTCTGCGGGATGCAGAATCCGCTTTTCATTCGAGCCCCATGGCAATGAGATTGGCATGACCCTTCAGTAAGATTTCTCAGGTTATCAGGACTGCTGGCGTAGCCAAGCACAGCAGTAATGCACTGTGTCGTGGCCGCAGTGGCAACCCTCATATTTTGGTACAGGCAGATGAAGTCTATAAAAAGCTAATGAGAAAGAAATGGAATTCCTTTTCAGCTTTGAGCTACTTGTTATTAGCATTTACTTACAATAAGAGATTAGGAGTATGAACAGGAGGTGATTCAACTTCAGTTTTTCTTGAATCAGAGAAAGAAACACCTGAACTGGGAGGACTGGAAGAGGTTGTAAGAGAAGACACTGGGGAGTAAATCACAACATATAGATGGAACTTATTCTGCATTTCAGTTTAAAAAAAATGGGAAAAAAATTGCAAGTGAACTTTGATACTTTTTATTGCATGCATTTATCTTTAAAATGTTTCCTTTTTGATGCTAGTTCTAGCAACCCTAAATTGCAGTGGTCAGAAAGGCTTTTTTGTGGTAACATTTATGCCTAACTGAACATTTATATAAATACTCATTTACAATAGTGAAGCAAACTAATAACTGATCGGGCTTGACATAATAAGCGATGAATCAGAATCAAAGAATAGGTGAAGCACTCTTTTTTAATTTTATATTCATCTTCTAGATTTGTGATACTGAAGTGTGTGTATACATATATATATTTATACACGCACACACGTGTACATGTGGAGTTTAGAGACTTTGCCTTCATTTTGTATCTTACATTTTAATGAAGTGTTCACAGAATGATTAGACTGTTTTAAAGAAGTTCCTAGAGCTATAAAATTATCTTGATATGTAGGAATACAATAATTATGGGTTGAATTATTTTATGTTACACAAATCAGAGCAGTTCATAGAAGTATTTTTAACTACATCAGCTAAACTCAGAGGCCATATGAAAAAAAAAAAACCAAATCCTTTGTTATATTTTAAACCACGGGTAAAAAAAAGTGTAAAGACCTTTAAGAGGGTTTCTGTAGCAAGCCTTAGTATAGAACAAGGTAACAGAGATTAATCTATCATTGAAAGTTCAGCTTAAAATATCTCCCTGCACCACTCATTGGTAAATATTGTGATAGGCCAAATCCAGCTAGCCTTACTCAAGCAGATTCGTTGGTGAGGACTCATCGATACAACAGACACTACATGTGCAGAGTCACAAGCAAGAGTATGAAAAAAGAAGTGGGTAGGGCAGGAGCAAAGAGAAGTTTAATTCAAAACAAATGAAAACATCAGAGTGCAGCTGCCAAATACTCCATGCAGGAGCAGGATGAGGCCAAAAAAGAGCTTCAAGCATTTGGAACCTCCTCCAACCCATCTGTTTTCTACGAATATTAGTTGGTGCTCAGACATTAAGTATTTAGGGCCTGTCTACACCACACATCACAAAATGGCACAGCAGCATGCCCAAGTAAGCTGGCGATGCGGTGTGGGCAGACTCTGTGCCTGTCTTGGTGCGTACAGCGCGCTTCAGGGCTCTCGCTGCTCTTCCACGCTGTGGCCTGCGTAGGTTCCCTAGGCTCGAGTCCAGTGGTACCGCGTCCCAAAACTGCAGAGCCTCAAATGCTTGTATGCAAATAGATGTTCAAATGAGGATGTTTTCCCATCTGATCTCAAGTTACATAGTGCATCAGTATATTATTCCCAAAATTGCAGCTTGAATGGGTTATAAATTGCTCATAAGAGAAATCTATACAGATTCTTCATACTAAAACTTTGGGGAATTAAAAAATGTTACAGAGCTTAAATAACTCAAAATTATCCCTACTTTAAAATTATGTTAAAGATTAATTTTCTGTATTACACACAAATCCAACAACATTGGCAAAATCACACAGTAAAATATGAGATCAGTAATTAGAAAATTGATAGACTGGAAGTTTTAAATGGAAAATGGAAGCCTTGCAATGATGGGTGTCTCCGAGATAAATGTCAGTGGATTTGCTGTGTCGCCTTTAGACCTTTAGAGGTTGGAACAGTGTACCTGAGATCGTTTTTGTATCATTTGCAACTAAAAGAAGCAAGAAACTTTCCTGAGCCTCTAAAGTTACCCTCTGAACTCCATAAGTTAAATAAATGTGATCAACCTTTCAAAAATGCTGACAAGCTGATTACATTCAATTCCAAATGGATATGTAGATGTGTGACATGTTTAAATGCAAGCCATTTTTATTTAAAAGACCGTATGTGAGTTTTAAACCTACCTTTAAGAACCCAGGTTTACAATAACATGAGCTACAAGTTATACCTGACACTGGATCACGTATGAGCTCTCCTCTTAGGGCAGTGCAGGCATTCCGGCTTTGCCAGCCCCTGACGTTTCCTTTCCTTAATTATTTTCTTAAACAATTCCTTCTTAACACAAATGTTTTTACCTCTGGTCTTCATTCAGATCTGAAATAGATTTGTCATTCTTTGATGATCACGAGACTGAAAAATCATATTTTTTCTTCTTATAAAAATCTGACTGGTAAAGTGACTGACTGTAGATGGAACAATAGATTTGAAATTCTGAAGGAGTGGGCTTTTAGCTGGGGAAATGACTTTCAATGTCCTGGTAAAAAAGGTTTCATTTGATTGACTTACTGGCTTTGAAAGTACCTGAGTGAACAGCATTCTTTTTTTTTCCCTCCTCCAACAGATATAATACGTGTCTTAGAAAGATGTCCATAGAGGGCTAATTTAATTGCAAAATGTGTACCGAAGGCATGCCCCTCATCAAGGGCATATGTGCACCTTCAAATAAACCTCATGCAACCAAAGAATAATTACAGTGGCTTTACAGTACCTGGCACTATTGAGACACTGTATGCAGCCATCCTTATTCCTACGTTAACGCAGAAATGTTCGGGAGTTCTGTGGTGGAGCAGTGGCCCTCTTGTTCCCACCTTGATTCTCCCTTTGCCAGAGAGCCTGTGTAATCACAGGTATTTTAACAGGACTGAGCTCTCGAGAGCTGACAGTATGCTGCACAGCCGACATTTGGTCACGATGCTAGAAGTTTAAGTCTATGGTGAATACACGAGTGTGGATTGAGTTCAGTTGTTTTTGTCGTTTTAGCACAGAGTGACCAGGGGGAGAGTATGAAAATATTCTGTGTTGAAAAGAAATTGTCTCTGGAAGACAGTCTTTGAGCTGTCAGGAAGAAGAAACATATTCTAGTATGATTGTGGCTAAACCAGGAGGCCTGGTTATCTTGACTTTGCCTGACACTGACATTTGAGTGTTTTACTGTATAAACGGGGTTTTTATAGCTATATATAATAGTACCTAACTTTTATGCAGTACTTGAGCAAAGTCATCCATCTGGCTAAGTAAGGTGGCAGTGCGACATGACAAAGTAAAATCAAAGAAGCCGACTCCAAAAAGGCTCATATTTTGAAATAGGAAGATGAAAGGAGATGGTAACAAAAAACTAGTGCTTATTTCTTTTGTATGGAAAGGGACACGCATATAAAATTTACTGGTTTGTGAACAGTGAGAATACACGTAAGCAAAATTCTGCTTGCAAACAGAAATTACATAAAATTTTAAAAGTGGCCCATCTGGCTTAGTATTTTCTCTCCAGGAGTTTCAAATAACATGTAGTGAGGAAAGAGTATAAAAAGAGGGAAAAGATTGCATAATATACTCCTACAATATTCTGTCTGTCCCCAGCAATTTATTACTTGGGAATTCCCAAATCACAACTGCCATCTTTGGGCTTAATTGTATTTTAGAGATTTCTGTATTGCAAGGTTGTGTAATTGCTTTTGAATTCATTCAAAAAAATTGTACATCCTTACATAATTAGCGCTGAAATCCACAGTACACATGTCGCTACCAAGGAGTGAGCTTTTGATGCCAATCACCAAATTTTCCGCTTTCACTCTAAAGCTGCAGGGAGCACACAAACTTGATTTCTTCTGATGAAACTAAAGTGGAACTTGTGCTCCACGTGCGTCTTTATTTTAAATGAAGCCTCTCTCTGGGATACTTTCATGAGCAACCTGTCCTCAAGAGGCTCGGTAATACGCAGCTTAGGATTACGAAGTGTAATTTATTGCTTAATATATGCAATAGATAGGACTAAAAAGCTACCAGCTACCACTCTCAAAAAGATGTTCCATGTGTCCTGCTGTTCCACAGTGGGCACCAGCCATGCGGGGAAACGATGAGTCTCCAATGTGCCTTGCATTATCTTCGATGTTGCTGAGTTCCCAATCTGCAGCAAGTGACCTTGCTGTGGCTGCAATGAAAGATAGCTGTTACCTTCTTGGGGGATTAGGAAATGGATAAATCCAGAAGAATGTGGAGCTTACAGAAATTGGAGTGACCATTTTCTAAATTAGGAAGCAGAAGCTAACGTCGCTATAGTCTCAATAATATCTCTCTATCTGTGCATGCTAAGTTTGCCTTAGGTTGCCTGTTGTCCATCTGAAAGACGGACACCCAGAAGAGTGTGAATTAGATGTAGGGAGAGGATGCCTGCATTTGTTATATGGCACGTTCTTTCCAGTTTCTGGGAATAGCAAGGTGGTAGTATATGTCCTCTTTAAAATCTCTTTTTCAGATTGCAGACCAGCAAGAACACAGATCCTGGTTTAGCTCCACTGGTTAAGAGAAGGGAAGTTAGGGCAAGAGAGCCAGAAACAGGGTGCACACCCAGCATGGATCCTCCCTGCGCATCTTTGCGCAAGCAGCAGTTTTAAGGCATTGTGAGCCAGAGATCGCATCTAAACCATCATTTTCCATAACCACCAAAAGGCTAAATGTCTATTTACACTTTTGGCTTCCTCAACATTCAGTGACAACAAGTTCTCTAATTAATTCTTTAAAATCCAGTGCCTGATGATATAACTAGTTATATTGCAAGATATAGTGAATAATCATTCTCTTCATTTTCTCTACCTCATTCACAAGGTTATACACCTCCTAACGTTATCAGTCACTGCTTTTATGAAACAAGGAGTACAGGTTTATGCAGTTCTTGCGTGGAAGATGTTCCATGCCTGTAGTCCTCCTTCTTCTCCATCCCTGTAATTTCTCAAATTCTGCTATTTTCCTTTTGAGTATGACTGGCCACAGTGGCAGCTGGATAAAAAAGGTGGGCACAGCACAGACTTACAGATTAGCATTATGATTTTTTCTGTTCTCCTGAATTAGAAACATCAGTCTTAGAGGCTAAATGCAAGCTGAGAGCAGTTGTTTTGAGTTCGACTTCAGTGTTTAAATCAGTTAGACTAGCTGTGAGAACAAAAGTTTGTAACCTGTGGTGCAAGGTGGGAGTACTTACAGAAAAGGGATGAGATCACTAGTTGTCATGAGAAAGAGAAGCAATTTATTGCCTCAAGAAAGTGGCAGCGTTTGCTAGAAACTAGCTGGGAAATTAATATAACCCAAAAAACTAATAACCCTATTGAGTCCAAGATATTTAGTATATGAGCTTTTGTTCTGAGGCTTATCTTTAAAAGGCACTGGGTACACCTCCTCAGTTCATCAACACTGAGACGTCAGAGAAGCAGCTGTTGTTTTGTAAGACGTGTTTTTCCACAGATGATGGGGTGTTTCTGTCCTTTATCAAGGGTAGAGTTTTTTCAGGTGCAAAGTGATTGTTTAGTGTTAGCCACATAGGCGCATGCAATAAGGGTGTTTGGTGCATTGCATCAAATGTATCGCCGGCTGTGCAGATACAAGAGTTTGGATGGTTCTTGTAGGAGTGGCACTTTTGTTTGCTGGTTGTGGAGATGGTCACCAAACCTTGCGTTTGCTGCCCTGGTGTGGGCTGGTTCCAGTGGCAGCGTATGTTTGTGTGAGGAGAGTCTGCTCCTAATGAGGAGCTTAACAAAGCTGAGGGATTGCTTGAGCAATCTGGAGCAGATGTTCTGGAAAAAGATGCATGAGGCAGGATTATTTTTCCATGTGGGTTATCATTCTTAAATGATTTTTCTGTATAGCTTCCCTGGGAAGGCTCTATGTGGCATCTGTGGATATATGACAGTGTGAGGCTTCTTTCTCCATGAAAGCAAGTTTGCACATGGCATTTTGAAAGCTCATTTAAAGCTGCCTATTAAAGTTAGCAGAGTTAACACCCCCTGTCTGCTCAACATGGTGTAACCACATGACATAGTTAAGTTGAACTCAAAATTATTGTTCTCAGCTTCTAGTAAGCTTTGAAGGCTGCTGCTACTGGTAAGAACCAAAGAGTTGGAAAGTCTGAACACTTTTTAGTTTTTTCCACCCATGAGATACCACTGGTTATGAAACTGCCATTGCCTTTATCTAGAAGTCAGCACAACTACAACATGACCAGTAGTATTCCCAAGACTAGTTCCCTTTTTTACCACTGCTGAGAACTGGATTGGTATTTTCAGAGACTTTATTCATTCTAAAATACGGGGGTTTTTGAGTGGTAATGAGTGATTTATCTATTTTTCTGTATGTACAGTTATTTTTCCCAGTGTTCATCACTTTCTATTATCAGAACTGAATTTCATCTGCTATTTTACCATTTTACCTTCAGTTACTTCATGATCTCCTGTAATTCTTCACAGATAGCTTAGATCTTACTGCCTTGAAAAGTGTTGTATCTTCAGCAGTCTTCATCATCCCAGTGTTCTGCCCCTTTCCCTCTCCTTTATGGATTTGTTGAACAGCAAAATATCTGACGGATCTCTCTGGTAGCCTTGTTCCATTGTCAAAACCAACCCATTATGTCTAACTTTGTTTCCCTTCTTGTAATGCTTATTAATCTACAAAAGGAGATTCTGAGAGGAGAGAATATTTGCCAGGGAACCGCCCAGTGAGCTGTGGGTAGAGGCTGCATGTAGGTCTCTAGTATCCATTGCTTTGCTAGTTTCTGGGTTTGGTTTCTTCACAGAGCCTGAGTCAGCAGAGAAGGGTGCTTCAATGCAATGCTTATATGACTAGGCTGTTTCTTCCTTTCTTTCTAGATTTGCCACTGGGCTAAAATAAATCATCTGAAGAGTATAAAGATACCATTTTCATTATAGTCATATCCCATGTTGGTGAAAGTAAGGTTGTATCATGACTGAATTCTGAAGCAAGATAACAGTAGATGCATGAATTTTGATGGTTTCCAGCTTTAGCTGTTGGGACACATCTGTTGCAAAAACTTGCTATTTAGATTTGTGGTAAGTGTGTATCCCATTTTACCTGGCCAGAAAAATTCATGGTGTGGTAAAACATGAGGATGCTAGTATACAATAAGGAAATTTTCAAGTCTATGTTGAGTAGACGCAAGAGTAAATACAACAGATGATATTCCAGGAGGCCTGGTATACCTACTTCAAAGCAAAACAAAACATGGTATTAGGATTAGGACAATTGCAGCAGTATGGTTGCTAGCTGTAAAATCGTATTTTCTTCCTTCACTTCTTTAAGTGTTATTAAGGCTTACCGAACAATTTCAACTTCTGAAGTAAGTTAGAGATGATAAAAGTGAAAAGCAAGCTAAAGAAAAGTGTTAGCATGAATTTCTATCTCCCAGTACTGCCATTTCCAAGCTGTGCAGCCTGATAAATGCGTGTACAGTGGCTTTTCTTTGAAGCACCAGTGACATCCAGTGGTGGCATCCAGTTAGACCACCCCCAATCTGTCAAATCGTAGATTATCCAAAGATTTTTAATACTCAGCCATTTGAAGTTGGCAACTCAGGATTGTTTTACTTCCTGACCCAATTCAGCTTATCTTCGTTTTATTGTTTTCATTTTGGTAGAACAGGGTTTGTTTTATTGCTGCATTGACAATGAGTTTCAATGAATGCCTCCAGCTGGCATTGCCTTTTTTGTTGCTCTGCATGATATTCTAATTGACATAGTATTCTGGAATCTGTTTGAGATTATGAACTGTATACTTTAGCAAAAGACTCCAGGATCATTAAGATTGCATAGTTGACTTCCTGCAGTGCTTATTAGGGATGAATTCATGTTTATTTGTAGTGTTGACAACAGAAGCTTATCCTTGTACTTTATTTCATTTTAACACTTTATTGTGAAATAAAAATAGCTGAGATTTGTAGGAAATAAAATAATACATAATAGAAATCTTAAATCTCAGCTGGTTACAAACTGTTATTCCTGTATTAAATTTCTCTTCAGGTTTGTAACGGGTTATGCTCAATTTTGTCTCTTGGTACTCAGCATTAGCACAAGACAAATGCAGTTAGGATGTTAATTGTCACACTTACTAGAAGATAATTTCATGGCAATAACACCTGTCTGGCATTCAGCTGCCCTCTAGATGTATTATATGAATTAGAAGGACTGACTAATTTTTAAAGGCACACATTTTAAAAAATAATTTTAGCAGTTTGTGAGGTTGCTCTTTCCTGTTGGAGAAGTAAATGAGAGCAGAATCTGTTTCAGTTAAATGCCAGATTCTTCTCTCAGTAATTTAGTGTTGTTGGGTTTATGTACTTTCAGCAGAACTGAGAATATTGGTTTTAGTAGGGTTTTTCATATTAAAAAACCTGAAAGTATCAGCTCAAAGAGAAATTATGGAGTTTTGTATTCACGATGAGGCCAGTCCTGCAAAGTGAGAAGTCATGTCTTTATTCCCATTTTTCAGCATTGTTTTATTGAATGCCATCTTCTTTTCTGAGGGGGACCATAACTGAGGCTGTGTAGGGAGGTGCTAAGTATCATAGAAGATGAAACTGAAAACCAGACCCTGTCACTAAATCAGAAATAGTTTGAGAACTATGCTTTTTATAAGCTCTTGGTCTTACTCTTTGCAGGTTTGCTCCTAAAAGGAATAGAAGATTCAGATCCTATCATTTTTAATATGGCAAAATGTTAAGAGCTAGGGACCAGGCTCATCACATTGAACTTTATACATCTAAGTGAGGTGCATGAGCTAGGTGTACAGTCTGCTTTACCCCTCTAGGAGGGGGCAATTGAAAGAAGACAATCAGGTACCTACTAAGGGATTGAGATCTTAGGTAGGCTGACCTGTCTTCTAGATGGGCAGATCCCTGTCCTCCAACTGTAGACGGTGTCTTGAATGAATTTGCTCTGAAGTTTGTCATATCAGAGCTTCAGGATGTGCTTCAGAGTATTGACCTTTGCTTCTAGATTATGCAACCATAAAAAATAATGTATTTGAAAAATCCCATTAAAATGTGATTTCCCAAGCATTAACTTGATTAGTTTCTAAAAAAAAAAAAAGCATGGTTAAAACCATTAGCTGTTTATAATTACATTTTCCAACCACAAAAGCTTTTTTGGAATAGATACTGTAACATTGTGCAGCATTTGTTTTTCTTTTCCACTGAGTCCATAAAGCATGTAAATAGCTACTAGAAACTACAGGATATTACAGCTTCTATAGCAAATCTTGGGGTTTGTGCTGATTGTTTATAGCACAATTATAGTGATAACCAGTGTCCTATATATTTTCTAATGAAGCAGAACAGAAACTCCCTGACTAAGAGAACTTTAGGTCTAAACCCCAGAAATTAGGACCCTGTAGCAATGTAGGTAGGTTTCTAAATTATTTATCAAACTGTTAGTGTTGTTATCTCTGTTAGTTCTGTTAAATTCAATTGTCTTAACAGTAACAATTTAGTGGAGAAATCTGTTGGCACAGAAAAAACATCAAAGCAAAATATAAGCTAAATGTCTTTATTGATGAAATATAAGTCATTTGTAACAACACTCAAGTTCTCTCATATTCCCAGTTCCAACATGGCAGAAAAGAAGATCCCAGCACTAATCATAATATCACCTGGGAGAAAAGCCCCAAAGAGCAATTTTTAAAATGTCTTTGTCTTCAAATGTGCTAATTTACATTTATTAGCTATTTATATTATATGTATGGCTGCACTGCAAACCTGAGAACCAATATTCCTTTGATTTAATGTAACTTAGTTTGTATTTCTGTCTCAATTACATGAAATATTATGTTTCATTACATATGAAATGTATGTAAGGTGAAATATATGAAATTAAAAAAAAAAAACAAAGCAAGTTTTGTTAGGAAATCTTACCAAGTTTTCCTCTGCTTAAAACATATTCCAAATCCTAACAGGTTAATGCATCACAAGCATTAGTACTCTAATATCTAAGTGAGAGAAGACAGCCATTCTCCACACCAAGGGCAGAAAATCTTCTACATGTTCACTGTAAGAATTTCTAACTCTGTAGGTCTTCTCCTTTTCAGTCCCAAGTTCCTCTGTCCATTTCAACAAAATTACTAAACCTTAAAACCTTACATGCAGGCAGCTCCTCCGCAGCACTGGCTTAACTTTATTAGCAATAAATAGGTTTTGTCTGACCATTGCCAGGATAAGAGCTATTGTGTACAAATAGGAGAGTAGGGGAAGAAAGATGTTGGGTTTCTGGACACATGATAGAGATTAAGAGTTTATTCATTCTTTCTGGAAATCTCTAGATTTTTTCTCAAAAAAAGAGATAATAAAATTTAAAAACAAAATTTTAATACAAAAATTTTAGTTCTAAGGAAAAATTAAAGCACCAGACTCACCAGCAAAGATAGTCTCTTTGAAATTGTCTTTCCTTTAACCTCTTAGATCAGTTAAATGTATTCCTTACAAGTATCATTTACTATAGCATTTACTGTGTGTTTTCATTCATTCATCAAAAGCTCAGGCTATAGCCAGACACATGTTAAAATTGAAGCAATCAAATCATTTACAGTGACAAAGGACTTAATTTTAAAAGGTGCTGAACATCTGTAACTACTACTCACACCTCTTGGAATGAAACATCAGATTATGAGCATCCCTGGAAGCTGATGTTTGGTAGGAATAGCAGGAGTCTAACACTACTCTGGATTAAGACAATGTCAGGAAAAAATGCATTCTATATTGCATTATAAAATTTCAGGCTGTCTTCGTGAGTGAGGAGTGCACATTTTCCCAGAGCTTTAGGGAGAAACTGGGGAAAGTTTGTCCCTCTTTACCTTTAGCAAGTAAAAGGGATTCAATAGGCAACCGATGGCACTTAAGTAATGTTCAGTACACTACAGTTTGTATAGTGTATGTTTCTTCCACACAGACCCTTAAGGAAATTTCTATTTTATAGTAGTTAATTATTGAAATACCTTTTGCTAATCTTCAGTCTCATCTCTCTTGAACATTTGCAAATGCTGCTCCGTAAAAGAGGTAATTGTCCAACAGTTACACTCTACTGAAATTACTGTTTGCACCAAAATTATTTACAAGAATACATGAACGAGTTATTGGATGCTGCTGGGCAATGGCACTAATACAGTTACTGAAATCAAAATAATCAAAGAAATGGACTCCATGCTCCACTCCTGGAACTGTTCATCCTCCAACTTAAATGAACAAAGCTCTATTCAAATCAATTTAGCTATGACTCACTGTCCAAATTCAGTCTAAATGATTATGCATAAGGATCACTGTAAGGTGCCAATTTTGTGTAACTGTGCCGATGATAATAAAACAGAATGAAAGTCCAAATGTGAATAGCTATAAATAATTGAAGGGAATAAAGCTGAGGCATGGAAAGATTGGAGGTGCTTTCAGTTAGTTGCATAGTGAAGTTTGATACCATTTACAGTAGTACATTAGTCTATACCATGTAAATGGAAAAGAGTCCCATCCTAGAAAACACCATTGCAATTATCTGATGTTGTTGACCATAGTAGATGGACCACTTTCCTGATGGTCTTCTCTTCTTCAGGAGACGTTAAGAGTGGATTAGGGCGGAATTGCCACCAGCGTTCCCTCTACTATTTTTAACACACTCAGGACTTGGTTTTTAGTGCTGCCTAACACATTTCATACATTTCCTCTTCATGCTTACAGTATGTTTAAAAGCAAAATCTGCTTGTAATTAGCATTGCTAAAGTGGCCTGCAGGTCCACCAAACCCTAGTAGGTGGACACGGGCAGACTTTTGTGATCACTGAACAACTCAACAGAGCAGACTGGAAAAGTGTGAACTTTGCTGGAGTGCCTGATTATCTTACCCTTAAGGTCCTGCAAAAAGACCATCACCATCATGTCTGATGTACTACGACAGCAAAGAAGTGGACTGAAAAGTCATCACAACTATCTCCTCCGAGGGAAGAGGTAGGTTATACCGCAACAGGTGTATAAGGCATTTTTTGTTCCCTCTTGGATGGCCAGCCTCCTGGGCTTTCTTCCTAGAGAAAATGCCCTTTCATGACAACATCCTACATTGGCTCACAACTGCCGCAATCAATTCCTGGCAGAACAGTGAGAACTGGTCTCCTGGAAGTTAAGTATTTGAGGCAGGCACAAGCCAGTCAGGGCTTGGCAGCTAGAACAGGGTAAGTCTGGTTACTTCATCCTGGAGCTTGTTCTGGTGGTGGGCTAAGGAAATATTTCTTCTCTTTTATTGCCAGAGACCAGAACAAAACAGACAGTAGGATCTAGCTTCCATCACTAGTGTCTTTTTTGTCTTATTTGTTTTGGCATTTGTAACACGGATGATCATCATGAACAGAACATTAATTTATCCCTGCAAAAATTACAGCTTGCTTTTGTGAGACAATCTGTGGGTTTGTGTCAATCTTTCCTTGCATTGAAGAAAGATATATATGTCCTAAGGCAATTTGTCTTTGGGAAATTATGTGACCTTGTACACTTCGTGGAAGTGTGCATGGAAGTGGATAGATTTCTGATTTAATCTCATGCTGGCATTTTATTTTAAATTGTAGAGAATGACCTTTTTATTGTGCTTTTGCAAAATAAGCAGTTGCTCTTCTGAGACATTTAAAAAGAAGTATGTGTGGGAAATCCTTCACTACAGACAATGACAAGGAAAAATTAGAGGCTCAAGAGGGAACTAAAAGGCTTTGTACCAGTTATCTATACAGAAATAGGTTTCTTCTTTTTATTACCTTACCACTAAATAAAGGTTCATGTTAATGTGGTTACTTTCCTAGTAAAGTAGTTGGCCAGGTCTTCAGGCTTAACCAGCCTGATTTGGTGTCAAAGAAGGGACATAATGTTGATGGTGATACATAGGATAATAATACAAAGAGCCTTGAGATACAGAACCATGGCTGCTGAATTTTTCGTTATCCCTGAAAAGACAGGGACTGTAGCAGGATTTTTAAAGTGACATAACGTTTTGGAGCAAAATACAGCATAGGACTGTATGAAGATTTTCAGTCAGCCTAAGCACGAAGAAGACTAGCTTTGGAAGCAAGAAGAGGAAGGACGACTAAATGAATCATCTGCACCTGAATGAATGTCACTGTGGATGCATAATTTTTCTTGAACTAAGTACTACAAATATTTATAAATGTCTTAAAATTATTTGTTTATTAAGTACAAGTATTGTTCTAATTCCTGCAAGTATGGAAAACATAAGATTAGTTGGTATATAGTGGAACATTTTCTATCAGTGTGTACAGAATAATGACAATTAAGTAGTGGCAGAACATCATCTAGAAGGATAGACTTTTCTCACCATCATTGTTTTCCCTTAATTTTTTTAAAATTGTAAACCGAGAATAATTCTGAATGTTAATATGAGTAAAGATAGAATGTTTTTAACTCCTTCATCATCAAATACGACTATGGAATTTTTACAAGCAAGATTGGCATTAAATAAGAAAAACACAAATATTTTTCATGCGTCTTTTATTGTATAGATACTTTTGTCTCTTTTATTATATATATACTTTTACAGGCAATTCAACAGTAGAGGTAATGCAGAATGTCTTATATACTAGCAGTAGACAACATCAAGTAATGGATATCTCTAAAATTAACTTTTGAGCAGCTACCTTTGTGATGAGAATCATCTTCACTTTTAAATGGTTGGTAGGTCAACACAGGTTACTAAAGATGAACCCATTGCAGAAAGCTAGGAAATAAAGTGTGCGTGTCGGCTTTATTTTGCTGTAACTTACTGAAACTGGGACAAACAAGCTTGGCATTGGGGCATTTGGAACTAAGCAGTCCCCAGCTGCTTTCATGACATGGGAAACTTGCCACCAGACTACAAAAGCATGGATAATGCCTCAGTGATCGTCCTGGAGTTCTTCTCGTGCTCTGCAAATGGAACTTGAAGTTTGGTGGGCAACGAACAGTAATAATACTCTGGCTGGCCATTTACACAGAGCACAGCAAAGTTTTAAACTCTTCATTTCATTTTATTTAATTTCCTGAAGACATGAACAGAATGGAAGTGTCTCCTTGATGTGAAAATTAGACAGTTGTCTTCAGAAAACATTGTGTTAATTTAAATGTACTAAATTGCTGGATGCAGTAAATTCAGAATGGCTCTTCATGACCTCATCACATCTGATGCAAATTGTTATGGTCTATAAAAATTACCTATTCCGAGTCTTTTTCCCCTTGTGTACAAGCTCAGCTCTTTTTTTGCCTTTAGAGGAGATCATGCAATCTCTCAGGGCCTACAAGAGCGGGCTGCTCTGCAGGGGAAGGCATGCCAGGAGCCAAGGCAGGGGCAGTGTCCTCAACAAGACCACCACCACCCTTTGTTCTGACCACTTCCCCAGCTTGGTCACACATGCATCAACTCGTTACGGTCCCTGTTTACACAGACAGCCTGCCATAACAAAATTCCCCACTCACCTTTCATACACACACATGCAAACATATGAATCCTCTTGTTCTCTTAGAGCTTAAACCATACTCATGCTCGGATGTACATGTACATAGACATATACCTCTCTGTCTGTAACTGAAGAAGAAGAACAGAGGAGGTCCAGTGATGGAAACTGGGAGTCGGGCAAGAGTCTGGATTGCCAGACAGGTTCATAGTGATGAGGCAAGTCCAAGGTCAAGTCAACAAAGCAAGGTCAGGGCTGGGCACAGGTGCCTGCAGCATTGCTCAGGCAAGAGCCTGAGCTCAACATAGCCTCCAAGCCAAGGAGCAGCGCATGCGTGAGTGGAGGCCCCAGGGGAGGCTTCTCACAGCACTTTCTCATAACTGGGTTATGAACCCTATGAATTGTGTTCAAATATGTGTGCAAAATACAGAGATACAGGTTAAGAACAGCAAAAGTTACAGTCCTGGCCTGTATCAGGAATAGTGTGACCAGCAGGAATAGGGAGGTGATCGTGCCCCTGTACTCGGCACTGGTGAGGCCGCACCTCGAATCCTGTGTTCAGTTTTGGGCCCCTCACTACAAGAAGGACATTGAGGTGCTGGAACGTGTCCAGAGAAGGGCGACGAGGCTGGTGAAGGGTCTA